>JANEHU010000708.1:0-118009 GCA_027563435.1 Nasonovia ribisnigri | reverse complement strand
ATAAATCAAAAAGTTAATTTTTTTACAAAAATGGGGATACAGTTTTGGTTGTTCATTATGGAATAACCTACTATTATACAGATTTTTTGAGTTTATTAAACATTTATTACCTATTCAGTATAACTAGGTACGAAAAATATATTTTAAGAACATCTTAGATGTGCCATTTTGAACGTGCTATTTATATTCTCTCTTAGACCCATATACAACATCTCAAATTTTCGTTGAGCAAAACCAACCTTAAGTTGTTAGCTTTAAGTATTGAAGCGAATCCTAGTATTATAGGCCTATTATGAAATTTAAAATAAAGAACATAATCTGTGTCTCGATATATGAGTAATGAATATGTAAGATGTTAACATTCAAAAATCATTTTAAATCTCGCTTTAAAATTAAAATATTGCAAAATAACCCAATTTAAGAACACAGATAATATTCTTATTTGAAGCTATAATAGATCAATTAACTCTAATACTAAAGCTAACAATATGAATTCAAATTTACTAGGTATGTGCGTGGGTCAGAAATAGTAAACAAATATTGTGCTAATGTCATCCCTTAAAAGCTCCAGGTGCCAATGTCATTTTGTACACAAATAAATTTTAGTTGCTACCTTAATTATAATACTTTTCCACTAATCTACCGCCCGATACATATTTTTTTTTTGTGGGAGGGGGGGGTTGATAGGGTTTATTATTTTGAAATTTTATGACTTCACGGGAATATTGATCCTGCTCTGTAGAATCAACCAAGTTTGATAATTTTTTTTTTAACAAATGAAAGGTGGTATTTTACAGGCCACATTGAACTCCATTTTTCAATATTTTAATCTCAAACTTATAATATGTCTTCAAAACTAATATAATTTTAAGCGTTTTTACAAATTATATTAAACCATATTATTTAAAATAAAATAAAAAATCGGAATTTGATGCAGCCTGTAGTAATTCTTCTTTCAGATAGACAAATAGTTATCTAAATCTGACAACTCTACAAGGCCTGAGAATTATTCCCGTGAAGTCATTTTTTTCAATATAATATACGATAAACCCTATCACCCCCCTCCCCCTCTAAATATTTATTGGGCAGTAGATTAGTGGAAAAGTATAATAATTAAGGTGGCAACTAAAATTTAAAATTTAATTTTCAAATTATATAGAATTAACGGAAAATTTGAAAAACTAGCACCAGGCCTCTAAACAAACTAATAAAATATAATTTAAATTATCTTAGGCAACTTCTGTAAATTGCAATCATACATTTTGTGAAACATGCATCAAAAAATGGTTAAAAATAAACAAAACATGTCCAGTTTGCCGTACAATTATTCAATACACTTCAACTTCTATAGCAGTAGACAATTTTATCACAAATTTGTGTAACTTATTTGGCGGTTTTACCAAGGAACGGCGAGAATCAATAATGAATGCTCGTGAAGGTATAATATAGATATTATGTATTATATTTCTGTGTTTATTTTATGGGTATTTTATTAATACTATGTATTGAATTTCAGATCATAAGAAAAAAAAAACCAGTGCTGATGTTACAGTTAATGAACTAATTATTGATCCTGTTATTGGTTTAAATATTAATCAGTCAATCGAAGAAGATACATTTATTATCCAAAACGACACTGCTTTAACAATGTTACATCCCAATATGGTTCCTTTAATACCTTGTCCTCAAACACCTATATCTAGAGAGAATTCAAGACAACCAATAGTTAGCTCAAATACACCTCATCCTAACACAGTTCAGTTATTACCTTTTCCTCAATCATCCGTAGCATCTATAGCTAGCCCACGTTCTAATCGCCTTCAACCAACATCTTCAACATATGTGTTCAGCTCACATGTTAATCGTTTTCAGCCCACTACTTCAACAGCTGTATTTAGTCCACGTGTTAATCGTTTTCAACCCACTTCTCCAGTATCTATTAGCCCGCGTATTAATCGTGTTCACCCAACAACATCAACATCTGTTGCCAACTCAAATATTTATCGCCTTAGAACTAATACAAATATTGGTTCATCATCTAGATATCATTCAAATATAGGTGGTTTACAATGCCATCAAACAAATTCTCCATTAAGAACACAAAATATCAGATATTATTAACACAAACAAATTTAAAATATTCATAAGCGAGTAGTCCAGATTATGAGTAGAAACCTAATTTATATTATCTTTTTAAACCGTTGTTAAATCTATTAAGTAAAATTATTAAGTACGGATGGATTGTAGTTTCAAATTATTGTGGGGATTGTAATGAATAATAAATATTAATATTTTTTAGTTTTTATTAGCTTTTACTTGGTTAATTTGTGTATAGTTCATTTTTTTTTTTATTATTATTATTAAATATATTCTCTATTTGAGATGAAACAATGATCCTCTTACCCAATTAAGAATCTTTCCTTGAATTGCTTTCACAGATCTAATTATTGTGTTAAGTATCAATTCTTATTTTTCTCAATAAAGTATAATATATTACAACATAACTGAATTTTTATGTAACATTTATTTTTTAGTTAATTTAGGTGAAATTTTTTCTACTTTAATTTCTATACTACACAATTTTTTATTATAATATATTATTCAAACAAAATTAAAGTAAACTTTTCGTTAGTTATGAAAATAAAAACTTGTGAATTCCTGACTGAATAATAATTTACATTTTAAAATTTTTTCATGGCTATGTATAGCTGAAAAAGAGTCAATATTATTTGAAAATATTACCATGTATGGGAAATTGTATTTTTAACATTTGGTGGGAATTCAAGCGTCTGCTGTTATTAGTTTTTAAATTACAACAAAATGTCAAAAATTAATAGATGAAAATTTCTTAATTTACCGATGAAATTCCAATATCATAAACATTTTAAATTCAAACGCTCTTAGAAAAATTATTGTTACTTTCCGGTAAAGTTTCTTTGTTTGTTTAAGGTAGGAAAATTAGTGGGGAATCTTCTATCAATATTTCTAATGTTAGCTATGAAAGGAAAAACTTATGAATTTCTAACTGAAAAATAGTTTGAACATTTTCTAAATATTGAAGAATTTTGCCAAAATTTGAACTTTAAAAGGACAAAAAATAATTAAACTTATGTAGTATGTATCTTAATTCTTAATCTTAAATACTTTTGACCTTATATATATATTAGTTTATATGGTCGAAGGTTAACACCACAATTGAAGATGGACCACGATTTAAGATATACTGGTTGCACAACTTTATGGAATGAAATGGACCTTCTCATAATTGAATGTGATAGAATGAAGAACTAGTGAGCGCTCCTTGTGGGAGATTTTTGAATCAATAAAGACATCGATATGACAATATTATATAATATATAATTATATAATATATATTATAGTATTCTACTATTAATTGTTGAATATTAATATTTATTATTTAATATTATCCTTCAAACTGTTTCACTGTGATGGTCCAACTATGGTGTGTACTTTAAGCTTTGGTCTTTTCAAACAAATCTAAAAATAATTGAAAAATATTAAAAGAAATCTGTGGTTTAAGAGAAAACGAATCTTTGTCTGTAGTAAAATGTATTCACAGAATATTTACTCGCACAGTCGCACCAACACCAGATTCCCACGTTGTAATAGTATCATCTGGATTAAAGTGAGTAGCACCATGAATTGTGGTTTAAATTCATATTTAGTGCTATTTCCCATTCATTTTTTAAAACTTTTAGGTACACTAAATAAGGATGCATTGCGATATCTACAATCTTTGACACAACACTGGCATTATAACAGTTGGAGATTATAATAATTAAAAAATATTAAATACTCTTAAGATAAATAAATGTAGGCCCAGGGGCGGAGTGGGAACCAAATCCAGGCCACCCACCAAAAATCTCGCTACGCTCCAATTTAGTTTTTCTATTTACCTATTTCAAAACTATTATATATATAAATTAAATTTCATTACTACTTTCAGTATTATAAAAGTATTTAAATCACTATTTTGCCATTTCTTTTAACTTCTGTCTTCTAACGCATTATATTAATATCAATGATTGACATTAACTTGTTAAAAAGTTAAAGTTAAGTTAAAAATTTTTAATTTATTAACTTTATTCAGTTAAATTGAATAATGTTTTAACTTAGCTTTTTATAGTTAATTATCATTATTGTAAAGTTAAGTTAATTTTAATTGTTTTATGTTTACACAATACACAGTGCTAAGCGTTTTGGTTAATGTTAGTACAAATCAAAATACTAGTGCAATTTATGATTTAAAAAAATAAATTAACTTTTTTTTAATGAGTTAAGTTAATTTTTTTTTTGTCAACTTTTAACTTTAACTGAAAACCTGAAAGCAATATAAATGAATTAGCTTAACTAACCACAGTTAATTATTTTCATTAACTTGCCCACCTTTAGTAATATACTAATACCTGAAAGTCTGAAAAATAAAATTTGTAGGTATAGTTTAATAGTTGAAACCAATGAAATATTAATAATTAATAATTATATATTGTGTTTTAATGGTTTAGGTATAGTAGGTATAAGGTAAATAAGTAATATATAAATACATAAATTATAAACAATATAAAAACTCCCATTTCCAGACCGGCCACTCCGCCCCTGAGTGTAGCCCACATTTACAAATTAAAATTATTCAATAACAATAAAATTAAAGTAATTGTAATTTTTTTTTTTTTGCTGCTTTTTTCTAATCTTTATTCTTTTATATTTACCGCCACCGGTGTCTGATAGTAATTAGTAATATCCACGGACCACGGTTGTAAATAGAATGGTTACCCAACGAGCTTTGATAAGATGTATTCAATAGGTTCGGTGAACGGACACCTAGGTCACCATCTAAATAGATCCCCATGATCTAAATGACAATACGGGATCTAAATGACAGGGGATCTAAATAACCATAGGGAACTAGTTGACAACATCCTAGCCGGGGATCTAAATTACCCCTTTTGCGTAAAATCTCACTTGGTCTACTAGATACCCCCTCTGTAGCGGTAATTTAAAATAACATTATAAATTATATTAAACTTATTTTATACTAAACGTATTGTTTTTTCTCTAACAAGTAACAAATGATTAATTTAATTTGAATATGTATCATAAATCATATTAGGTATTACATTACATTAATATTTAACTCATAAGTCATAAGTTATGTCATAAGTATGACATAACTCATAAGTCATAAGTTATGTCATAAGTATGACTCATAACTAATGAATAATTCATAAGAGACAAGTCATAAGACTAGGTATAGTAAAGAACAGTTTGTAAATTTAATTTTTTTTATTATTTACAATTAATGCTTGAAAATCAAGGTTACTCACCTCATTTGTATGAAATAAACTAATTAAACATTTTAAAAACAAAATAACTAGGTACATAATTAAACAATTTATTACTACCTACAAATTATATTAAAACTATTTTAAAACTATTGACGAACGAAAATATTCTTTATTTAGGAACGATAAATAGAACTAGTTCCTTTATTTTGAGTTAGAAATTTCTAAAAATGTTCCTTTTAAATCTAAGATTTTAAAATGTAATACAAGATTCCTTATAAAGTTATCTACCTTAATAAAAAAAAAAGGTCTATAAGAAAGTCAAATTAAATTTTTATGAGCGTTTGAAGTTTAAATTTTTACAACATTAGATATTATTAGATATTCACTCGATTTCTCAAGTAGGTATCGATTTTCTTATTTTGTTGTAATTCAAAAACGAATAACCGTTACTTGAAATTTATATCATATGTTTATATTCTAATGTATGTATTGTATAATATATACTTCTTTACCTATTTATGTGCATATTATTGTATTTTTAGTAGATTTTAGTATTATTATCTACTTGTTATATTATCTGTAATCTGTTTATTAATTATTATAATGATTGTAAAATATTTTTTATTGTAACAGGACCTTGCCCGTTTAATGCCAAGTAAATAAATAAATAAATATAAATTTGTTGCCTACTAATAAGTAATAACATTAAACTGTTACCTATTTAACCTTTTCAATATAATTTACAAAAATGTAATAGATTTATGATATGCAGTTAAACAATGTTATAAGTGCCTACTAAGCTGGTAGGTAAGCAAATTATATATTTATCATATTATTGTATAAACTATAAGGAACACCACTGAGGCATACCTAACAATAGTTACCTAAAACTTGAAATTTTCAAAATACATTGCAATATGGTAAAAATAATCAGAATAAAATTGATTGTTTTATAAATAAAAACCTTAGGTACCTACAGGTTATTATATCTATATAATATGTCCATTATACATTTATACTGAATACCTAAATATGTTTTGAGTATTAATAATCTTATGTAAGAATGGTATAGGCATATTATATTATATAGGTAACTAAAGTTTAAATAATATTTTTCGTAAAGAAATTACTTTTAAACTGCATTATTAATTACTTGTCTATTTTGGTTTTAGCAGATATTAAATTAATTCTAATTAAGGTAATTTAATGACTTTTAATCATTTCTGTTTGGAATACTTTTTACCTAACCTACCTATACTCTATCTATATAATATGATGATACAGTCATCCTCCAGTAATTAGGTAGGTACACTAAATTTCCGCTTATGGGCTAATATGAGAGCTTTAAGTACAGTCTAAAAACGTTCCAAAATATATTTGATACAAAATAATATACAGTTATCAATTTTATGAAAGTTTTTTTATGTATTTTGATCATTAACATATTATGATATTGTTCATGGTTTTTCTTTCTGTTTATTATTTATATATTAAATTCAATATTCGTACAATATGAAAAAAACAAACACGCACGTGTTCCAAACCTTCAGTACCCTCCCCCACAGTTCCACAGGCTAATGACTTCAGTTGTCGAAGCATCAACCCCCCCCAAAAAAAAAATAAATAAATAAACCTTGTTTATTTTATTATAATTCAACTTATATTGTACAATTACCTTTTAATAACTGTAAAATGAATAGAAAAACAATTAATTTATTATGGTACAAAATATCTATGTACACTTGTTGTAACTACAAAAAGAAGAACCATGTAGGCTAACACATTTTAAAAATTAGGTAGCCTATTAATGGCTACTACTAGTACTCCCGCAAAATCCCGTGGTGCATTCATATTGATGCTCCTAGAATGGCCCAGGTATTGGTGATGGGACTGTACCTACACTTCTACAGAATCCAAATAATCATCTTCATATCTTTCACTGACAACATACTACATACAACAAACCCTCTAATACAACAACTCCTGTATTAAAATTTCAATTTTACTTCAGTGCATTTAAAAATGTCAATAAAATAATTTTAACTATTCTTCAAGTAATTTACCTGACCTTTCTCGAGGTGAATGCATGTCTGCAATACTAGCCCTATTTCCTGTACTTGGTCTGTATGACTGTATGCTTCAACCTTCAACGCTGTTTAGAGTACCTTTAATATTATTATATTTTCAACACACAATGACATATATTAAATGTATTATTTTTGCCAAAAATGAATTTAACCTGCTGTTGTAGCCTGTAGGTACCTACTAATCCCTAATGGACAATGGAAAAATAAATTAAGTACTTAAACCACAATAAAATCATCAAATACACCTACCTACTTAATAATATCATAGGCTGACAGACAGTGGCGCCATTTGAGTTTTTTAATAGGGGTGCCAAAATTTAAGCAGGCCAATTTTTCTTTATATTAGTGAATACGTCATATACCTACTATATGTTTTGCGAGACACCGATTCGTAGCTAAAAACTATTTTTTATTATACCTACCAACGAAAAAAAGTCATTGTGCATACCAATAATACGCATCTACAAATAATAATATGCTTTACCTAATTTACCTCCATACACAATAATAATTTATTATATATTTATATTTTATATGTATTAAAGTATTCATAACAAATAATATATTTTAATTTTTAGGCATAGGCCATCACCTATAGGCGTAATTTTAAATTTTAAACCAGGCCAATTAGAGACAGAAAACAAATAGGGGTGCCAAGGTACACCCAGCACCCCCCCCAAATGGCGCCCCTGCTGACAGATTAATTTTTCGCTCAGAATCGTTTTTCGTATTTAATGGTTTTATATATTTGAATTCAAATTGAACACCATCCATTACAGTGACCCAATTGTAACCTACTGTAGAGCAGAGCGACACCCACTTGCCCACCTTTTTAATAGTACACCTATTGACCTATTATACAATATAACATTATTGACTATTGTAAAGTTTTGATATAATTTATTATAATTATTATAAGAACAATTTTAATATTAACAATTTTTAAAAATTTCAAGTGGTTTATTAATTTTTGAATAACAACTAAATATCAAAAATGTAGGTGGGTAGACTAAAACATTTGCTCCTCGTGTTAAAATAGCTCGCCAAGTCACTGGTTTCAGTCATGTCCCGTATGTTTTCAGCTGCCTGTCTGTAAAATAATTTGATTATAGATCATTGCAACTTTCTATCCATGTTTTATACTATAATATTATAGTATTGTTGCATTAGTCTATAATTTCAAAAATTCAAATTTTAAACAATAAACAAATTATAATGGTACTTATTGAGGTAAAAAAAAACCCAATAAGTTATTGAATAATAATTATTAATATTACCTACTACAATTTCTTAGTATAATATAAGTCTTAAATTAATTTTATTTACTAAATGTATTATTGTATTTTTATGTATATATTTTATGAATAATTAGACATAACTCATACGTTTTATTTTTTGGTTTTGAGATCATATACAACTTTAACAGAAAATTTGGCACTGCAGGTCACTACTAATCATCGACAAATTGTATAAATTGGAGATGTCTTGTCTTGTCTTGTCTCCATTTGTTATGTACACTACCATACACTGCCTGTATAGAATGTTATTCACTTTTATTACCATATAGTGTAGGTGTACTGTAAATTGTACAAACTGCAAGTACATATTTCGAACCTACTTAATTGAATTGAATACTAAAATACTGTCAAATATAAATTCAAACTTCCTATATTTGTAATATAATATGTAAACCGAAGTAATTTAAGATTTTTCAAGTGTATGAGCGCCCAGCTCACCACAGACTTTATCCTTCTATCTGTTATGTAACTCGGATGAATAGATATTATTATAATGGTATTTGATTAAAGAATATTTTTGATTTCATCAACAAAAAAATGCCATTTTACATAATTGTAGGTATATAAATTATTATTATTAATTTTAGTTTAATTAAAGTATAATTAATGGTCAATGGATATTGGATAATAAATAAATAAATTATAATATATTATAATGTAATTAATTTTAATCATGCTATTTATATCATTAACTGTTCCTATGTTGGTCAATTAGATCACTCATTTTGAGATCAACTAGATCTTTAGGGGAAAATATAAATTTGGTGATCTTAAAGACGTATATATGGATCTAGATGGCCTAAGGGGATTTAGTTGACAGGGGAACTAATTGACCCTCGAGGATCTAGTTGACCACTGGGGATCTAGTTGACCACAGGGGATCTAGATAATCATGGGGATCTAGTAGGACGGGGATCTAGGTGATACGTCACCAATAGGTTCTTATGAAAAACTCGCGTCCTTACAGCGCTATCTACATTATAATGAACAATTATGTATAAACAATAATAATAAAATAAAATACATTAATTCAAATAATTTTTTTTTAATTCAACAAATAATTGAAAATTTAACAAATTTATTCTATACTCTATAGGCATTATAAAATATAAATGATTTCATTTTATGAAACAACTAGTTTTGATATTTTTTTTTTAGTTTTATTCATTTTTTTTGATTCTTGATTTTTAGCATATGAATGCTGACGCATTCGCATAGTTATGTACATAGTATACACATCAGTAAGTATTTTACTCTTATGTTCTAAGCATTGCCATTTTAATTTCAAATTTTTATTTTGTAAAACTGTTTCATACGTTTTTTCAAACACATCATAAGAATCGGCATGTATCATAAAACTCAATTCAAATTCTTTAACAAGAAGATATAACGAATAATTTGGGTGAGTTAAGAACCCTTTTGTCTTTATGTTCACTAATTCTCCTTCTGGTTCCCGCCTAAAGTCTATGCTGGTATCATAAAACATGCTAGTATCAGCCACGGGAGCGCTAGTATGACGCTAGAAAGTGATAATTCAATAAGAACATTTATGTTCAGTATTTTTGGCTGATTACTATAGGCCGTTGCGTAACCATTCTATCTACAACCGTGCCACGGACTAAGATAGTACTATCTTAGTCCGTGGTAATATCTCACAATAACATGGTTTATTGATAGGATAGTTTTTGGGTTTACCGCTAGGGTTCACTACAATCTAAGTCTACACGAGTCTTATCGCAAAACCACAGAAATTCACCTATTCTGTGGCAAAACCACGATTTAAGATATATAAAAGGTATATCTTAAATCGTGCGCAAAACATATAGAACGGTCCATGTATCATAAGCAATTTAATATGGGAGTAAGTTGTGCAACCACGTATATCTTAAACCGTGAGATGGACTATCTCCTTAATCTTTTATCTATGGACTATCTTGTTGATACTAAAATATTAAATAGGTACACCTTGGTACTAGTTGGTCCTAACCAACCATGATTTAATATAGTATTATCTATAGCCGTGGTCCTAACTCTTAACCTAAAATGCATAACATTTAAACATCTAAAATTTTAAATTTATCGATAGAAGACAACGTCTCACAGAGATACTTGAATGCTTAGAATGTTTTGATTTTTGACAAATATATTATTATTCTATGATTCTGAGTTTTATGGTTCACCAGCAATTATAAATGTAAGTACTCTTGTATAAATTATAAATTTACACCAATTATTATTACTATTTTTGTATGATGATGTTTAAACGGTTTTGGATCCACTCTCGACAGATACTTTATTACAGATACATGTAAATAAATTAATGCTGTCACTGTACTAAAAACTCGAGTATCTGTTGGCTTAAAACCAATATAACGTAATTTTAAATATTCACTTATTATTACTTGCATCGTTTGTTATTATTACGACAATTTGTTCATTTATAACCACAGATTTGTTTTATATTATCTGTTTTTAACAGAAAAATTTGTTGGTATATTATTGTTATCTAACAGTTTTTCATTATTTTATTTAATATCACTAGCTCAAGTATACTAATAATGGATGATTTTGGTGACGATTTATTTGATGATTTTGAAAAACCATCTGCCAGTTCTTTTTCTGCTGGAGTACAGAAATCCAATGATGATAAACACAATTCTGACGATAAGTATGAACCTTGTAATTAACCTATTTATAGTTTGTTTTTGTGTTTTTAAACTTGTGGAATCAGATGATTTACCATTAAAGTTTGTATTTGACAGTTAAATCAAAACAAAATTATTAAAAATATTTTTTAATTTGATCGGCATATTATTGTGTTTGTTGATAGTATTATAAATTACAGTATTATGAATTCTCATGGTTAACATACTTGATCTTAATTCTACTTAGTATAAAAATCACAAATAACTTTGAACTTGCTACTTATACTCGTACTTATATATAATAGTACATTTAAAAAGTTAAAAGTATCTTGGTGTTTAGGTATTGATTTAACAGTTTTTTAAATAGAATAAATGAAATCACTTGTTAGTAAGTATTAGAAATCTAAGGTATTTGTATTAAGAGGATGTTACACCAACATTTGTTGTCTTACAAGTGCTTAACATAGCAAATTTTAATTCAGCAAAACACAGCTCTATTAGTTTAAAAATTAAAGTGAATTGACCTCTTATAAAATTTAAAAGGAAGTTTATTATCTAAGTAATCTCATCAGCTTTTTATTATAGTTTAATTTTAAAGTGAGTTATGAGTATTTTAAAATGTATAAATAATTTAAAATTTTAAAATATTCATAACTTGCTTTAAAATTAAAATATAATAAAAAGCCTATGAGATTGCCTAGATAATAATTTTCCCTTTAAATTTTATAAGAGGTTAATCCACTCTAATTTTTAAACTAACTGAGCTAAACATGTTCTGCTGAGCGTACTATTTGCTATGTTATGTTACACATTTGTAAGACGGAGAGAACAAATGTCGGTAAAACAGGTAAATAAATGGTGTCATATTCATTTTGTTTTTAATTTAAATAATTAACTACTTAAACGTAAAGTATTCATATTATGCTTAGATTTGAAATTTATCAATAATGTCTGCCTTGCCTACAGGTAGTTAGAGAAAGAGAAACGTTATAGTTATACTACTTAACCTGTCAAAACTTGTACTTATAATTACATTTTTTCTGTTTGATTAGCACCACAAAACGATCATTACAACTATCTGATGATGAAGAAGATAATTTAAAAAAGACAAAAAATCCAAATGAAATATCAGCTTTAGAGTAAGTTATAATGTAAAGTAATAATATTAAAATCAAATAATTGTTTATCATTACCAAAATAATTTATTTAAAAGTAATATATTTTTGATTTTAACTTAAAATTATTTTAATTATTAAAGTGAGTTTCATTACATAATGTGTTACCTTACAATTACTAAAGAGGTGTTTCACTCATATATTTTATTTTATTTTCAAACCTTTTAGATTCTGAGTAGAGCGATAGATATACATTTATTTTATATGGTATCGGAAAGCTGGAGTTGGTATTGATCCATAGATCTTAAGTATTTGTTTATCAGTGTATTTACTGTACCTATCTATCGACATATTTTTCCCACAGTTGCCATAATTTTTTATACTAAATATTAAAACTAAAAACAAGAGGAAGTGGTTCTGCTGTACAATATGAGTTGAGTAAAATTGCTACGCTCAGAATCTAAAAACTATATAACACTAGATACTAAATAGGTTTTGGACATTATTCTTAGCTCATCTCATTGCTAGAGTGGTATATTATTATTAAACTGGATCTTGGAAAGATAAATCAGTACAAAATTTCAAAAATAAACCATTCTTCAAAAACAACTTTATTTCAAAACCAAAATTAATAATTTAACATTGGAAATATATATAAGTTATTAAGTTATTATTTTTTGATTTATAAATTACAATTATAAGCATACAATTCTGTAAAAACCGAATTATAAGCCTAATATAATAAAAAAAAGGGGGTCAAGTGGATGTCGCTCTGCTGTACAGTAGGTTACAAGTAGATCACTGTATAATGAATGGTATTAAATTTGAATTCAATGATATAATATCATTGTATACGAAAAACGATTCTGAGCGGAGACGGTATGTCAGTCTAGGATATTTTAAATTATATTGATATTGTTATTATACGGTAGCTGTTAAGTTGAATTAATATAATTCATATTATTTAATTATTAACCTAAAATTATCAGTGATAATATGAAATATATTATAATATAGACATTTACTCGTTAAAAATGATTTTAATATATAATTTTGTCCAAATTTAAACTTAAAATGTCTGTACAAAATAACTGTTTATATATTTTTTAGATTTTTTGATTTAAATTTTCAATCCTTAGTTATAAAAACTGACCATTTTATAATTGTTTAATTTAAATGATTGATAATTTTCGAGAATTTGATGAATTTTGTCAAAATTCGAACTTTAAATGCTTATAAAAAAAATGTGTGCCTATGTATTTTTAATATTTTTCAATTGCTATTGTAACAATATATCAGGACCCTTGTATTAAATTTTCATTATTTTTGGCCCAACAAATAAAAATTTATTGGTATTTATATAAATAAAAAAACTAAAAAAATTGAAAATTGAAATGGTCCGTAAAAAGCTGAAAAATAGTCAAAATATATTAAAAATTAGATGGTGTATAGAAAATGCTTATATAAACATTCAGTGAAATTTTGATGCATCTACAGTTATTCGTTTTTGAATTGCAACAAAATAAGAAAATCGCTACATGAGAAATCGAATAAATATCTTATCTTGTAAAAATTTGAACTTAAAATGCTCATAAAAATTTATTCTAACGTGCTTATAAATATTTTTTTATTGATAAAATTAGGCAAACTTATGAGGAATCTTGTATTACATTTTCAAACCTTAGATATAAAAAGAAAAATTTTTATGAATTTCTAACTCTAAATAAATTGCACATTTTCGTCATTTTTACGTATTTTGTCAAAATTTGAACTTTGATTACCTATAAAAAAAAATTGTGACTACGGATTTTTAATATTTTTCATCTGCCTTTGAAACTATATATTAGAAGCCTACTATTAAATTTTCAAGATTTTTTACCCAACAAATAAAATTTTATTGAGATTTATAGAAAACAAAACTAAAAAAATTGGAAACTGAAAATGCCGTTAACAGCTCAAAATAAGTCAAAAAAAAAAAAAATAAGAATAAGAATATTTTGAAAATGCTATGGTGTGTAGAAAATGCTAATATAAACATTCGGTCAAAATTTCATGTTTCTACGGTCATTTATTTTAGAGTTATACCAAAAACCAAAATCGATTATGTCGAAAATTGGTTTTCCGTAAGAGTTCCCGTTTTTTCCTTAATTTTTCATTTGTTTTTCACGGCGCTTTTGAAAACTACTGGGAAATTTTAACTTTGACCCCCTAGATTCACCTAGTACCAATTAGATTCACTTTCCTATCAGAAAAGGTACTATTGAAGAAAATTGAAGCATTTTTACTGTCCTAAAAGGTGACGACAGACAAAAAAAAACACATCATTGTAAAATCAATACATTCATCGCTGCGCTCAGAATCTAAAATGATAAGTAAACTAAAAAAATATGCACTAAAATTTAAAAAAAGAATATATTTCACAAAATTATGAAATCTAATTAAGAAGGTCCTAATGATAATTAAAATTGAAATCACTTTATTTGGTATACAAGATATAAGAACAATTTATTTATAATAACATATTATTAAAATTATCTCTAAATGATCACAAAAATGTTCCATTTACAAAGTATGATGTTTTTAACAAAGATTTTGTAGTTTTTCGTTTTGATGGGATGAATTCTAAACATTTTGATACTATTTCTATTAAGTCAATCGGCCATTGAGGGAAGTGGTTGTTTAATGACATTCTAACATTTTTAAATGTATTATTTCTGATATACTTAATTGAAACAACTTTATTAAATGTCTTTATTTTCCTATTTAAATACTTTTGATCTTTAATTGATACCCCAAAATATTTAACGATTGATTGATATTGTTCAATAGATGTCTCTTGTGTTATGATCGGGCGGCCACTCGTACATTCTATAAATACTATACCTAATTGTTCATAAATACTAATTAGTATTAGAATATAATATATAGTAATAGTTATATTTTACCTAAAGACCAAATATCAATTTCAGGACCATATTTTTGTGTTCCAAGTAACATTTCTGGTGCTTGATACCATAGAGTACCCATTTCTGGTGTCATTATTGGTTCTGCTTTAAATGACAGTGCACATAACATTTTTGAAATACCCAAATCACAAATTTTTATTCGACCATTTCTCGTTATCAGTATGTTATCTGGTTTAATGTCTCTGTGCACAACATAATTTCTGTGCATGTAATCAATACCATTGATTATCTAAAAACTAACTTTTAATTTTGCTATATTTTTTGACAATTAAAATTCTCACTTGTATCATAAATTCTTTTGTTAAATCATATCCCAAACCATTTGGATGATATTTATTAATGTACTGACACATATTATAATCCATATATGGAAATACAATGTACAAAAAACTTTTTATGCGGAAAATATTTAAAAGTCTTATCACATTTATGTGTTTATTAAGTATTTTAAGTATCATAAATTCACGTAATACTTCAGGCATATAGAAATAGGAATCTGTTATTTTCTTTATTGCAACAACTTCATTCGTTAGCCGATCTTTGCATTTCATCACAATACCATATGATCCTTGGCCTATTACTTCAATGGGCTTGTATCTATTTCTATGTAAATTAACGATTTTACTACTCATAATAACAATTCATAAGAATGTTAAAATTGTTCATTTACCAAATAATTAATACAGTTATAAACTAAATATACCTATCATTTAAGAACGTTTATTTATTGGTTACTTGGATTTATTTTATTTGATTAAATTGTCATAGTTTTAATTTAATTGTAACTATGATAGTATTTGTTTTATTGATAATATTTTTGATATTTTTGACCATATTTCAAGTAGGCCTAATTAAGAGAATAACATAAATTTATTAGTATGTACTTTTATTTTATTTAGTAAAATGTTTGTGCATATTTTTATTCATAATAAGGGGTATATTATTTATAGCCTCGAACATTGCCATTTAGGTATTAATTATAAAGTATAAATCAATGTTGTAGTAAAATTTAGATTCTAAAACTTTTTATATAATGTTTACATAAAGAAGTGGCACTTTTTTTGAGATCATTCTAACTTATTCAGTAGAGTTTACAAAAACTCTAGATAGGTACTATATAGTTTTGATGTTATCATTGATTATTATAATAATTATATTAATTAAAATAATCTACAAAAACATTAAGATTTTAATAAAGATGCATATTATTTAATAATAATAAACAAAACAGTTAAAATATATGATTTATTTTAAATTTTCATCAATGTAATTTTAATTGTTTCAGTCTTGAGGTATCAGCTCCCAGAATAAAAATATTTGCTGTTGAATCTCTTGATGGAGAATCGTGTACACACGAAATTGCTCTTCCATTAAATTTTGATTATATACCATTAAATAGAGATACCAATAGAAAACCCGCCAAAGTATATGAATTCGATTTAGATCCTTTTCAGAAAGAAGCTATTGTTTGTATTGAAAATAATCAATCTGTTCTTGTATCAGCTCATACATCTGCTGGTAAAACTGTTGTTGC
This sequence comes from Nasonovia ribisnigri, assembly GCA_027563435.1. Taxonomy (NCBI): domain Eukaryota; kingdom Metazoa; phylum Arthropoda; class Insecta; order Hemiptera; family Aphididae; genus Nasonovia; species Nasonovia ribisnigri. Next base: position 101,058 of record JANEHU010000708.1, on the reverse strand, counting down.
TGAGTAAGTTTATATTACTATAATACTATATATTATAGTTAAATATTTTATTTTAAAGTATTCAACTACCTAAGTAATATTTTATATTTTATAGATACAGTATAGCTTTGTCTCTAAGAGAATCAAAACGTGTAATTTATACCACACCTATAAAAGCATTAAGTAATCAAAAATATCGAGAATTTCACGAAGAGTTTGTTGATGTTGGTCTTATCACAGGCGATGTTACTATTAATCCATCAGCTAGTTGTCTTATCATGACAACAGAAGTAAATATTTTTTATTTTATTAATCATATAGAGTTTTAATAATAATTTAACAATTTTAAGTGGTTGGATTTTTCTATGGTATATTTTATATTACTGAAGAAAAGTTAACTTATGTGGGACACTATAAAAAAAAATAGAGAGTAAGATAACAATTTAGTCCTACTTAAATAAATTATTCATATTTCAAGTTTGATTATAACTTATTAGCACTTACTACAGTTATTAGTTATTTTACTAATTCATATTCAGATTTAAGTATTTTATAACTTGAAAAAGTATCAAATTTGTTTGTACCTAAATGAGGTTAAAATTATTTTGATGAAGTTGGACATTCTATATGAAATTCTATATTATTGAATAGAGCTCTTTAACTTTTTATTTTATGACCTTTTTCAAATATATTCTAACCTCACTAATAAAATAAATTCTCTATAATCTATCTCTTTTTAGTTATTTGTTTTTAATTATTACTGTGAGTATATGATATTAAAATTATATCTAACTTAAGCAAAAATTATAATTATGTGTAAATATTTTAAAATTAGATTTCAATTTATAAAGTTTAAAATTAATTTTATAAAATACTGAATAAAATATAATATAACATTATTTGTATTTTAAATTACTTTTTCTTTAAAACTAGATTCTTCGTTCTATGTTGTATCGTGGTTCAGAGATCTTAAAAGAAGTAGGATGGGTAATATTTGATGAAATTCATTACATGCGTGACAAAGAACGTGGTTACGTTTGGGAAGAGACTTTAATATTATTGCCAGACAATGTGCGATTGGTTTTTTTGTCTGCTACTATACCTAATGCTAGACAGTTTGCTGAATGGGTAGCTCATTTGCACAATCAACCGTGCCATGTAGTATATACTGAATATAGACCTACTCCATTACAACATTACTTATATCCTGCTGGCGGTGACGGTTTACATCTTATAGTAGATGAAAATGTATGTTTGTTATATCATATTAATTGTAACATAGATTTTGATCCCTTAACTTAAATTATTTTAGAACAAATTTCGAGAAGACAATTTTGCAGCCGCTATGAATGTTTTATCTACTGTTGTTCAACCAGTTAAAAATTGGGGACAACCAAATCGACCTACAGCTAATAATCCAGATAATGAATCAAATTGCTTCAAGTTAGTTAAAATGATCATGGAACGAAATTTTGCCCCAGTAATTGTATTTTCATTCAGTAAAAAGGATTGTGAAAACTATGCCATGCAAATGTCTAAATTAGATTTCACTTCAGGTGATTATATTAATTGTTTCAAAGTATATTTAATTTGTTTTTAATAGTTTGCTTTATAACTATCTTATAATATACTATTACAATTCTATAGTAATAGTTACATTCTATGTTTATATTAAGTTATACAAATATTAGTAGTACTTTTTTAAAATGCATTTTACTAAACAATAAATAACAAAGTTATAAATTCTATCTTCATACTAAAACATGATACAATTTGTTTATGTGTTTATGTATCTATACTCTATTCAGGAGTAAGAGTATACCGCACAGCTGATGAAAGCTGGTCGTGTCATTCCCACTTATAAACGCACACTGAAGTATCAAAATCCATCGACGATGATTGCCGACAATTAACTTCTAATGATAAAGTGTCATCCTATGGGTTTGGCAGTTCAGTATGCATGCGTACACCCAGTATACTCTTAATCTGAATAGAATATAGTATAAAAAATATTTTTATTAAAATAAATAGGTACATGTGATTAATCTGAATCTAGGTCAAAATATCTAATTCAATAAAAAATAGAAAAAATTTAATTTATTTTATATAAACACTATATAGTATCTAAATATAACAACTTTTATTATTCTTAAATTGAAATATTGTATTAGTAAATAGATTATATTTTTCTAATAAAATGATGTATTTACTGCCATTTGGTAAATTTGGAATATCCCTACTGGCTACTACCATCATTGTATTCTTCTCAGAAATATTTTAATTACCCTAAATTCAATTTTATGGAATTATTAGTTTTTTTATAATAATAAGTACCATCTAAGTTTTAAAATTAATAGTTCCATCAAAATTTCAAATATGCAATTAAAAACATTGTATTGTCATGAAACACTTCTACCAAACTTGATTTAACAAAATCTAATTTCTTACAAATATGGGTTATTTAAATTTCTGGGCCCTGAACTAGTTACTATTGCACACTTAATGCGTTTAATAAATTGTATACGGTATAAGCTTTGATTATACTATATAATATTATATTATTACCTGGGTAAATTGTTAGAGTAAAAAATGACTATGATTTGGGTATTTTAACAGAGTACTAATAAACCCATGTCTTACACTTTTATAGATACTGAAAAGGGATTAATTGATAAATTATTTGAAAACGCTACAAAAGTATTGTCAGAGGAAGATCGTAAATTGCCAGCAGTTATAAATATAATACCATTAATTCGTAGAGGCATTGGTATTCATCATGGAGGTAAATATTATTAGCTAATAAAATTATATTATTAACACAAAAATATTAAATGATAAGGATAACAATCTTTTTGTTATATATGTTTCAGGTCTATTACCGATCTTAAAAGAAACTATAGAAATTTTGTTTGGTGAAGGATTACTAAAAGTTTTATATGCTACTGAAACATTTGCCATGGGCCTAAATATGCCTGCAAGAACAGTTTTATTTACTGCTCCTAGAAAATTTGATGGCAAAGAAAGACGATTTGTAAGTATTTTGTTTATTATTAAAAATATATTTTATTATCAGTTAAAATAATTGTTATAGATAACATCAGGAGAATATATACAAATGTCTGGCCGAGCTGGAAGACGAGGATTGGATGACAAAGGTATTGTTATGTTGATAATCGATGAGAAAGTTAGTCCAGATACTGTCAGGAACATTGTACAAGGAAAGCCTGATTCACTTAATTCTGCATTTCATTTAACATACAACATGGTTTTGAATTTAATGCGTGTAGAAGAAATCGATCCAGAATATATGTTAGAGAGAAGCTTTTTCCAATTTCAAAATCAATCTGCAATCCCAGAATTAGTTGAAAGTAAGTTAGTAATCTATATAATATTACGGTTGATTATATTTTATGTTGTTTTTTTTACGACAATGTATGAATATACCCGGTTCCACCAGAGAACATGTCGTTTCTGTGCATGTATAATGAGGTTCATTGACTGACTAGGCTGTTGTCATAGACCTTATACTAATAGACATGAATTGCCTATAATGCTAGCATTATGAGAAGCATGGAAACATGTCGCAGTGATGTAGCCCGTCTTGACAGCAGGCGTGTATATTTACAATTATTGTATACTGTAATAATATACAATATTATACTATAGTCTATAATATTATGTACAGCTACACTATAATATCGATTCCTGAGTACGGAATAATTATTAAAATATGTGATAACAAAATATTAAAATTTTATTCATATGATCAAAGATTACAATTAAAAATAATAACAAAATTAATTTATATCTGTTTTGAATACAATAAAAAGAAAATCTTATAAATAATGTACAATTTTAACACTTATTAATATTATATCATTGCACACAGTATTTAACTATTATATAGGTACTTCCTCATTTACAATTTTATTTTTAATCATTTGTTAATGTTATTAGTTTAGTAAACTTTTTTCTAATGCTAAGTCTTGGTGTCAGTTATTACTTATTACTTATTAAGTAGTAAAGTAAACTAAACTAAAACGAATTAATTTGTTTATTCAGTCCATCGTTGTAGTGATAATACGCAGACGCTGGTAGGTATCATATCAATGCGCTATACAGTGTACGGTACCGTACTACCGTATACGAGTAAACGAGTAAAGAACGAGCGCCCTCTATATTGCCACGCTCCGCCGACACTAATCTCCTGTCTATTAGTATAAGGTCTATGGCTGTTGTATACCTTTCGTGTAGCCAAATGTCGCTGACGACAGTGCACAAGACAAAATATGTAATTGGTTGCTTTTAACGTAGAGTGGCACCGCTACGCACACCACCTATCATGCATGAATTTGTTAAGGGATGCGTAGAACTGACCCATTCTTGTAATAGAACGACATATTCTCTAGTAGAACAGAGTGTAGTACTTAAATTAAATTAACATTCTTTTTTTAGTTTTATAATTTGTATATATATTTTTTATTTTTTTTGTAGAAGTAAAAGAATTATCACTTGAAAAAGACAAAATAATAATAAATAATGAATTTGACGTAAGATCATATTTCTTAATTCGTCAACAGTTAGAAGATTTGGGAAAACAATATCATTCTTTTATAACAGACCCAAAAAATTTAGTACCTTTTTGCAATCCAGGAAGACTTGTTAAGGTCAGTAAATTTTAATTTTGAGTAAAATATTTTTATTACAAAAATATATGTACTACACTACAATTGATAATCTAACCTGTCTGGATGGCTCACTTCTAAGTCATTATCGTTTTCATTATTTATTGGACTAAGAAAATTATTCTTGTCAAAACAGGTTTTTATTTCATAATTTTGTGTGTAGTTGATGACTTAATAATATAGTTAATTCAATCAAAATAAATGTTTTAATTTATAATATATTTATATATTTTTAAACTATTTTAGATTAAGAAGAATGATGTAGATTTTGGCTGGGGTGTTATTGTTAATTTCAAATCTGTAATGAAGAGTAAACATGAAGGTGGTGGTATTGGTGAAGCAATATTAAATGTGCTATTAAATTTAGAACGATCTGTTGAAAAAACAGAAGAAGAGCCAATACCTTGTGCTCCTGGAAAGTTAGGAGAACCTGAAATTATTAATGTCAGACATAACATGGTTGAAGATTTAAGTTCTTTACGATTAAACAAAATGCCAAATGATTTAAAATCTCGTGATTCTCGAATGTTACTGTATAATAATGTAAAAGTAAGTTAATCAATTCTGAAATAAAATAAAAGACATAACTATACTACAAAAAATCATAAAAATTATAAAAATTTGTATATTTGTAATTTTATTTAGGAAGTTTTACAAAGATGTTCAACTGATATTCCTTTGTTAGATCCAATTAATGACATGAATATCAAAGATGCAGAGTTTGATAAAGTAATTGATCAAATTGAAAAATTTGAAAGTAGATTATTTGCTCATCCATTACATGAAAAAGAAGATGTTGATGAACTTTATAACCAATACTTGGAAAAAAACAAAGTACTAAACAATTTTTTATTTTAATTAACTAAGCAACTCATAAAAAAAATTTTTAACAGGTGGATCAAGAACTTTTAAAATCAAAAACTGAATTAAAGAAAGCCAGATCACTCATGCAAATGGATGATCTCAAATGTAGAAAACGCATATTGAGGCGAATGGGCTATTGTACTGCTGGAGAAGTTATAGAAACTAAAGGGAGAATAGCATGTGAATTGAGCAGGTAAATTACATTTATAATAACAATATTGTATTAAAATAATGAATTAACTGTATTTTTTATATTTAAGTGCTGATGAATTATTAATGACTGAATTAATATTCAATGGTGTGTTTAATGATTTATCAGTACCTCAGACGGTGGCATTACTTAGTTGTTTTGTATGTGATGAAAAAAGTAATGAATTGCCCGCAAAAACTGCCGAATTAGCAGGACCTTTAAGAAAAATGCAGGTATATAAATAGTTATATATATATATTTATGATATTGTTGTACATCAGTATTTGAAGAATCCCATAATTATTTTTATGTAATCATTTATAACAAGATAAAAAATTATTTTTCAGGAACTTGCAAGAAAAATAGCTAAAGTTTGTAAAGATGCCAAATTGGATATTGAGGAAGATACATATGTTGAAGGTTTTAAACCATTTTTAATGGATGTTTGTTACGAGTGGTGTCGAGGTGCCACATTCTATCAAATATGCCAAATGACTGATATATTTGAAGGTAAATCCTAAATAGCATTATTATCATTTATCTATCATATGACCATGGGCATTAGAGAAAGGATGCTGAAATGTGCATAAATAGTCCAGAATTATCACATCTTCTAAAATGTGTGTATGTAGTAGTGATGTTGTCTTTATGTGTAAAGACAGAGAATTTAATGATTTTTATTATTATAATCTAAACAATAAAACATATAAGTAATTATTATAGATCGTTTTTTTAAGACCAAATTATCCCCAAAATACATCATATTGTGTTTCCAAGAATATACTACTTCTAGACAAAGAAATATAATTGTTTTTAAAAATATTTTAAATTTTATATATCTATAACTCATCAATAATATAATATCATTGCTATCACCACTCACAGGATTAGAAATATGTAAATGTATATTAGTTTATTAATTACATCATAAGAAACATTGATATTACATTAAAAATATTAGATCAAGGACAATTTGGTTTTATAGTGATTATTCATAAGTATTACAATTTAGATTATAATAATAAAAACCAATAAATTCCTTATGCTTTATATATAATATGCATCATTATGGTCTGACAATGCGCATTCTGGCACATTTGATAATTCTGGAGCTTATATTTTCACTCCGACCAGCTGGTGTGCTTCCTCTAATGTTCATGCATATGACATTCTTAACAAATTTGGGAATTTCAGGAAGTATAATACGAGCAATGAGACGTTTAGAAGAAATATTGAGACAATTAATCCAAGCATCTAAAAGTATTGGCAACACTGACCTTGAAAATAAATTCAGTGAATCTGTGAAGATTGTTAAAAGAGATATTGTATTCGCAGCCAGTCTTTATTTATAATATTTATTTTAAATATTGTCCATTTTTTTATGATTTTTGTATATTTCTGAACTATTAACTCACAATATTATATTATAATAAATATATTTCTGTAATTTTTATTTTGTTAAAAACTTACATTTTTTACAATCCTAGCATATCCCATTTTCTAAGTTCTTCATTATAACAAATGTAACTATTTTGTGTCATAAATAATTAACAAGGTTTCTGTGTACTAACAAGATTTGAAACCAGTGTCTGTGCTATAATTAATGGGACTGTGAAATTTATAAAAGAAAGTTCCCCCAAGTCCAATAAAAAGCACAGGCCCTTGTGCGGTTGCACTTCCTACACATTATATGGCCATACAATATGACTCTACTTAAAACTACTCTAAACAGTTTAGAACTTAAAATGTTCCATTCCAACTCATGATAGTATAATAGTTTAGTACCTTACACTGTAGGGCTTACTGAAAAAAATTAAATTTTTACACTTATCCATGATTAACAATTACGTACTTGTAGATCTTCACCCTATTGTTTCAATTTACTTTATTAAAGATGAATTAAGAAACATCGAATTATTTGCTTGGAGTTTTAGTTACAGATTAGACTTACAATCAATTATCTTCATTATCAATCCAAAAGCACCTCTATCTTGGTTTTATGTAGACCTTGTACTGTCAGCAATAAGGACATTTTTGAATTACACTATCTTTGTTGTAGTAAAGTTAAAATTGAAACTTCCAAAAAAAAAAAAAACAAATAACAAAGTTTATGAAACTAACACATAATCTTTTGAAATGATAATATGGCCACCTATTTGGACTCCTAAGCCATATAGCAGGGGTGGAAAATTATTTTGACTCTACACGCTACATACATACAAGTATTATATTCTTTTTTTTCTTCGAGCTTGTCATTAAATTTATGATGAGGTGCATATGGGCATATGGCTATTTTAAGGTCAATAACGATTATTCAATTTTATCTGTAAATATTAACATTTACATTGTGATGTTATTTATTATTTAAAATAAAAATAAAATATATATATTTTAATTTTTAGCGATGCCATAGATTTGCCATACCTGCAATATAGCACTAATATTGTATCCATTTTTTTTTTACACATACTTATAATATTTTTCTTTTTTTCCTAATTTCCTATTGGGTAGTGGGTTATAGTGGTTAAACTATTGTGAATTTTTCTCATTTGTCTTTTTAAGAATTCTTAATCTAAACATAAATTTGTATGTTATTTTAGATCTAGTTATATTTAATAACTTAAAATACTCAGTTTTTTAGACTGGTTCTAAATAATTAAGTGGCGATAAGAGGTACAGAACAACTACTATAGTTGACACTACATTTATATGATCAAAAAAATTTAATCAACATTATTATTATAAATTATAAATAAAAACACAGAAGAAGTAACTTGAATTTAGGTATTATAATTAATTTAATCTATCTTTATTTGTTTGTATGTTTTTTTATTTATAATTGAAATATTTTTAACAATTTGTAAAATATTTTGTAACAAAACATAATATTATACAGGACACACCTTAAAAAAACCATATATAATTTTACAATTTTTAAGTTTGATGTTCATTTTATGACTACTCGGGTTTAAACTATCAATCACAATTTTATTTTATTTTAATAGCAACAAGTTTAAATTACTTTTACAATTTTATATTTAAAAAAAAATTATATTAAATAAAATTACATTAGTTTTAAATAATAATGAACAAATACGTTTTCATATTAAATACCCCGAAAACAGTTGACACAAATTCAATGAATTAAAACAAGTTAGTTTAAATTATAATTCATCATGTTCAGCATCTGTTACAGGTGCTGAAGGTCTATCGCTGTGCTGTATACAAACAGCTGGCACAACAAAGTCCATAGCGTATTCACAACGATTTGGTTCTGTAGCTGAGAGCAGTGCAGGTTCCAATCCACAATTTAAACGTACCTATTTTTGACATTCAATAACAATACAGTTTATTTTTTTTTTTTTTTTAAATATTAAATGCTACTAGTTAAGTTGATTAGTTTGATTAGAATATGCTTACGTGAGTAGATCTTTGAGGACCATTCCAACAGTGTTGTCCTCTATCATATAACATAGTACGATATTTCGGTTCACCAATCCAACTGTTCCAAGTACCCAATCTTACTTCAGATCCACCATTTTTGGATCGTTGAGTTATCTATAATAATTGAATTGAAAAAATGTATGTTTTTAAATTCTAAAAAAAACCTATGACAATTTTAACAAAATTCATACTTGATCAAAAAGACATAATTTGTACACATATTCACGATCAGAAAGTTCATAGCATTCTCCATCTAGAGCTGCAAATTCATCTTCAGGACCAAAATCTTTATTTAGGGATTCTTGTAAATGAGTTACTTCACGTTGTAAATCTCTAAATTTCCTATCAGCTTCTTCAAATGCATTACGTGCTTGTTTGGCTTCTACAATAAAAATTAAACAAATAAACAATTATTTAAAAATATATACTAAGATCCACAATAAATGGAATGATCGATTTTATGTAAGATCTACTCATTATCCGTCTTACATTACCGTTTAACCAAATTACCTATAGTATAGACAAATAAATATTTAGAATTTACATCATGAACTTGATGTAGGTATAGTTTATTATAATATATATATGTTTTTTATTTTATGATATATTCAGTAAGATTTGAATTATGTTATAAAAATATTACTCAATCAAAAACCATGACTTTTGAGACAAAACTATTTCATTTTCAATATAAAAATTATGCACAGTAAAATGTTATTAATTTTATAATGAGTTGTATCGATAAAAATTAAGAGAGAAAAGTTAGAGCTATTGTCTAAAAATTTATTTAAAATGTTCCCTAAAATCGAAGTTTTTAACAGACAATAATCAACAAAATAGAAATATGTGCTGCACCTGATCGGGAACTCTGTGAACGCTATGGTTTTAAGTAATAATTAAATTTAAATTAATGTAATAAATAGTAATACTATTATAGTATTTTAAACAATGACCTTTTCAAAATTTATAATGTTAACACTTGCCTTCAACTATTAATTTTGTTTCTTCATCATACTGTGATTCATCAAGTTCTTCAGATTCTGTATATTTAACTTCATCTTCTACAGATTCACTTTCATCTTCATTTTCATCTTGATCCTCTCCTTCTTCAAGTTGTCTATCATTGTCTACGTCATCAGCTGGGTGTTCAGTTTCTTTTACATCCACATTTTCAGCAATTATTAATTGTTTTAAACGACTCCAGCCATTTAACATGAAATCTTCTAAACTAATCTCTTTCTTGTTTTCCATAAAATACTGAAAACAGTTTATAAAGGTTTGAACGATAATATTGTAGATTGGATTTCGATAATTTAGACAAGCCCTTTTTAAAATATCAATTTAAAAAAATAAACAGCAAAAAATTAAAATATAATAAAATAAACCAGCACCTGTTTTCAACAAAATTTTAACCATTGATGAATGGTTTTTATAACTATCATTTTTAAAATGAAATAAAAGTACTTACATCTTTTTCATCTTGAGAAACTGTACCATCATTATTCTGATCAAAAGTAGAGTATGCATCTACTTCTTCTTCTTCAATTCTACATATAATATTTAAAATATAGTGATTTTTCAAATATTATTTAATTTAAATTTAAAATTATAGGTACTTGTTATTTTTATTTGTATCTATATGATTAAATATTTCAAAAGCTTCATTTTGGTCTCTAAGTTTTTCTTTTTCATTTTCTTGTCTTTTTTTTTCATCATTCATTATTTTATATTTTTCTAATGCAGACTTTTCAATTTCCTCGGCTGTTTCTTTAGCATATAATGTATTGTTTTTAGCAAGTTCAGCATCTCTTTGTACTTCAAAAAGTTCAGTTATTCTATTCTATTAGGAAAAAAAAAACATTAAATAACACATTTTATGCTAACTATGCAGTATTAATTAAGTAAGAATACAAAAAAAAAAATTAGTAAGATATTAGCAGTGGGGAGGCGTGAGTCTTTAAGTCAGGGAGAGCGAGAGACGTTGAAAAAACAGGCATTATGACAATATTATTATAGATAAATAGATTATCTTATTTATACAATATCATACCAAAAATAAATAAAGCAGAAAATAAAAGCCAACCATGACAACAAGTTTGCAACGGAGGTAAGATACTGATAGCTGAGTTAATAACAATTACTTAAAAACAAAATATGAATGGAGAGACATATCTCATAGTGCAACCCCCATTCGTTTTCCAGTTACCGAACTTAGCAGAATGAAAAAACTCGACATTGTCTCATATTTATTTTTATAATATATTTGCGTGTTTACTGGAGTGACTAATAACAAAAATACTTTGACAAATCTAATCATCATCTACCTATACTACAAGTTATAACATTCAAATTTTTAAAAAATTATGTTATTTAAATACCTATAATAAAACCAAATTATTTTAAGTAGGGAAGCATTGTGTCTTCTAATTTCTATGAAGCTTCACTACTAGATATTAGGTATTAAAAACATTTTTTTATGATAAAACTAATTTACTTGTTTTTCCAGTCTGAGTTCCTTTCCTTTTGCAATTAATTGAGCACGGATTTCATGACCTGCCATATATATTTTTTGTACTCTTTCTGCCTCTTCCCTTGCTGCTCTGCCAAGTTCTTCACATGTGTTATCACATGTACCTTTCCTTAAATTGTTTGCCCATTCATCGGAGCCATCACAACAATCTACGTTGAAAAAGCATTTAGTTTTAATAATAATTTTAAGGATAGTTGAAATTCCATAAAGCTATACCAGTTAGCATTAGTTAAAATAATGAATGACTGTAGTTATGTATAACTTATATTATGTTATTGTGTTAAACAGTGACGTACCAACAGATTCTGTGTCACTGGTGTTAAATGTTACCTTATTTTACAAAATATCAATATCTTGATTAAATTATTATACTTTATATTATAAATATAAAATAAATTGTAGAAATAGTATGTTTAAGACTTGTTTAAGTAAAAAAAAATTTCATTTTTGAAAGGTGTATATTAAACTTTAGTATAATTAGTTAAAATCATACCACAAATTCCATCATTTACTCGAGAAGATGGTATGACGAGTGACGTGTGACCAGCATTGGCACAATGGAATGTGCCATTAGGACAAGCTGAAGTACCCGGTTCATCACTAGCATCTGGGCAGTCACAGTAATCATCATTTACAAATGAAAAAGGAATTATATAACTTCCATCAAAACATGAAAAATCCTTGTCGGGTACATAAAGTGAAGCGCCTAAATAAAATAAATAGCAATTTCATTGAATATTGTTCTTAATAGTTAAGACTTAGTCTTAATAATATGTAGGTAGCCTTACGTTCAAACGCGATTCCTCTAGGCTTCAATATAGTGGTACAATTAATTACTGCGAATATACCACAAAATATAGTAATAATTAAATAAAAGTTTTCCATTTCAGTCATATTAAAAGTTAACGACGACTAATAAATCACATAAGTCATAACAAAATACAATTATTAATTCATAAATTAGACACAACAATACTATCTGGCATCTGCTGTAGTGCTGTCGAGTGTCGGCGTGACGGCGTCGCGCACTCGGGCGTAATCACTAATAGTTAATCTCTTATCACCGTAGAGTATTGATAACAATTTGTAATAATCATTAATCAATTAATATTATTATCGAACAAAAAAAAATTAATATAATCTTAGTTCGTGGTTCGTGCTATGTGGCTGTAACCATAGGCGCACATTAGTCTTAAACTTGGGAGTGCTAAAATGTTTTAGCCGAAAGAGATACATGGGGAGGGGGGGGGGCAAAGCCTACACAATCAGATTAAATAATAATAATAATTAATATCATTATTTTCATATCAATAAACCATCATACCGATACTGGTCGATAGTTGTATACAAAAACAAAATACTATTCAGTACCTACCTATTCTACTTATTTTAGTAATAAATACTAAAAATAAAATTGAGTTAGAACAGCCGATATGATAACATGCATTATAATTATAGGTAACAAACCCAATTACCCAATACTGAAAATAATTGTTCAGTGGATATTTTTTCTGAAATCGTTGACGCATCAGAATCAAAATTCGAACGGGTACCTAGTTTTTGAGTTATTCAACTTTGTGTTCTAAGGATAAAAGGTCCATGGTATACCTAATGGGTTTATAAGATGTTTATAAGATACGTAGGCTATGATGGTGATTTGAAAATTGCAATTATTAATATTAATAATTTATAAAAATTAGTATAATAAATTAATAAATAATAGGTCCTGTTTTACGTTTATTTTATATTTATGTAAAATCATTTTTAAGGACTATTATCCTTAAAATAAATATTTTTGTAATTAAGAAACTATTCAAACAACAAAAAAATTCAAGAATTTTAAAATATCGTTGGAGTATATTTAAAAATTCTAAAAATCAGAATTTGAATAAATTTAATATTAAAGAAAAAATGGGGGTGAGCATGATTGGTGAATCATTCTGTTTCTGTATATATAATTTGTACGGTGGCATTAGTGCCAAGTTGTTAATATTTAAAACAATAAAGTTTTTGTTGTTGTTGCTACAACTGCGTACATAAACAATATTGTAAATTTTCATAAAAAAATTTCCCGTTAAAAAAACACATTGGTACTTTCTAGTATGTTTTTTTTGAAATTCCAGTTTATTAACTAATTAAACCGATTTGTATTAAATATTAATTAAGACTATCCTGTATGGTAAGTAAAAGTAATTGTCAATGTTGTAATATTGTCATTGTACCAATGTTGAATAATTTAAATTCACACCTATATTGTTGGTTTAAGATCGTTAAAGCGAGAAATTTGGAATTTATTTTATTTGGAATGTCTATCTATACCTGTATAAAATGATCAATAGTATAAAATAGCTAATCTAACGTCACTTAAAATTTTAAAATATTTCAAATGTTCTTTAAAATTACCCTCTAAACCTACTATAATTTACAAGTGGAAATTGTTAAAAGAAAAAGATTTTTTCAAGACGTATTATAGTTGTATCTATGTAAATTGAATCTCGAGAGAAATAAAAATAATTTTGACTTATGTATTTATAGAGTTTTTTATAGGTAGCTAATGGTAAAACCTCAAACACAAGACTGTGGCGTGGTGAACATTTTTAAACCATGCGGAACAGCATATATTTCAGCACCTATACTCACTATTGATCCCCTGAATATAATATATAATAGATCTAATATACTGCGACTGAATATATTTTAATTTTTGTTTTATGTTATATTGCTGACCAATTATTACCATAATGTATCTAATCCATAGACTTTAGACTATAGTAGACGGGGCATATAAGGTCGGCGGGGTTGGGTAGAGCGTTCCTTGACAATTTGCGTTAATGTGATAATATCACAGAATATATTAAATGTAATCTATTCTGTGGTAATATATTAATATATACTATATTATAATATGGTTTATTATATAATCTGGTGCGCTAATTTAGATATATAGATTTAGTAACACTCGAATAGCGCAGTCACGTCTGACCGCTGAAACTACATCCATACGCCGTCTACTATGGTATAAGGTCCAGACGTCTAGTGGTGCCGAAGTTTTTAAAATGTGGTTGGGAAATTTCAAAACTTCGTGGCCTCTATATCTTAATTATTTAATATAGAGGTACCTCTATATTGTTTACATTTACTCATGGTCATGGCTTAAATATACTCATGCTTGTGATAAAAATATGATGTAATAAAATGTGGTCTGTCTGCCACATTTTGGAAAAAAGAGGTCGGCCAATGGCCCGACATCAGCATGAACTTCGGCGCCACTGCCGCCACTGATAAGGTCTATGAATCATAGACTATGTATGATCTTAGTGTCTTACTCTTACCACCACTGTGATGTCATAAAATCCCGTTCACCACGTTCACCGAACACAACTAAAAACAATTAAATGGGCAAGAAAAAAATTCTAGTGCTCGAGTTTATCAAATAATTGAGGTCTGAGTTAATTAAACAGCTATCTGTATGTATCACTATTTGCCAGTGCAGTGGACAGATTTAAATTTTGTTAAAAGATTTGCATTTATCAACCTTTTTAATAGATTATGTAGGGAAATATTTAAAAATTACAGCTTAGTATATATAGATACCTACTATCTATTTAGAATTTAAAATAATATTTTTGTTTTTGAATAATTTCGATTGTAAGCTTGTTAAATAAAAAATAAAATAATATTTTTCTACATATACCTAACTTTGAAAAGAATAGTTAATATCTTATACAATTTTGACCAAACACTCATGGCCGGCCGACTTGCCATAATATTTTCAGAGGTCCACCGAATATATAACTAAACTGGTGTACCCACAGTGAAACCAAAAATAATAATGTAGGAAGATATATGTGATGATCAGTGTCCCTATAAGTTGATTGCAGGACAAAAACATTTTAAGATACTTAAAACAAAAATTTAAATTACTCCAATGTTAGTACTAGGTAGTTACTAAAGGCATTTATACAATGACCATAAAGGCCATATTCAAAAGTGGCTTAAAAATATAGGTTTGTCCGGTAAGAATTTTGGAGCCACTCCGTCCCTGTCTTACATATTCTTATCAGATTGAAAAATATAATATTGTGCTCAAACTATACAGTGTCCGTATGAATATTTTATAACTATTATAAACTAGGTACCTATATATTATTATGCTTTGGTATTAAATCTGTTTTATTTATTAGCTGTACCTTAATAATTATTGTTATAGATTATAGTTACCTATATAAAATATATATTATAATTAATAATAGTTGTCGATTATCGACCAAAAATTACATAGCAGTTCAAAAAAATAGTCGTAAAATAAGAAAAAATATACTCACCATTTGGCCAAAAAGAGACCTCCAAGTAAATGGAGATACAGGACCACGAGGGGTCAGAAAGTAATAATAAAAATAAAGTATGATAAATTACATGCAACCGAGGCAAGTTGTGGGTTATAGTGAATCTACTAGTGTGTTGGAAACAGGCTTTGGAGCAATAGAAAACACTTCAATTCATCACGCTGACAGTGTAGTCGCCGGCATAAGCCCCTGTCAGCCAGGAGTTTTTAAACCGTCAACTCTTTTCGCCAAGACAGCCTAATATCTTAACCGTTGAATTAATGGTTTCCGTGGCGGTGAAAAACAGAAGAAAAAACGATACATTTTATTATGAACCAAGCAAGTAATTCAAACAAATAATTATGCGGTCAATCTGATTGTTGTTTTTTCCGTTCACTTATATAAAATGTCTAAAGAAGAGATAAAATGATAAGATAACACTGACTCATGAATTATATGTAACTACTTTGAACTTATTTACTTATCTATTTACCATAATCCCCGTAAGGTTTGTTTTTGATTAGTTATCGACATGAAACATTGTCTGTGCAGTGTTGTTGTTACCCCACCAAGTTTAATAAAATTTGTTATTTTATGGGTTTGATAAAATCTCTCGACAGAGAGGTTTCTTCATCTTATTTTTATTCATAACTTATGCAACCTTATTATATTTGTCAGTCGTACTTATTATTTATATGTATGTACTGATTTTAATATAAAATAAAACCGATAGGCATATCGAAGAAAATTATTTTTTGCCAAAGTATGAACCGGGTTAACTTATATTATAGGTTTCTTTTGGATTTGTCAATAAATATGTAAATTCAAAAGGGTTATCAATTCATCATCATCCATTCGAATAGGTAGACAATTATTTACTAGGTATCAATCTATTTGATCCACTTATTTTTAGAATTCCAAAAAAATAGTTTCAATATTATTAAAATACTTATATTATATACCTATGCTATATATAATATTATACACCTATACCTACTATATTATTTAGTAAGTACCTAATAGTATACCTACTGTGTTTTTATATTTGTATTATCCATTCTTTGATAATAAAATCATCGGGTTTGCTAAGTTGTAATTTAGTCTTAATAGAAAACTAGCATTATTTAGACCACAAAAGGTGCATTTTAGAATTATTTAAAAACTAATATTATGCTAATTTGGCCAGTTTCTTAAACTGGTTGGTTTGAAAAATGAATAGTAGTTCGTGCCTTACTGGTACACATTTACAGGGTTTATGGCCTGTACAAAATGCGTATTTAAAAGCAATTTAAATGGCGCCCCGAGCCGGTTGGCACCTATAATAGAGTTAAATATGTGCATTACCACACAGCTAGGCAATAATTAGTTGGTATATGAACTTATTTTATTAGTTGATAATAGTTGATAATATCTCTATATGATTGATCTGACTCACATAATGCTTAAAAATATGATTATAGAATATTTTAATGTGTTTCTGCTGCAGTTTAATTTCCATTGTTATACAAGCTGTCGTTTAAATCACAAATATGAACTTAAATATATGAGTAAGTTTTGTTGCTTGATCTAAAATAGTATATGTAGTATCAACTTTTATTTCATTTTATGGCTGGTGAAATAAAATATTGGCCTTAAAGGATTTTATTGCGTTAAAAAAAGTACATTCGAAGAATGAGAGCAAATATACTTAATATAATATGGAATTTCCATAAATATTAAATTATTTTAAAAATTGTTTTGTAAAAGCAAAAAAATATTTAGTTATTCGATTAAAATAATTTATAAGAAACAGAAGAAAATTATTTAAATATTGTAGTTAGATATAAACTTTTGTAATCATGTTATTATAAAAGAATAAACTTGGTAAATAGAGAAACTTGGTTTTGAAAAGCGTAAAAATGATTAAAATTTGTGCATACATAATTATAAAAATTGTATTTATAAATTACACTGAAATAATTATATTTTTTTTTTGGAAAGATTAATGAATAGGTTAATGATAAAAATAAACAAGGTGGAAAAGCTCATTCCGCGAGCGTGCTAAAACCCGGTTTCTAAATATATTTTAATACAAAGCAATAAACGCAGTAATATAAACCCATGTACAATATATTATATAATATATTGTTATACAGTACCTACTTATAACTATGAACAAGAAATAAATATTTAAATATCAACAATCGTATAACTACTAACTATGTACAAGTAGTAGTAGTAGTAGTAACTAACGGACGAACGGACATACCAGGGATTATAAGGTGTTTAAACTGTTTAAAAACCAAAATGAAGGTAACTATAGTTTGTACAAAAGATAATATTATAAACTGATATATCAATTATAAAATGTGATGATTACAATATATTAATAGATTATAATACAATATGTATTCGGAATTAGGATTTAGGTGGGTTGTAATGTTTTTATCGAATAGGTAGGTATCGGTTTTCTGAATTTCTTAACTAAAAAACGTCAATGGTTATTATTTCAGGCTATATTGTTCATTAATGTATATTTAAAATAATCATTATTGATTTAAAATAAAAACAAATTAATTCAGAATAAAATAACATTTAATGAACATCAAATTACGATTAATTAGGTAGGTAACATTAACTTATATGAATAAACTTTTGTATGTATGTATGTAAAAGAAAAGATTAAAATAAGAAAAACTTAACAAAATTTTATAGATAACTATACATGTTTCATGATGATAAAATGTATGAAATGGTGTATACAACAAGAATAAATAAACAATAAATATAATTATTCAACTCTACATATTTAAATTTGTTCACAAAACGTGTACTTTACTAATTTATTTACAAAAATAAAAATATTTTTGAACAAATTAATGTTTGTCTATTATTTTTATAACTTAGTGCCAATTAAAAAAAAAATTCACCATTACTTAAGTTTAATATTTTCTTAATAATTATAGGTTATTAGGTAATGTACGATCAATATTGTTATAACAGATCATAATATTTGCTTAACTGTATTATATTTATTAAGTATAATATATAGTATACGCACATAAATATTTTTATTTTTATTTATTATACAATGTTTGAATAACTGCGTAAAGCATAATTATGAGTATAAACGTTAATTTTGCAGGTTAATACATACATTTTTTTACACATTTTTCATTATGTATATTGTAATCTTATAAACAAATTAAAATATATTCAAAAACAAAGTTAAGTTTATATGTTAGCTATACAATAAAAAAAAATGATATAATATATTTAAGATTTAAAAATTACGTTTGAAGTATACCTAAACTCAATTTTTGGCGGTGTAAATTAATTGTTTTACAATTATATACCTATATTATATTATGTAATTATTATTTATTATATGCATGCATTTTTACCACCCGACAGTCAGTATGAATAAAAATTGTTTCAGGAAAATTATACGTTATATAATAATATTAATCAGGTATGTAGGTATATAAGTATATCTGTATTAGATTTCAGATTTATTTTTCAAAAATCATATGTTTTTACATCATTGTTTTCAGATGTCACAATATGGAGTAGGTTATAGGTATTGATCAATAGGCTGCATTGTTGTTCTTATAAATTATTTTTGGTTACTGTATAAAAATGATATTTTGTAGGTATATAAGCAATCTAATAATAACTGATATTAGGTAATATTTGTTATTTTTTTTAATATATCCAACGTATTTTAAATTTACTATTGTGTTGTATAGAAAAGTTATATGCACTGAAGCCATTTAGTTATTTCAATACTCGAATAAGATATTTATTATGTACAAAGCAATGTGTAGTACTTACTATTTTATTTAATAGACTTACTAGATCTACTATTGTTAAATGGTTAAATTGGCATTATATGCATTAGAATATATATATATTTTATAATTATGACGGTAACCTATTGCATATTGGTTTCAATTATGTTATACAAATTATTTTATAATAGAATATTTGGCGGTTGAAGATCATTGAAAGTATTTTTTGTATAGAAGTTACATATAGAATGTAATCAATATTCAATACTAATTTTATTATTCTATTTTATAAATTTATCTTATAAATCTATAATTATGGACATTTTATTCAAATATAAAATCTAATAGTTCGTTGTCAATTGTAATGTTTAAAGCAGTTTTAATATATCTTTTATTCACGCTGGTTGTATAAAACCACGTTAATAATTAATTTTGACTATATACTTGATTAATTTTATTTTTCTGTATAGATTCTCAAATGCTTAGTGAAAAAAAAATCATTTTAAATTTATTATTTCAGTAGTAGAATTCAGTACCAAAAATTAATTTAGGTACTCGTGTGTTATGGAGCCCCGTATTTGGCAGCTGACTTAATTTAATTATATTTTAATATTATTCACCTACAAACATATTATTAAAAATTAATTATATTTACAATAACAAGGAAAATGTAATTAAAAAAAAAAAACAGTCCTTATAAACAGAATGAATATGGTTCCGCACGGTATAAATGTATTTATAGCCAAACATAACAAGATGAGTTTTTTTTGCGAATTTGTTCAAAAACCAATTTTACATTAAATTATAATCTATTTATAGGTATATATATATTATTTTATAAGATACGATCGAAATACGGATTTTGTTGATGATGATTTTTTTGACTTTGGGTCAATAATACATTAATACTCAATGGTACTTAGATCATCATTGCACCAATTAGTTAAATTAACTATCACTGATGGAAGACAAAATATTGTTTGAAGTGTACAGTTATTTTTTATCTTTATAAAGGAGCTTCTGTATAAAAAGAATAAATAGAACCACATTTAGTTTTATATTTTTAAAAATTACTCTAAAAAAAATGTTAAAAATAAATATTGGGAACAACACATCATGCCTATAGTTTTGGGTATTTTTGTTTAAATTTATAAACTTTTAAATACCTATATAGACTTATAATATAAACAACGGTTTGAGTATACAGTTATTACATGGCTGAAAATATAATATAGGTATGGTTATATATTATTATGTAGCAATATAATTGTACAACTTAAAAGTTTTAATTTTTGTTTTTAGTATTTTACAATTTATAATTTATTTATAATATTATATTACAATATGTAAATCACGTGCTAATAAATAACACCAAGCCGACGCTGAGGAATGATAGTGAAGATTTCAAACTGAGCTTCGAACCTTTTTGCATAGCCGCCGGATGCTCTCCTTTAATAAAACAAATAGTTAAATTATTTAATGTACTAAGAACATAAGACAATTGCATCTAAATTTTAAAAAGTACAAAAATAATACAATATTAAAGTTAATTCTAACGCATGGTCGACGGTCGTCCCTGGTAGAGCATGATCAACCACAAGTTAAGTGTCACAGAGACAACACTGAATATAATTGAAAATAAAATATGGAAAAGGATAATATGTGGTTCGGTACTTGATGAGAATTACAAAAGGGAATGAGAATGGCACCTGTCAATTATTTCATAGAATATCAGAGAATACAATGGCAGAGAGAACGCAGCAATTAGACTAGTTATGCAATAGAAGATGGAATGAAAAATACCACAAGTCACCATCAAAAGAGGTAAACGTATAGAAAAAGATCTAAAATGAGTGCAGTATTAGAAGGATATATAAAAGTTGCATAAGCCTGAGAGTAATGGAGTGAATCATTAATGGTTGGAGAAAACTCTTAGTTGAATCCGGAAAAAGAAAATGATGGAGGATTAACTAATCCATGAGTTAATTATGTTTAATGTTTACATTATAATATTAACCTGCTGGTTCTTTTTTTAAATCGTATAATACATGTTATCAAGTTTTGAATAATTTTACTTCATATTATTGTTAGCATAATTTATAAATTATAGTATTTAATGCAAAATTAAAACATATTATAACAAAAGGTATGTCAAAAATTACTTAATAATATTTTGAATGTAAAAGCGTACATGGAAAAATATTTGCTGGAGAAAGAAAATATTATAAAATGCATTACAACGTAAGAAAAAGCTGTATTCATAATTAGTATTATTATTATACATTTTAAAATTGCTACTCTATTGTTTGTATTAATTGATATACCTAATCAAATTAGGTTATTGTAATTTTGTAATTATATTAAAGCAATCAAAAAATTATTGTTGAATTTAAATAATACTGTCATAAATCATTACAATATAATATTGTTATGTAATATTTTGTAGAAGATATTTTAAAATGCTAATAATCATAATATCGTATGATATTCATGAAAATGACTCATATGACTACATAAGAGTAAATATTGTGTGATACTATTAATCATAATTTATCAATGAGGTATTCGAAATTTTGTTACAAGTGATAAAATATATCGGCGTTTATGAGGGAGATGGATTAAAAACTCATAACTCTTAGTTAATAATACTTTTTGTGTTGTTATATGTCAAATATAAAAGATCTAGTCTCAATAATTATTTTTTAGATTATATATTATATTTTTAATTTTGGTTAAAATTGATGTATGACCATTAAAATTTATATTTGCACAATTCCTCAGTTTCAATTTTTAATCAATTTAAACTGTAGCATATACATTTGGTAATTATAATCTATGAGTACCACAGTAACCATGAAATGCCCAATACTATTGTATCGTAAATAATAAATATTATTTGAAAATAATATTTTTCTTTTTTATCTCCAAAAAATAATAACCATTCATAATGACTAGAATACTTTATTTTGTTGTTGTTTTTGCGGTAAACAAAACCAACAATATAGAAATTGGATTACCTTCTTAAAAATTAATTTATTTTTATTACAATTTATTCGACGACGGAATGGAGTTTCTAATAATCTAACAACCGAGTCTATAACTGGGTAATGGACGGACTCATTATAAAAACTTCACTGTGGTATAACTAATGAACAATCACTGCATCGTTGAGTTATTTTAAGTCCGAGAAATTTCTGTTTTTTTTTTGCTTTGAAACAGCATTAGTAACGTGTGTCTATATAGATAATCAGTTGTCACGTTAATGCCGTCCTATATTTAATTTAATTTCCGAGAACAAAGCATGGTACAGTGGTACAACGGTCCCCTCCACACCGATGTACCGATATTGCCTATACGACGCGCCGGCCAACGGATATAAATAATATCAGAATTAAAAAATATCGAGATATTATATATATCAATAATTTACTTACCACTATAATACACTTTACAAATATTACCTTAATATGACCTTAATCTACAATTCAGTTTCATGTGTGCATTTATAGACTCGGGACAATTATTGTATTTGGACAGTTACTATATGGACGTTTTAATGATATTATGTATATTACTATACTATGTTTATGACGTAAATATCAAAATCAAATCCTGGTACTCAAGTACTCCATATGCCTTCATAATAAAATATTATGTTGGAATATTGTATATAGATATAATCTTGAAAAGGGGGTCAAGTGGATGTCGCTCTGCTGTACAGTAGGTTACAAGTAGATTACTGTATAATGGATGGTATTAAATTTGAATTCAATGATATAATATCATTGTATACGAAAAACGATTCTGAGCGGAGACGGTATGTCATCCTAGGATATTTTAAATTATATTGATATTGTTATTATACGGTAGCTGGTAAGTTGAATTAATATAATTCATATTATATAATTATTAACATAAAATTATCAGTGATACTGGAAAAATATTATAGACATTTACTCGTTAAAAATGATTTTAATATATAATTTCGTCCAAATTTGAACTTAAAATGTCTGTAAAAAAGAACTGTGTTTATATATTTTTTATATTTTTTGATTACAGTATGTACTATTTATTAGAATCTTTGTTTTAAATTTTCACTTCTTTGTTATAAAAACTGAACATTTTATAATTGTTTAATTACAATGATTGATAATTTTCGAGATTTTGATGAATTTTGTCTAAATTCGAACTTTAAATGCTTATAAAAAAAATGTGTGTCTATGTATTTTTAATATTTTTCAATTCCCATTGTAACAATATATCAGGAGTTTTGTATTAAATTTTCATCATTTTTGGCCTAACAAATAAAATTTTATTGAGATTTATAGAAAAAAAAACTAAAAAAATTGGAAACTGAAAATGTCCGTTAACAGCTCAAAATAAGTCAGAATATTTTGAAAATGCTATGGTGTGTAGAAAATGCTTATATAAACATTCGGTCAAAATTGCATATGTCTAACGTCATTTCTTTTAGAGTTATACCAAAAACCAAAACCGATTTTGTCGAAAATTGGTTTTCCGTGAAAATTCCCGGTTTTTCCTTAATTTTTCATTTGTTTTTCACGGTGCTTTTTAAAACTACTGGGAAATTTTAACTTTTGACCCCCCAAAGTACCAACTAAATTTACTTTCCTATCAGAAAAAGTACTAACAATTATTATTGTATAATATAGTTATTTTTATAATTGATTTATACAATTTTAACATTAAAACTGTTCGTGTATTGTTATCGCATTATCTTTGTAAAGTTATCGAACTGTTGAATGTTGATTAAATTACAATAATTACCATTAAGAACATGTACAACGACGGTGTGAGGATTTGCGTTGCTTGGGTGACACGTGTATTTTCCCGAATCCGTGCTGGTCGCTCTTTGTACGAGCAAATAACTGGTGGTTACTTCGCCTTTCTCCGTGATCACACTCACCCCTCCTCGAGCCGAGTCGTAATTTATTTCCTGAAATTAAGCCAGAGATTAATGAAAGACAATCACGATAAGCTCACTACGATAGTGTG
The DNA here is from genome assembly GCA_027563435.1 of Nasonovia ribisnigri. NCBI lineage: Eukaryota > Metazoa > Arthropoda > Insecta > Hemiptera > Aphididae > Nasonovia > Nasonovia ribisnigri. The sequence continues at coordinate 76,255 of JANEHU010000708.1, read as the reverse complement.
CATATTATATGGTACGCATAACACATCACAATATACTTTAATATGGATTTATTATTATTTATTATACTGAATATAGAGTGTATTTTAAACGAACTACTTAAACATTGAATATTAAATAAGTTGACATGAAAACAATTTTCTCGAGGTACGAACATAGTCTTCAAAAAAGCACCTATATTCCCAACGATATACTTGTCAAGTATTTATTGTATTAAAATATTTCACAACTAATATCAGTAATATCTACCAAGAACATATTTAGTACTTGATAATTCTATGCGAGTACTGGCCAATAAGTAATAACAACTACTTAAATAATTATTTACATACTAATATACTATACGTCTATACACACCGGGTTATATTTAAAACTCGTAAATAGTATAATTTTATTGTTTTATGTGACTCGATTTTATATAATATATATATATATACAACGACGTACGGGGTATATTATTATATATTGTATTATACACATACATATAATATAATATGTACGCATAAAATATATACATATATAATAACATGTACGTATATAAATATACATTATAACGTACAGCGACGAAATGAGAAAGTTCACCGCGTAACAGTGGAGAATATTTTGTAAATAAACATAACATTTAACAATACGTATCGTGAGACTATAGTATAACATAGAGATGATATCTCCGCTGCAGTGAGTATAATATTATTAAGCGCGTCCCGAGTGTCATCCGCCCCGTGGGCATGGAAATAGATACGGTCGTATATAACATTATTATAATGTAAGTATAATATTATTATACAGTTGAAGTTTAAAAATAACTATTTCCAAGTATATAACAGCTGAAATAACTGTTTCGTTATCGCGCAGACACGCGCGTTTTCGAATATTGTACTTACTCCAAACCGCGTAATCGTTTTGCCGTCTCCGTCGCCAATATAGGCGTTAAATAGGGCGGCGCTGCTGCAGTGTATACGTACGCCCACACACACACACACACCGCGGTATATGGTATATGGTATACATCGTGTGCAGTACTGTGGTACCGCGCGCTCATCGCGTATTTAATACGCGTGTACACACGTATAGAATATACGCGTACAATATAATCGTACGAGCAGGTTATGACGGGTTGGGTGGGCGGGGACGGCGTGTACGTGATACTTCGCGTGTGGTACACGCTGGGGGAAAGTACACCGTATAATAATATATATATAAGCTGCAATGGGTGTACGTGTTATACACGTAAATATATATATACGCCTATATGTAACACGCGCGTGTATATCCTGTACGTGGGTACACCTAATATCCACTTAATACGTTTACGATTATTTTGGCGCACGCGCGTGTGTGCATTACTCGGATACACTACATAGTGTCATCGTTGCCGTCGTCGTCGTCGTCGTCGTCGTCGTCGTCGCCACTCTGCGTGCGACGAGCGGCGGGTCGGGCAGACGAGGAGACGGTCGCGCGCGATATCCAACGACGGTCGTTAAGCTCGGCAGAGGTGGCGGCGGCGGGCCAACACGGATGATTAGTCTCCGGACGTTGGGGATATAAAACGTACATACACACCGAGCGCACACATACGCATATAGCGTGTAGGTATTACATGTGATATTGGTTAACATCGTCTCGAGGCGGTTAGGCGAGGTATATTATATAGCAGTGGGTGTATAATGTATATTATAATATATATATATATATATATATAAAAAGTAAAAGGCGTCTTGACGATAAACCCGTATTTTGTGATCCGATATAGGTATGGTATCTGACGCGCGCGCGGACCGACACTGCAGCGATATTACACCTAAATATAGTACACATATTAAATATCATATGTGTGTGAAGGTAAGTATCTACCTATTATATTGTATATGAACCTATAATACTTTTTTTATATACCTGTCTCCGTTTCCGTTCGTATATTATATATTATATTAAACGTGTACGTATAATATAGTTCAGCCTTGCAATAGCACCGACCGCGACAGAGTGTAATAATATTATAATATAAATAATATCGATGCCGCCGTGCTAGTATCAGAGCTGCGGGCTGGATATTGATGACGGTTTGACAGAACCATGATGGGGTGGGTTTGGTGTTAGAAGTTGATGAGATGGTCGTGAATATATATTGTTATTATTATATAGTTTTAGCAGATCATCGCGAGTGGTAATGTAAAATCACACACAGGAGTGTTGGTTGTGTTGGTGATGGTGGTGGTGGTGGTGGCGGTGGTAGTCGTCGCCGAGTTTTCCTGTGCCTGGTCTGCCTGACTACGTATAGGTCGAATCCCCATCCACCACTATAAACCCCCTCCCACTGGACTGTTGTGGTGAGAATAATAAAAGCACGTCGCGCTGGCGGTGGCATTAAGGGTAGGAAATGAAATATAAAAAGTAAACAAGTCAGGTTATAGTCGGTTGGAGAATGAGAGATGGAAAAAAAAGCATTAATATAATAATACCAATTAAAAAAATATACGCATCGCGGCTAAGGTCACCTTTGTCGCTGAGGAATCTATAGACGAGTCTTTCGCGTATTATCCTATCGCTGTAGCGCGAGGTCAGAAGACGCGTTCATTGGCGTACGCTTTTGGAAAGTAAATATTTACTAGTTTAGTCTATATATATTTTATACATTAAACACTAATAATATGGTTTTCGAAACAAAAATACACAGCCTCGGGTGCTTTTTTACGTTGTGCGCTTCTAATTAGGTTTTATTGTCTAGGTACTATGAACCACCGAACTCGAATTTTACGATTATTGAGTTTTTCAATATAACTATTGTATATTCGATCCGTTCCACTTTACTTGTAAAAAGATATTATTAAGCTATTGGTATAAATTGTATTTTTAATTTTAGATTCTGAGCAGAGCGATGAATGTATTGATTTTACAATGATGTGTTTTTCCTTTTTTTATACATTTTTATTTTTTTGTGCCTGTCATCGCCGTTTGGGGCAGTAAAACTACTTCGATTTTCTTCAAAAGTATCTTGTTCGATGGCAAAGTGAATTTAGTTGGTGCATTTGAGAGGTCGAAAATTCCCAATAGTTTTCAAAAGCGTAGGGATAATTAAATTAAGGAAAAACAAAAAAATTTACTCAAAACCGGTTAACGACAAAAAAAGATTTTGGTACTGGCCTTTGGGTGTAACTCTTAAAGAAATAACCGTATATTGATGAATTTTTCACTGGTTATTTAATAAATATTTAATATTTTGATTTTTTTGAACTGTTTCCGGGTGTTTTCAATTTTTTTAGTTATTTTTTCATTAATGTCAATTAAATTTTATTTGTTGGGTAAAAAAGCTTGAGATTTTAATACAAGGCTCTTAATATATTGTTACAGTACAAGTTGAAAAAACATGGCAAAATTATTTTTTTAAGCATTTGAAGTTCGATTTTTTTAACATCTTTTATCAAATTTAAAATTAAAAAATGATTTTGTAGTTAAAAATTGATAAAATTTAAACTTTTATAGCTAAAACAAGGTTTCATGTAAGTAAGTTATTCTGTAAACAAGAAATCTCAAATATTATATATACATTAAACACACATTTTTTTATGCGAAATTACATATTAAATAACTAAGAATCAAGATTTCAGTTATTTAGTTGTACTTTATTTTATAATATTAATTCAACTTACCGGCTACCGTATTAATAACAAATAATAACAATAAAAATATAAAATAAAATATCCACAGTGACAAACCATCTCAACTCTGATTCGTTTTTCGTATACAATGATATTTTATCGTTGAATTCAAATTTAAGACCATCCACTAAACAGTGACCCATTAATTGTAATAACCTACTGTACAGCAGAGTGACATACATTTAGCAGCTTTTTTTTTCTACTTGCTGCTGCTCTGGAATGAATCTCAACAAGATAAACTACATTTTTAAATGTTATTTTTATCATTTATTTGTATTACTCTTACTGTAACAAACAAAACGCATATAGCCAGATAGATACAAATTAAAAAAATACCAGCGTATTACATTATATTGTAGCCATTATTTCCATTTCAGTAGTATGTTGACGTTTGATTTCAGTAATTCAAACGGACAGTACCTATCTATAGTTTAAAAAAAATGTATCAGAGATTTTTTTCCCTATATTATACCCTTTTTTAAATGGTCGTATTAATAATTAAATTATATAATTAAAGTTGATCATTTATAATTAATCAAACATGAAATGAGAAAATAGTGGTGCTATGAAAAATGAATGAATCATTTTATTTGACGATCAATAAATAATAAATGTCCGTCTTTGCAAGGTTTTATTTAACAAATGAACAATTTAACTATAAAGAATTAAAAATAAGGGGGTCAAGTGGATGTCATTCCGCTGTACAGTAAGTTACAAGTAGGTCACTGTATAATGGATCGTATTAAATTTGAATTCAATAATATAATATCATTGTATACGAAAAACGATATTGAGCGGAGACAGTAGTCAGTCTAGGATATTTTAAATTATATTGATATTGTAATTATACGGTAGCTAGTAAGTTGAATTAATATTATTCATATTATTTAATTATTAACTTAAAATTATCAGTGATGCTGGAAAAAATATTATAATATATACTTTTACATAAGACAAAATTCAACTGGAAACGTCATTTAAGATTAAATAGATGAATATTTGATAATATTTAGTAGATACCTACTAGATCTGCCATAATGACTAAAAGTCAGTAACGACATAACGTTTTATTTAGAAATATTAAATGTTTGTATATTTGGTAAATTTAGGTATTTTTGTTATGTCACCATAGCCCATAAGCCATAAGTACAACCCCAGGAGGCAGGAACTCAATCGATATTTATTAGAATCTTTGTTTTCAATTTTCAATCCTTAGTTATAAAAACTGAACATTTTATAATTGTTTAATTACAATGATTGGTAATTTTAGACATTTTGATGAATTTTGTCAAAATTCAAACTTTAAATGCTTATAAAAAAAATGTGTGCCTATGTATTTTTAATATTTTTCAATTACTATTGTAAAAATATATTAAGAGCCTTGTATTAAATTTTCGTGATTTTTGGCCCAAAAAATAAAAATGTATTGGTATTTATATAAAACATAACCAAAATAGCAAAATGAAAATAATTTAATTCCGAATGCAATTTTTCAAAACTTAAAATATTTGAGGGCTGAATCAAAAAATGTTTCATTTAAATTTTATGACCATTCAAAATTAATTAACTATACATAATCTGTATATTTAAATATATTAAAATAGGAGTTTTTTTAAGAAAATGAATTATTCATACATAATGAAATTATAATTAAATGTAAACGAAAAAAAAAAATTAATTACTATTTAAAAAAATACATTAAACACATATTTCTTACAGAATTAATGTAAATATTTTGGATATGAATCAGGTGAAACAGACTTAGTAAAATCGACTAAATCTCTTTAGCAGAAACGTGAAATAGATGACTTAAAGTTACATCAGTAAGCTGATTACTTTTTTTTTGGGTTTGATGTGTTATATATATTTCATACTATTTTTACAACATTAAAAATAAATCTAAAGTTGGCCAGGAAAAATATTTTAATTCAAACATTATTTTTATTTTTTATTTTCAAATAAAATTTACAATCTGTACTTGTAAGCACAATAAGTAAATATGGAAAAGAATAACCATCATTAAGGTAAACACTTCAAAAATTTAAAATTAATTTTATTTCATGAAAAAATAATTTATCGAAGGGCTTAAGAAATGTGAAATTACATTATTTTTTCATTATAAATTGTAACATAACATATTTGATATAATTCATGTATTAATACAATCAATGATCTTAAAAAAATAAATCGATATAAAATATAAAAATAAAATTATAATAATATAAAACTGTTAAGTATTAATTTCGTATTAATATTATTTCAATACAAGATTTTGAGGAATACATATTTTATTCAAATTATTCTATTATGTTTAGAAAGTACGTATTTATTATTGAGTAAGTACGTCGTATTGTCCATTATAATATACAATATGGTTATTTTATGTAGAAAACATTAATAGCGGAAAACAATGTTTTGGACTACTATTATATATTATGTGAAACGGATTTATATGTAAATATGTTAAATGCATACATTTATTAAATTAGACAATTGAAACCTGATAAAAATGTGCAGGATTCAAATAATTTTTATTAAAATAACACTAATCTTCAGTCTACAATATTAATATCGATCAAATTACGATGGGTTTTAGCGTTTATTACTTTAAAAATAAAAAATGTCAATATTCGAATGTAACTCATTATAAATAATAACTGCATATATATCATTTTTATATATATTTTGCATATTTTAAGCATAATATCTATCATAATTTTATTGTTTTAATTTTTTTTTGCATATTAATCCGTTTTCTATTTTCAGACATATAGTGCATGCTATGGACTTATGGAGTTCGTGCCTTCATATATACTGGCAGTAATAAACATGAAGAGAGAGAGATACCGATTAAATGTACCCACCCAAATGCTGGAAATAAAAAAAATTATTCTTTATTTTTCATTATAAAGATAAGAATATAATTATTGTTATTTGATAAAATATATTTTTTGAAATTCGTTCTAAAAGTTTTACTTGTTTTGTTGAATTTATTTAATATTTTATCCTACATGTATAAAAAATATGTATTCAATTTTAAATCATTTTCAGATAATATTTTATATTAATCACCTCTAGACAAACATTTATAATAATAAATATATTTAATTTTCAAAACAATTTATTATTTACCTGCATTATTATATTAAACTTTTAAGTCGGACGATAGACAGAATTAGTTCTTTTTTGACAGCATCAATTCATGTTAAAACCAATTATTTCAATCATAATAATTTGAATAATATATATTTAGTTTTGTTTTTACCTCCGTCAGTTAATATAAGTGAAAATTAATAGATATTGCATCAAAACGATGCAACTTCTTTCTTCTTCGTGTAATCCATATCATTATACACCGAGAATTTGTTAAGGCTGTAGGAGGCGCGTTCATACTTAATAATTAATTTTATATTCGGTGTATAGCAATTCAAGTATTTGTTTTTAAACTATGTGTGTTTTAAATTATTATTTTACTATACGATTTTATTATGAACTCTAATTATAAGTATGAAACGTAATTTGAAAGTGACAATACCCAGACACAGTTAGCCGTTAAGGCAAGGTAATAATTTTTTCTTAAAAAAACTTAATTGTTCAATTTCAATAATGTAAATACTGAATATAATCTTTAAAATATTTTCAATTTTGTTAGTCCAATCAAATAAACTTTTTTTTATTTTATTAAAATAGAAAATGTATAATTTGTAGCAAAATATGTACAATAAGGAAATAGGATAAATAAACTTTAGTGAAGATTAGATATTACCTATATCTGAATTAAAATATAATGCAGAATAAATTATGAGATTATGTTGGATAATGTTATAGATATCGGATTTTTAATAATATGGACCATTGACCAAAATATATTTCAGAATATTATAAGGAATATAAATATGTTGTAGAGAAATACAATTTTACCTAGACGTTAAATGTCTAGGACAGATGTTCTTCTTAGAACACTTCAAGTGATCTAACATTTATGGCTGTGCTAATACCAGAACGTTTAACACAATCGTGAAACGTGATTGGAGTGTAATGGACTGGAATTAGTGTCTATAAATTACTATTTTTCACCGGATCTTTATTTTTACTAGTAGTTGTAAAATTACAAGAATTTACTACATTTGAAGATATATATTGTATTCTACTAAGTGTATTATATATTAAACGATAATATCATACATTTTTCTTTAAAATTTAATTTATGGCATTATCCTTTCAACAACACAAAAATAAATAAATTACAATAATTTAAAATTAAAAAGGTTTTTTCAAAAATGTAAACAAATATTTTAGTAGTTAATTGTTTAGTTTACTTCAAATTAAAAATAAGAATACGACACTATTATATTTTATTATAAGATTATATGTTTGTTGGATAATATTGTTATAATAGGTTAATTTTATACTATGCTGTATAAAATTAATTTTTGATTATATTTTTTTATTGATTGATTTACAATTTATTTTACCAAACAATTCTTCTTAAATCCTAATGCTTGAATAATGGCGATCTTATTTATAAAGATGGTTGTTAGTTGATGGTTGAATTGTATTTTAATTTTTTTTTTAAATGATCTACTAACATTATTAACTAGTGTTGTTTTTAATTTTAATTCTAATTCTTGAATATAGAAAATATCATTATATAGATTAATATTTATGGGAAAAGACTGAAGGCTAATCCGTATATTTAATTAATTTGTTATTATTTATTAGTTTATATTATACCAATTTTAATTTTATATTTTATACAAACAAATCTTTATTAAAAGTAAGAATAAATTAACAACTAGAGTTTTGTATTTATCATCATCATTTGTGTCTAGTTGTATTATATTATAATTTGGACTTTATTTAATTAAACCACATTAGCTACAACTTATAAATTAAAAAAATTAATATATTTTTATTTATAATTATAATCTGATGAATTATATTATTGAGTCAAAAAAATGTTTTTAAATCCAAATTTTTCATCATCTTAATTGAATAACAGTTTTAAATTTAAATTTATAATATAACTGGCACAATTTAATCGAAAGAAGCACTATAGTATATGAATTTTTTAAGGTGTTATGCATATCAGTGTGTAACTTTTGTATTTTTGGATTACATATAATTAGTTTAGAATAATGTTGATAGAAATTACATATTGATGAAAGGATTTAGTCACTCATTATGATATCGTTAAACTATTTATTTATAAGTTTGTGAAACGAAATCTTATTATATTTTCATGTTAACTTGTGTAAATTGTGTGTTCAAGAAAATTTCGTAGTTTAACAAGATTTATAAATATTTAGATGGCTATATTATATTACATTAAATAACAAGAGTATGTCATGAGTAAGAACCATTATTATATGTTATAAATAATCTATTGTAAGTGTAATAAACGATTAAAACAAATTTGAATTTGCAATGATAGAGTTGTATAGGTGATGTAAACTTGTTATTCGTTTAAGAAATTTACCTATGTTAAATATACGAATATGATTTTAAATATTTGAATTTATCGATGAAAAAATCGTTGGTAAATTAATTAAAATGGCTTTAATATTTTGCATGTAAAAACTGATTATTAGTAGGGTATCAAAAAACAAAAAAACAAAAACCTTTTAAACTAGTTTTTATTTTTTTTTTGTAAGACTGTTGAAATTTAATATGTGAAAACTGTAATGCATTTATAATAAAATTGCTTGAATAGGCAAAAGTATGCACCTGCGTGTTTTGAAAAATATATTTTTTTTTTATCAGGTTAATTTTGATCGACATACATTTTATTTTTTGTTATGGTATTTTTATGTGTTGTGTTATAGTTTAAAATATTTTTTGACATTGGTACTTAACTTTAATTTTCAGTAGAAATCTTTAGAGTAGTATGTTTTAGTAGTTTCTGTAGCCTTCGCAAATCCAGGTAATCCAGGTACCCCGCCCAGACTATGGTTCGAGCCATGGTATCGCGAACGTGCTTGGCCTTGCCCCCTCTTCTTTTATCAATGCATATAATTTACATGCTTATATTTATAGATATATGTATACATAGTATATACATAAGCATCATACATAATAAATAATAGGCATATTAGTATTTAATTACCATATACAAAGCGAGAAGATATCATAAATACCTACATGTTAGATACATAGAGAGGTGTAACAATTTAGACATTTTTCATAGGATAACTAACTATTTTATACACCTTACAGTATCAATACCCCAGATGAACCTAGTCACTATCATACTACCTACAACTAACAGTTAAAGTTATCATTAATTTATTCTCCAACCTATTAAGAAAATATAGTCCATCTATTACTCCATTCACCATACTATATACATCTATACAAACATCATACATCATTGAACTTCAAATTTTTCATAGAATATTGTCTACTATTTCACCAACCATATAGTATATACAACCTAAAAGAGGTATTCACTATCAACTAGCTAGTTATCATAGTTATTGCTCAATTAATAATTATCGCCTATCATTCATTACTAGAAAGTAATCATACTACATATTAAAATATATTATAATACATATTTAAATATAATCGAATCGGTTGGCTGTGTAATCGATATTAATCTTAGTTTTTGATTTGAAATAGTATTAAACAGCTGCCCACTCATAACTATCATAAGAATGATTGTGTTATAATCATTATTTATTTATTACCAATAATTATGATACGCGTACTAATATTTTTATATAATATACTTTGCACAGTTCACACCTTCCTATAATTTGGAGCATAATTAATGTGGTCATAGGCTGACTATTTTTCTTTATTCATTGAATCTGCGCTAGTAGGCGACAATATAATTTGGCACGTCGTTTGGGTCATGCGTTGTTTTAGGGCTGCATATAATTTTATAGAAGTTAAAGGCGTCAAAATTAAATAAATATTGATAAAAAAGAGCAGCTTTACAATTGTATATATTATATAACAATAAGTTGGCTTGAATGACTTTTGTCGTTAAGAAGCTATTGTCTCAAATATTTCTGTAAACAAACATTTGACATTGTTTTTCGAGAATTTGTGAATTCTATGAATATACAATTTAGAACAAACGATTTAGAAATTGTTTAGAGTTTTCACTGAGACTATAATAATATGTACAACACAAAAAAAGAGTACCTATACCATAATCATGTTAAATATTGTATTATAGCCTAAAACTGATTTATAACTGATAAAACAAAATTGTTTGGTATTTTTTATATATGGATAATCCTGAAATAGTTTTGGCTTCCAAAAGCAAACAATCGAAGATTATTATGAAAATACTCATTATAATGCAATGTATATTAATTGTGGTGTCATCATCACAAGGTGTCGTCGTATTAAAAAAAAAAAACCTAGTAAGTTGATTATTATAACTTGCACACGACTAAGGGCCGTTCTTACAATTGACACGGTACTACCGCCTCCGTGCTATCCACAACCGTGCACACTGCCACTCGGGCGCAGATGAATTGCGTAGGTACCAAAACAGGTAAACGAACCTTTTTGAACGAATTGCGACCGGGATTTGCGAATCTTTTCATTCAAAATTGTATAGTTTTTTTTGATTCTCTTCACCCAAACATATATAAATGTTTAGGAGCTTTTAAAAATATGTGAACTCTATATAGGTATTATGGCAATATCACATAAGGAAACACTTATAATCAACTGTAGTCTGCAAGTAAAAAAGTTACACGAATTGTGTTCGGCACGTAATTCATTCAAAAAGGTTCTTACCTGACTTGGTACCCAATTCGTGTGCACTGAAATGCCCGGTAAAGTGTCAGTTAACCGGCAGAATTCGATCGGTTAAGTATTGGTTAACTATTTTTCTGATTTTAACCTAACTTTAATTTTTAATTTTTTAAAGGAACAGAAAAAAATACAAAATTCAACCAACCAAAAAACATTCACATTATTTGAATTAGTTGAAGCCTTGAAGGATTAAAAAAAGTTAACATGACTATGGACTACACATAGGATATAATTACACTGGACATTTCTAAAATTGACTTAGTTGTCGATGTTGCATCATTTATTGTTGGCTTAGTTCAAACTTATTTGGGAAGTAAAAAGCCACAAACAGCAGAATCCCCAGGTCTCTTATTAAATATTAATAGCGGTTTTAGTAATAATTATAGTTCTCTTGGTAATGTAACTTATTTAACAAATATAAACGTATATCATGGTTCAAAATCCCTATATAAATGACAAATTACCTGTCTCTTAAAATGTATTAGCTATCTCTCTTGCTCCCCCCCCCCTACAGATCCGTAATTAGAAGCGTCGCAAGACGTGTGCCTTTTTTTCTCTCTTTCTTAATATTTACCATACAAACTCCTCGTAATATGTCATGGTCGCGAGTCGTAGGTCACATGGCCCTTATTTTTAGTAAAATTTGTTGATTTAATACACACCCATAGGAATCTACTCTCCGGGCGCCACGAATGATATGTGATCTCTGGGTAGCAGATTTCCTGTGTGGAAAATATTATTTCATCAATGATATTATTATGAAACAAATATGCGCTTAGGTGGCATCTCTGGTCGCAAAATGCCTTGCTTTGGCGAAGACCGCTTTGTATGGAAATTCCAACAATTCAAGTAATGTAAATGATTTTTTTTATGACACCATAGGTACATATTAATAGCATTAAAATAAGTATTGAAATTATCCAGTTATTCTTCGAATGTTTTCTTTTGGCAGTGGAACTAAGATAAATTATGTATTCTTTGTGCACCTGTCATGTGCCAAAATTATAACTATATTAATATGTACCTATCATTGCAAAAAATAAATTGTATTAACTATTAATAACTATATTACGATGATAATAAATTATTATATTTACAAACTAAACTGTCTCTTATATGTCTTTAAAAAATCTAAAATTCTTGAAAACTGCATGTAAAATTCAAAACTATTTATTACCTGTAAACCAAATTATCTTGTTATTTATAAATGTGTAACGTGTAACTTCATACAAAATGTACACTATCATTTAACTTTAAGTGTACAAAGCCTATAGCTCCTTTTGTAGTGGGTAGAAAATAAGCCCCTAAAAAGGCTGAAACCTCACATACGTCAACACGGCTTTTATAAAGGGCAACGGAAGCCAGTTCTGGAAATCTGATTGGTGCCAAACGTCGTGGTTGGTGGACCTTCACAGTGAAGACGGGCATTTTCCACATCAAACTGACAACTGTTATAATCTAGCTCTGCCTGTACCGTCGTGGTAAAAATAAAATTTTTGAATAAAAATTGAATAACACATGTATTTGTATTAAAAATATAATATTATTATTTATAGATTCTTAAATATTGTATTAAAGTAATAAAAATAAATATATTATTATTTATTAAACATACAAAACTTGTTATTGCAACAAATAAAATAATAAAACATTTATATATTCGTTTGGTACAACAACCAGTTACGCGCCGCAAGAAAAAAAAAAGATAATAATATATGAAAATGCCTAAGGCATGTCTGGGTTATTGCAACTAACCATAATGTATAATATAGTTTTTGTAACGTGTTTTTAATTATATTGACCAGACATGTTTTCGGTTATTGCACCGAACAATACAGAATTATTTTCTTAACATTTGTGTATAAAATCCATTTTTTTTTAAAATATTTACGTACTTGGTTATTGCACTGGTACCTTCAATTGGTATAGGTACTAAATAAAATATGTATCGACTGTAGACTAATAAGTATTTTCAGACGCAGCTTGCTAAAAAAAGGTACCAGATGCTACACAATTTAAAGGGCAAGTAACAAAATTGTTTAGGAAAAATGAAATTTTTTTACATTTTAAAAATATATTTATGATTATTTGTCACGAATTAGTTTTGAAAAAAATTTAATTAATATTGCTAATTCAGAAATCTAAGTAGTGATATGCATTTATGGGAAGGGAGGGGACAAGGCCGGGCGATAGTATAGCTCGAACCATAGGCTGGGCGGGGTACCTGGGTTTCCTGGATTTGCGGGGTATACAGAACCTACTAAAACATACTACTCTTTAGATTCGTCTTTATTTCGGTTGCACATTGATACTAAAGTGTGTTTAAGTTTTGAAGACACACCGAAGATGAAATACTAGTTATCAGGCCTGTTGAAAATCTTAAACAATTTAAGAGTTATAAATTATTTTCTAAGTAAATAATATGGGTAGTGTATCTTTATTACCTTAATAGAAAAATATTATACCCGAAAAATCCCAAAGAATAGAATATTTTATGACCTTTTATTGTTTTTTTTTCTCCCTTTTATTCTTACTCGCATGTGATTGGCTACCCATATGTCATTAACATAAACAAAACAGTTTTTACTATTCCACCTTTTTGGTTCTTACATAATATATTACTTTTTAGTTTTTGATATAATTTGAATACATTTGATATTATATAGAGTTCATTGTTTTCATCATCTAAACCCATAAAATTCATAATGTTATTGCTATTTACGTGGCTTTAAAATTCTGATTATATTGTTTATCGTGAAATATATAAATAAATAAAAATAATAAAAATCTATATGTACCCAAAATCCAAATGCAAAAAGAGCCTTAAAAAAATTCAAACTTGACAACTACGTTGTTATTATGTGGAAAGGTATAAATATAATTTTTTATATAAGCTAAATATTTAATAACAAAGAAATACATTTATATTCAATTAAAGAACGATTATATTGTTTATCGTGAAATATATAAATAAATTTTAATAATAAAAATTTATATGTACCCAAAATCCAAATGCAAAAAGGGCCTTAAAAAAATTCAAACTTGACAACTACGTTGTTATTATGTGGTAAGGTATAAATATAATTTTTTATATAAGTTAAATATTTAGTAACAAAGAAATACATTTATATTCAATTAAAGAATGAACGAAAAATGTTATAATTTTTATAATTTCTAAAACTATTTTTAATTACTTTTTATGAAGGTGCTTCTTTTACAAAAACAATTATAAAGACACATAGGAATGCTGATTTGTTATGCAAATTGATACTGACACTGAATTTATAACTTCAAGTAAATCTAACTTTATCATAGTAGTATAAATTTATCCTTAATATAATGTTTATTATTTGTGTGCATGTCTTTGATAATGCATATCACTTTAATGTCTATAATAGAAACTTTTCTTCAATTTTTCTTATCAATGGAAACCATTCAACATTAGGTATCTTTTATTTTTTCACTTTCTAATTAATATAAAAATGTATTCCTTTGTTTGTCAATAACCCTCATATACACACAACCTTAATCACTTACGAAACGGTTTTAACTTTTTGTTCATAATATCTACTCTGAAATCGTTATACATATAAACAAATAAGTGCATTTAAAATTCTCAAATCTATTTTCTTGTGAAGTGTATAACTATTTACCTTTACAGTACACTTTTTCTTTTTAAATTTACTAAACTTTTTTCCATCCACCCATCTAATCTATCATTCCACATCGACTAATCCTGTTTCAAACGAAATCGTTATTACGTACTCTATAATATTTTACTTTTCTTTTAGATTTTGAGTGGATCGATTTTTTTTCTGTCTGTCATCACTCATCACATTTTGTGGCAGCTATGTAAATATGCTTAAATTTTTATCTTTGAGGGTGGTTTCTGGTAGTCAATTGGATCTAGTTGAGACTTTATGGGGTTAAATGTGATATTATTATTCGTAGTAGTTTTCAAAATAACCGAGAAAAATAAAAAAATAATTAAAGCAAAGCTGCCATTTTTTGGCAAAACCAGAATTTGACAAAATCGATTTTTGGTATTTTGGCGTAAATTAAAAATGAATAATTGAAGATACTTAAAGTTGTTTTGACAAAAATTCTACTTACTTTTTATTGTAAAATAAATTATGTACTTTAGTAAAACAATAAAACAATACATTTGTAGTATAGACTGACGACCGTCTTCGATCAAAATCCTTTTTCGTATGCAATTGATTTGTCATTTACTTCACATTTAATATATACAGTACAGTGACTTACTCTTCAGTGACGAGTTACATCTACTCCACAGCAGAGTGGTTACTTTCCCCTTTTTTACATTTTATGTTCTAGTTTCATTTTCATCAATTTACATTATTGCACGACGCGATTATATTTTTTATGCTTCATTTATTATACCTTCTGTCATTTTATTCAAATTTACTTTGTCATTTTATAATTATTAAATTTTAATTTAATTATCCATCATTGAAAGTATTTCTATCTTTTCTTCATTACGTTGATTATAAGTTGTATTCTATCAATTTGTATTGAATATTCATTTAGAAAATCTTTTAATCTCATTTAATATTTTGCTTTTATTTCGTTTTTAATTTTGATATATAAGTATTTTATCATCAGCCTAATCTTAATTTTAATTGTATTTACCTCCTTTATAATGATTTTTCTCCGTCGCTTTTTAATTCGCGTCAAATCAAAATTGTTCTTTTTAACTTATCTCTATCTTTTTATTTTTAAATATTTGTTACGCCTTCATAATTAACAATTATAAATGTCATTAAATGTTAGCAATAAAATTTAGTTAGACAAGTAAATTATAATACAAGCATATCAGTCAAATTATTATAGTTTGAGTGAATTTTTGTTATTTTTCACCAACATATTTTTTCTACCTCAATAATAAACAAATTAAAATGTATGATAAAATTAAAAATAATCCGAGACTAAAAGCCTAAAAAAGTATTTGTGTACATAATTCTATTATTATAATTTAAACTTGCAGATTATGCTCTCCGCTTTACATTCGTTTTAATTTTATTGTTTTTATTATTACTATTATTTTTTTATACGCTGTAGTCAATTGTATTTTTATTATTACTATAAAAAAGTTTATAAAACTATTATTTTATCTTAAATTATAATTTAATTTTTGAATCATTGAATTAACATTTTGATTTGATGAACATAATATTACGATTAACGATTGTAATTAATATTGCACTCATTGTTTACAGGTAGGTAATAAAATGAGTAGGCTCAGTAAATTGAATCCATTGTTTTTATGCTATAAAATGTATAGTAATAGTAAATTCAAAATTGAGCTTATTATTTTGTAGAAATATTAATTTGTATATTAAATTTCGCCTATGGTTTCTGAGTAGGTTTTACTAAGTAGAAATTGAACCACCTACACATTAATTTATTATAGCATGCATAGACTGAGTATGTGATCATATATTTAGCTTTAAAATTTAAATTATAAGCAATATAATAGTTCAAAAGGGCAATTTGGACGGTACTGATATAATTATTTTAACCACAAAAACGATTGGCGAAATTCACACTTTATCTCTTTCGGTTGACCCAATCTACATCCATCTTTTATTAGAAGCACACGCAGGTTTTCTGACAAGGTAGGTAATTTATATTTTTAGACATTGGATAAATTTAGTTTTAAATAGTAGGTATAATCCGTCCAGTTCATCTTGGCAGACAGCAACCGTTACGTTTACTATCTTATAATGTAAAGTAATAGGTTGGTATATACTGTGTATGTAGTTTGTGACGTCAACTGTCGGGCTAGATGAACTGGGTGGATCATATTATACTGCACGTAAAATAAATAGTTTTAAATAAGTATTGACAAGTTAACACATGACACAATATAAAAATACTGTATTTTGTTACTTCTTAAAAAGATAATAGATAACAATGATAATGGCGTGGGTTGCTATTATTGTTGGATATACAATTTTATTTTATGGTGTAATTTTGTTTTTGCATTTTAAAAACAACATAAACTAATATTATGTAATATAAGAATAATGTTTAAAGCAAAATGTGTTAGAAGACCATTACTATAAACATTAATAGTATAATCGTGGTTATAATACTTTATAGTGAATATACTGGAAAAATAAGTACCATTTTCTTTTAAATAATTATTTGAATGTATTTTTGTATCACATTTATCTATTAGCATATTCATATAATATCATTATTCATCAAAAATTCATTTTTATGCCTCACGCATGGCGTAGACACGTACTATAAACTTTTCACAACCACTTTTATGTGGGCTGGCTAAAGCAATATATTGTTAGCAGGCATATGTAAGTTTTAATATATAATATGGTAAAATCCCCCGTGAGCCAGTTACGCAATAACCTCAAATGGTCTATTTTACGTGTTAAAATAAAACAAAAACTTACAATAAACTGCAAAGAAACTTTTTCATCGCTTTAGAATACCGACAACCGTGTATATCTGCAGTCAACGTTGTAATATGGCGCTAAGGTGAATAGGAAGCTTTACATCTTTATTTACCGCTGAATGTTGAACTATGTATTTTCCCGATACTCGTAGGAATGTGTTAGTATTATTGGTGTAATTTATCACGCATTAAGCACAGACTACGTACGAGATCAGGAACAAGTATTTCGCTGTCTATATTGTAGTGTTCAATGTTTAAAGATAAAGAGGTAAACACAAAAGAATTGCTTTAGTTTTGTTATGCACAAATCGTCATTATTTAGAACATCGTTGAGTATCTCTTCGGTCGTGTAACAATTTTTATATGAGTCATAGGTAATTAAATTAAATTCGTATATTTTTATCTGAACAAACTGTTCTTAAATAATGCATGTAATAATATGATTATGGATTGATTTGAATAAAATTTAGTTCTCTGAACAAAGCATAATCTGACTTATGTATAACTTTTTATAGCATTCATTCTGCAGCGAATATGATAAGAGTTTTTCTAATAGCACCGCTAACATATATGAAAGGGTTTTACTTTTTTTATAATATTTCATGAATCATACATACTGTTTTTCGATGTGGTTGTTTTTTAAATTTTTATTGTTCTATTATGAATTGAACCTTGATTAATTTTTAAGTAAAGCGAGTATTTAGTCACGAAATGTGATTATAATATTATTATTAAATGTAAACTATTATAATTTAATTTAATATTACTTATACAGATATATACCTAAAACTGTTAAATTTACAACCAAGATTTTTAAAACATTATTAATGTGCACTGTACAGGTACCTATTTTTCATCGAATCGGACACAAGGATGGTTCTTTAAATGAAATTTATACTGTAGTTATGGATACCAGATGTATACTATCGTTTATTGTGAAGAAAGAATGTTTTATTGTTATATGCAGACCTGAAGTTCTTTAAAAGAAAAATAATAATTCTGGGTTCTGAGTGGAATAAGGAAGCTGTTAGCAATACAATAAAATGATAACTTATTAAACGAAGTGTGTTTTCAATTTTGTTAGATTGTTTAAAATTGTCGTTGTAAAGATATGAAATATAAATCTGAGCTTAAAAATATAAATCCTGAGAACAAGAAACCGAACATAAATAGGATGCTCCGTCTTATAAATATACAACTTAGCAAATATTCATTCAGCAAAACCAATTTTGTGTTGTAAGCTTTAATATTATCATTTATCACTATTGATCTATTATCAAACACAAAGGTCAAAAATAAGAATATTAGGTATCTAAAGTACCTAGATAAAGTATCTAACCTCTTAGGATTTTATAGATAGTTCAATTATAAACCGAGGTATGATGATTATTTTAAAATTGTAATATTTTTATACATGATAGTCCTAGATAGTCTATACTCAAGTTATTTTACATTTAAATGTGATAATAGGTAAAATAACTCTAATACATAGCCTGACAACATAAAATTGGTATTATAATTGGATTGATATTGTGTTAACTCAATGTAACACTCGTTTTAACTAATATAACGAAAATATTAGATATTGTAAACAAGTTATGGTATAAACTTGAATGTAGAAAAAAACAAGTGGTTTCTTTTGCGTTTAAGCTTTAACGTTAAACGCCTGCAATAGTTTTTAAAGAACAATACAGTTTAGGGTCATTGTAATAAGCCCTCAATAAATATTTGTTCCATTAAAAATTAATATTGTGTCATGCTATAATTTTAAACAATATTTCCACATGAAAATCCTTAAGTAGCACAAAAAATGTCAAGAATTTTGAAAATACGGGATTAATGGGAAATTCCAAAAATCAATATTTGATGTGGGTATCGGTATGATGAAATCTTATGAAAACTTCAAATATACACAGTGATCCTAGAAGATCAGAAATGGGGTGCTATTATAATATTATAGCAGCGACGTCCATCAATGTGTTAGTCATATTTATTTCAAAATAATACATCTATATTATTGACAATTTGTTTGAAATCTTATAGATAGCTATTCAAATCACAATTTTAACTGTTGCAATCATTATTTAAACAGTCAATTATTTAGATCTTGGAACAATCTGCCTGATGAATTATTACTGGTTCTGATGTGTTATGAATATAATAATTTAGTATTATAGTATAGGATCGTTTTTGTTTGCAACGGAACATTGCTTGCATATTTAATTATATAGCACCACAAGCCTTGCTCGCCCATTTTAGTGGTATTCCGCGTTATCTGGCATATACTCTATGTTTCTACTCGAAGCAGTGGTACGCCTGATCAATATACTATTCACATTTAGGAATGGATTATCCAAAACAAAAATTTTTTTAGCAATTCATTAACTATATTTTGTAATTAGTGCATCACAAGTATAATGATACGTTATTAACTATTTACGGAACGCTATAAAACGTCATATTAAAGATTAGGCAACCCGCGAAGTCTTTAAAATCTTCCCACATTAGTAATTCTAGTTGAATGTACAATATTTGTTTAATGATGGTTTAAAATCATTGTCACACCAAATTATGTGATATTTTTTAGGCTAATCTGCTTTTAAATTAATTTTCTGGCTGGCTGAAAAAGGGAAATTCAAGGCAATTGCAATCCAATGGTTTAAAAAAAAAAATAATAATGATCATAAAAAAAACAAAAAAAAATAATGAAAATAAATCTAGAGAACGGTTGCAAACCAAACCTCGTTAGAGTTCGTGTCTAAGCCAAAATGAGTGGGGTCCTTTTGTTTTTGTAATCGCATTACTACGTAAACAATAATATGTGAAAAACAATTCACCCGACATAAATATTATGGCGTGAAAAAAATGCATTATTTTTATTTACGAGGATTTGGTTTTTATTTTTATTTGTTACATGTCTAGCAAAAGTTTGGTTCAGGGATATATTTTTCTTTCAACTTAAATAACGCGGGAAAGTACACTAGAGAGTGATATTAAAAACACACAAAAAAAGGCAAAAAAATGAAGGTTCATTGTCGTCGTAAAATAGTGTGTTTGGATTTTTATTTAGAAAACTTTCATTATTTATGACCCGATGTGTAAGATCTCTTGAATATCTCATTTAATATTAGAAAACTTTAACTACTAAGAAAAGTAAAAAGGTAGAATAAGAAATTCTTAAGGTTATAAATAAAATTATATTAGATGACTTTTTTTCGTGACATTAAGGATGCAGAGTGTTAAAAATCATATTATTGATAATTATTATTATTCTTAGACTTAAATAGGGATCTCACAAAGTGCCATAATTACTTAAGGGGGCTCCAGTCGACGAAAAAAAAATGACTTTAAGACCAAAAAGCCAGGCAAAACTGGAGAAATTTGGTTTGACAGATTTTAATTTTGAAAACGGATTATGATTGACTATCAAGTTTACTAAGTTTCTATTAAGGTGATTTTTAATATTCCAATTATTGTTAGTGTCATAATGCGTATTAATGTGTTATTGTTAATACAAAAATATCATATTTTTATTCATGGATATCACAGCTGAAAAAATAGATATTAAAAAACGCCTAAATGGAAATCTATTAAACTTGGTAATCAATAAAAATTAGTTTTAAAAGTTAAAATTCTTTAAGCCAAATTCTCCCAGTTTTGTCTTACTTTTTGGACTAAACACCGCTTTTTTATCGACTGTAGCTATCTGCAGCTCCCTTAAGATTTATTTTATGATGCAGAATTTAAATATATTTAAAAATAATAAAATAAACGATATTTGGCTTGGAACATTAGTTTTGACTTTTGACAAAACCGACTGAAGCCCCCTTAAAGGGATTCTAATATCATGTATATTGCCCAGATTATTTAGTTGAAAATAAATGTACTTGCAGTCTTAAAAAAACTAGCAATGAAAATGTTTAAAAATAATTGTATTGTGTTCTAGTCTATAATAATAATATATAATATCTACGAATGTTTTCTTCTCTGAAAAGAGCATAATATGGCTCATTACTTACTAATGAATAGGTACCATGTTTAAAGTTCTCTAAATGGTATCTCATCGTTAATGAAACTGCTGTGTACGTGGTATAGCTACAGTTGTAACTGACAATCTATAATGATTGATGTAAAACCATAATTGTTGTTAAAAGGTTATAGGTATACCTATTACATTATTTTTAAAAATATGATGGTAATAAACTTATAACAAATAGCTAATAGGTAAGTAATATTAGTCCATCTAATAAGAACAATGTTTAATCACATAATTTATTATATTTTATTTAGCTATGTTCATAGTTTAGATCAATATTTTTGCAGCACAAAGAATTTAGGAAAAGTCAATCGCTTGTTCAGATTATTTAAATCAAAAATATTTGACGACCTGTTTTAAAAGCAATGGCCGAATAAAATATTGTATGATTCCGACGATGGATTTAATATTATGTATTTTAATTTTTAGTGGTTCAATAACAAGAATTACACCGGTACTCGATTGACCACGAAAAACTTACAAATAATTCAAATAAAATTATATCTAAGTCTATATTTTGAAATTGAATATAGATAGTTCCTATTTTAGTTTTTAATTTATGTAGGAAAACAGATATGAATTTAGTTTCCAAATAACTTTACTTGAAGTACCTATAATCTATATATTTTACATAAAATTAAGTTTAATCGGCTTATTTAAATTAAAAGAAAGATATACGTAGTTTTGATAACATTATAATTTATAGTTTCAAATAAAAGTAGGGTACTGAATTTCAAAAAAATTGTATAAAAAATTTGCAAATTAACTTAGAAAATATAAGATCTCTAACAAGATATGCAAATGTTTAACTATATTTAACTATATTAACTTGCATCTATTTTTAACTTTATAAATTATAAATCTATTAAAAATAATGATACAGATTATACGATTTAATGTTTTAATATGTCTGTAGCCTTGTTTAATGTAATAAAAGCTAATGTAAAAATAGATAATTTTTAGGATTTCTGATTAAAAACTTTGAGAATATTGAATTTGTATTTAAATAAATTAGGTAAACAGATTTTCAAACTAATATTTAAATAGTGTTAAATACACTTATACACGTTGTATAATATCGTCTGAAGGCGATAAAATGTAAATTACTTTAGTTTAATGTAACTATAAAGGTACAAGTTTAACACAAAAACCAAAAATTATGGTAATGAAACATGCGGATATTCCTAATAAGCTTAAATTGTTATTCTACTCTTTATGTAGCATATGGAAGTTGTTACTATTAGTAATTTTTAATTAAATTGTCTGTATTATAATTATTATTACATATTTACTATCATTATTCAAGAAGTTAATAAGAACAAAAATAATTGTTGAATAATAAATGAGTAAAATTCAAACGTCGTAGAAAAATTTAAAAAAAATTACTCTTAAAGATACATTTATACTATATTTGCCAATTGAGTACGAGTTTTAAACTAAATACCACAACATATTTAATGACTGTTGTCTGAGTAATACTTCATCAAATTTGAAATTGTGTCGAATTTATTCACATTGCAGTATTGAATTATAAATTAATAACAATAATAATAATAATAATAATAATAATAATAATAAAATAATTATTAGGTAGGTGTCTATTATATTTATCAAAAAATCAGTAATAATATAAACAACCTATAAAAATATATCCTTGGAGGATAATATACCATTCCCGCTCACAATCGTTTTTCGTATGCAATGATTTATCATCGGATTCAAATTTAACATACTTAATGCAGTAACTTACTCAATGACGAGACCAGACAGAGGTACATTTGAAAGAGAGACATTTTATATATCAACAATCTTATTGGTAACCATGCGAACAAAATGTATAATAAAATAAGTGGAGGCATACATAATAAAGCGTTTAAGGCATTTTATTTCTGTACATTACAATAAAAAAAAATATATTATATAGTTAATAATTCTCATTCAGTGTTCCCTAGATGACACAGATTATCTTAGAAATAATAATATATATATATATATATATATATATCATATTATAACGAATTGCAGCAACGTAAAATTAATTATTTCGGTAGTTTGAGATAAATGTAATGTAGCTACGGAAACTGAAGATTTTGTTTATTCAACAATCCTGGTTAGTGTAGTAGAACTAGTCAGTTACTGCTCCCTTAGGAATATGATGCGATATTGACAATCCCTTGTTGTTGAAGCACCGTATGGCCACCAGATAGGTTCAAGTTAAATAATTCGTGGCAATATTTTAGTGATTATTTTGATATTTTTAGAAGAAAAGGATAATATACTGTCTTAAATTAACTACAAGTGTATAGATTTCATCGAAAAACTAAAAACCTTAAAACATTTCAATTAATGTAAATTGTGAATGAAATTTAACTTATTATATTATATTTGTACATAGAATTTGATGTATTCAATTTTTGTTGTCAGTCAGTGTACAATCTCAGAAATATTTTCGACAAAAATTATGGGAAATAAATACATTATAATTGAAAAATTAATGTCAGCATGAAATATACTTAATCGATTTATATATAATTTTTTAATACACTGTAAAAATCCATTCATAAAATGATATAAATATTTCTTATATTATATAGAGTACCTAAAATTTAATTTTTATTGAAATGTGATTGCTAGAAATATGTTATATGTAGGTATTATAACCTAAAGTTATGTCTACAGCCCACTTGTATCAACTAAATACAAGTATTATGCATGTGTTTATTTATCGTGGATAACTTTTAATCATAAAAAATAAAATGTATTTTAGTTATCACTTATTATAATAAGGTTTTATATTATAAAGCGATATGCTTAACTTTTATTATTTATGGTTTCAGTTATTTTTTGCAAATATAAAAATAAAATAATAGCATTAATTTCTGATCAATTTATGCATTATAGAAGGGAGTATAATATGCTAATATTTTTAATTTAAGGCCTTCTCATTAAAACGATATAATATTATGGATCCTCAAAAGGTAAACTTTATAAATTAAAATTTGTATTTTGATGTTTTTGTTCTATTTTAACTAATTTGCATTTAACTTATTGCCACATTGAATTCATGAAGTATTGAATATTTAAAGCCATATATTTTGAAACTGTTTTACAATTCTAATTCTTATTTTATATTTTTATCTAGATTACAATAATTAGTCCACTTTAGTGTTACCTTTTTATGAAAACGGATTTGTATTTATTTAACAATAAAATATGTAAGTTTGAAAAAATATAGTGTATTTCTATTTACTAATGTTTATACTGACTGAAAGTTTATATTATTATAAAATAAGTTTGAAACATCATATAATTTGTATCGTTAAAATGTAAAACGTATACAAGCTAGATTTAAAATATTTAGACAAATTATAGCATTCAGTCATTAAGTCACATACATTAAATACTTAAATATAATGATAGTTTCTATTATAATAGTTCCCTATAATATTATATTGATCATTTTTATTCAAGTACGATAGAAAATCCCCCAAAAAAAATATTCAAAACTTACTTTCGAGTCATGTGTCCAGTAAATCAATGGTGGTGGTTCTGGACTATGCTTTATGATGCACGTTAAGTTCATAGTACTGCCCTTATTAATGAACATGTCAGGACCTCCAATGATTGTTGTGATGGGTTCTGAAAAGTATAATTTGTATAAGTAATTTAAAAATCAAGTAACAGAGATTAAAAGCAATATTTTTTACTGAGTGTGCATCGCTGTTTATTAATTATAGACAACTACTACATAGTGTATTATATAAATTATTAAATATAAACCATTTTAATAAAATATAATTATTAGTTTTCAGTATAAAATATAATTTAATATAATTACATGATAGTTTATGTCCATAGGTACCAGATGTAGATAGCTATTTAACCTCGAAGAATCTGATGCGTGTATAATGATTAATTGATTTTTTATCGGGATTTCGGTTTACAATTAGAGAACGTCTTTCATTTGTAAATACCGATAACAATTATTATTAATGTGATATATTTAGCGATATTTTATATTTGTTCTAGTTAGCGCCACCATTAGCGTTTATTGATTTATAGAATTTTGCTTTTCAATATATATTTTGAAATGATTAATTTGATCCTACATATTTTCAAAATGAATAACAATAAAAATAATTATTTACCAAATATTATGTTCAATTATCATTTTTTCCGTTTTTTCAAAGACACCGAGAATATTGAACTTTTAGAAATGCTACCTCGAACAGTCGTTTAAAATATATGTATATCATTCGTGGAAACTTTACATATTATGGCAACAAACCAATATATTATTGTTGAAATGGGTTAAAAAAAATATTACTTTCGGGCCAGTTGTGATTTAAACAAAACAACATTATTAATAAATCTTCATTTGAGGGTATAATTCTTATTTACAAAAATTGAAATATATACAATGGCGAAAAAATCGGCGTGGTCGTTTGTATCCAAATATTTGGCCGTAGATTCGAGGGTCCTTGGGCCGTAGCTACAACTGCGTCATACCACACGGGCTGATCGTCATTATCGTTATCATATTTTTTTATAAAATATATTTTTATTATTTTATTTCATTCTCGTTTCGTATGCAGGTTAGGTTAGGATAGGACGTGCACGCGGGCTTTTCTCTCTCGCACACGCACACGTTAGCTGCCGATCCACTCGAAGAAACGGGCTGTGACGAGGACGAAGAAGTGGCAGAAGTCAAGATAATAATATGACGTATAGCCGTCGCGAGGTGGATGAGTGGCGGTGGTGTCATTTGTCACGGGATACACTGACAGTCATTACAAGCACTCAAGGGCCATCTGCTTGATGTCCCTTGCCATGAGCGGCGTTAGCCCGACCCCCGGCATGAAGGGTGCCCGGCGCGCGCACCCACACACATACGAACACACACACTCTCACATAAATACGAGAGAATGCCCCCGTGTTGTTTGAATAATATCTTTCGGGTCCTAACTACATCTTAATGGTAAAAAATGTTTTTTGTGACCCTCTCGCATAATGCTGAAATTAAACCTGGCTCCATGGCCGGCCACTACGTTAACGATCAACTGTCGTAAAGCTTTTCTCGTCCAATTCTCTCTTCCTCCTCAACCCTACACCGACCAATCCATCAGAGATTTCCATAAAAACTAGACTATCAATTTTGTCACTGGACATAACCAAGTTTTGTTTTGGACACACACACACACACACACACACACACACTGTATGACAGCCATGCTGCTAATAAGCTTGATAGAGTCATCAATATTTTTAAAGCCTACCTATTGAATATAAACGTCAAATATTATCTCTGAAAAAAAAAAAACTGATATTCAAATCAAAAATATAATAGTATTCAGAGTTTTTATTACTAAATATTTCCCAATTGATTAAAAAAAAAAAAATAAAACAACTATTCCATTGTGTTTATATTCATTGTACTCGAGCCTTGTTTTCATTGTTTTTTTGGTAATCATCTTTGATTAGTTTGAAGTAATTACTAATGGCAGTCATAACTTGTGATTGGGTCAACTAGTACATGAAACCATGATTACATGTTTATAGATACAGAAACTGTGCTTAGGACAATATTAACTTTCATAGATAACAACAGTGCTGATGTGATAATTACTTAAGCTATCATGAGTAATATTATCAAATTATTTGCAGTAAATTATAATATAAGCGTTCAAAATAATATTCCGGCTAAAAAATATTTTTTTCTAATATACAAATCACCATAAATATATGGTACTTGTAGGTATATACAATACCTATTAAATTATAATTCTAGTTGAGACAGTAGAGTGACTATACAATTAAAATTGATTACCACTAAAAATAAGTTTAGTTATCGAACATTATAATGTAAATTATTATGAACAATTATAAGAGCAGAATAATATTATGTATCTATTAATATATTACCTATTATTATATTTCTTAATGTTATACAAGCTTCACCATTTTTGATAAATTGTATTTAAATGTTGTTAATAAACATACAAATAAGAATTAATTTTAATTCATAGTTAAATTGTATTAATTTATTCAATATTCTTGCATGTTTAACTTGTTTTATTTTAAAATGTATTAGATTTACCAAAAACCTTAGGTTGTTTATTGTTTTTATAAGTGTATTACATTTTTTGTTCCAATATAATATTAATAATAATAATATAGAAATATTAATTTTTATTAGGATTTGTATTTTAATGTTATGCTTACATTAGTTAGGAACAAAAACTAAGAAACAGCAGCAACTTCATCCATTTTTAAATTTGGCGACAAATATGAAACAGCAAGAAAATATCAAACATTAACTTTTCACAAAAAAAAGAAAAATTGAAACATTTACTAGATAAAATGTTTATGTTGTAATTTATTATTAAATGGGGTGTTCACACTACACAACCAAAACAGAAACAAGACATCGCGGTTTTATGGTTATTAGTTTAATTTACTTATGTTTTAAATTTAACCACCGGTGATATGTGGTGCAAGGTGGAGACATGTTATAAAAAAAAATCTGTGTTTAAGAATCAAAATGTATTATTAGTAAATTCTTTACGTTTGTTCATTTTTATTAATTTAGATGAATTTATTCAATCCAAAACCTTACAAATTGACAAAATGTCATATTTTGAAGTTATTCTTGCAGAAATTAAAAATGTTTTTCAATTAATTGATATACTTAAACCACGTGGCTTGTCTTGATATAGTAATTGTAATTTTAAGTTCTTATTACTGTGTGTAGCATGAAAAACAAAAATGCGTAGAACGAATTAAACAAACCGGTTAAGTCATTCTGCTGTAGTGCTGTATAGTATTCAGTAAATTTCGTATCATGAAATAATAGCTATTATTATTATAAAATATGTATTTTTAATCTTATTAATATCAACAACTAAATACGTTTCGAACTTTTGATAATCCTATGTAAAGGTGAAATTGATTCTGGTTCCATTAATAAAAAGTCGCCTATAAAAGTTATCGAAGTCATTTTTATATTTTACTTAAATAGTAAGGTAGTGTGAAATAAATCACTACTTTATTACAATATTATTGCTTCTTGTTTAAAAACCGATTATGAGGGGGGGGGGGGTGAGTGCTTCATTCACCACCATCACCACCTTTGGTCTAAATTCAGCTTTATTGAGTTCAATTAAATTAATTAAAAAAAAAATTAAAAAGGGTCATTCAGAAGAAAAGAAAAATATAAGATTAGATATTGTAGGATTTCGATGATCTATGGAGTGGATTTTTTTTTTAGTGAAACTAGATAGGTACTCTATAGGAATTTGAAAAGTGTGATAAAAGTGTATTTGCTGACGTACCACGGAGATACTTATCAGTTAAAACAATATTTCTACAGAAATATAGTGTATTTATTAATTATTTGTTGTTTATATTTATCTAATAATGAATGTATGAATTTAATTTATAGGATAACTTTTTTGATAGTTTTTATTCTTAATCTTTAATTTATGAGTAAAAATGTAATTTGTGATGTAGAAACTAGATATCATACAAAGTTAGCATGTACCTAATATTTATTCTGCAAAAAGTTTCAACAAATACTTACAATCGTTCTCACATTTTTAAATGTTTGTGAATGGAATATATTTGAGAACTTACTAATTGTTATGGATAAATCATGCTCGGAAAATATCATAAATTTATCGGCGTTAATGTTTGCATTCATTTACAGCGGTGAAATGATTAATCGGTATTGTAGAGTTAATTTTTAGAAATTCGTACTCTGAGGCAACATTTTATGTGTCGTCATTCAACGGGTTCCTAGGGCGCACAACAGGGTTTAATTTGCATTTGAATTATTGCACTTTAGTGTAACACACACACACACACACACACACACGTGAATTCACGAGTAGTGGGTAGGTGTGTATAATAAAAGATAGCTGATACACAACACGGAATAATTGAAAACGGTACGGACATGCCACATTATATAAACCATCCCATTTCACCCCTCGTTGTGACTATTTGAGGTGTATAATAATATGAACGAATACTATAAAGTGCCATCACGACAAAAGACGTATATGTATGCAAATTACGTTCACCTCCGTCATCTACTGCTACTGATGGCGATGCCGAAACCACCGGGAGACCGTCATTACAGTGTCGATCCATCGTCGGTAAAAACTTCTCTCAGTCGCTCTTTTCGTAAAAACTTCTACACCAAAATCGCCATTCATTATTCATACGTGGTTTGTGAACCGTGGCCCTATTGTTTGCCGTTAAAATGACATTGGCGCTATGAGAATTTACAATTTACATCGTTATCGATTTTGTCACCACTCACAAATGGTACAGCAATAGATAGATAGAAAGAGAGAGAATGAGAGAGAGAGAGAGAGAGAGAGAGAGATTCTGTTCTTTATAGTAACCACAAGGTTGGCTTTTCCGTTACCATGATATTATGGTGGTATACCTACGTATAATGTATATATTATTATTATACAATATACATATTGTATTACGTGTGAAATCGTTATTAAAACAGAATATATGCTTAGTACATTATTATGCTAAGTCTAACGTAAAGTAACGTAGACTTAATTATTTTGTCATTAAAATAATATCATTCAATGAAAAAAAATTAAATAAGAATTTTATCACTATAAATTAAAGCAAACAATAATAAGATACAAAAGAACAATTAAACGTAAGCTAATGCTTAAAAAAACTTTTAAAACTATAAAACTATAATTTTATAGTTTACTCGGTGTATGCGTAAGAATTAAATTACAGTTTATTTGTTAAAACACATTCACATAGATTAAAAATTAGTTTAATGATTATCAATTTCGAATAGGTAGGTAGAACATTTTACCCAAATTATTTATAATGTATTTATTCGTTGTGTTTAAATTGCACGATTTTATGTCCCATTTTATACACAGAAAAATTTGTAACGAACTACTTATTTAAAAATACCACCTCCTGTATAATATTTTAGAAATGAATGACCTCATATTTTGTCTGGTTGCATTATCCATATGTAAATCAACCTTAATGGTTATTTAGTTTTTTTAAGTGCAAGAAAATTTCTTTTCCTTGCCTCTAAAACGTGTCAGCAGTTAAGATAGATGTTTTTAAAGGTTGCAAGCATTGAAAAAAAAAAAAAAAAAATAGAAAAAATTCACCTATGGTTTTTCCTCCTATTTCGTTTATTCGGGATAAACTATGGTTTTATGATTAAAATATACTATATGCAAATCAATACATATATATTTCATACCAATATGGTAGTAAAAGATTATATTTTCTAATTATATACTGCTGGTTTGAAGTAGCAGTATAGAATTATATGACTGTGATATGTAATATTACGGTTACAATGAATAATGGTACTGACATACTGTGCATTTGAGCTTAATATATTATTTCATAAGATACATAATAATTTCTTATTTTTTTTGAAAAATCGCAGCAAATAGTTAACCAATATTCTGATCGATAATTGTTATTAAACATTATATTATACGTATTATAATATTTCATTGATTTTTCATCAGGGACCAGAACATTTAGGTTTTTACTGTTTCGGTTCTGGTACAGGTACTTAATTATTTTTATTATAGTGTTCTGGTTCCGTTTCGGATTTTTCAAAAATTTAATCTAAGGGTTTTGGTTCTGGTCGTGGTTCCAGATTTAACAGCTCTAAAGTAAAGTAATTATAGTTTATCAAAGCACTTCTGGAATTCTGATAACCAATTTATTGAGCACAAGTGACGGAGGTAAACACAAAATAATGCTTGTAAAACAAAATTTTTGTTATATACAAATATGGGTTTCGGTTTCAGTTATTTGAAAATATTTACATTGGGTTCCGATTCCAATATTTTTAGGGTTTTTGGGTTCCAGAACTGGTTCATTTCGGTTCGGTTGCAGTCCCTGATTTTCATACATGGTTAAAGACCTGCAGAGATATTATATTTCCGAAAACTGTTTTGTATGATGATTATGCGTGCAGCTATAATGTTTATGTATTTAGTGACGTGTAATAATTAGTTGGTTGGTTGAATGTTTAGATAAACTGATGATGAAGGATGATGTTAATTATACAATATATATATTATCAGACTAGTATACACTATATTTGCCAGATTTCATTACGTTACAAATCACAATAATACTTGATAATAATTTAGAAGTTTTAATGAACACGTGAAACATTCAAACATGAATGTACAATGAACATAGTTATTAGTTTTGAATTACCTTTCAGAGATACTGAATCTAAATGTTAAGAGATACATTTGAGACCGAAAAATACGCGCAGGTTTGGGAAAATCGAATACCTAATATTAATTTAAAACAAATTGTTTTAATAATTTTTCCTTAAATTAGTTTTTATTGATATAATATTCTAGGTCAACGTATTAGATAATAAATAATTTCTCTGGAGAGTGAATAAATGTAGTATTTAAAAATGTGATTATATCTTCATATTATTTTTCTACATTATTCATTTTATAATTAATTATGGTAAATACATCACTTTATCAAATATACTGACAGTATTGTAAGCTGGTATACTAATATAGGTACCAAACAAAATGTATTATACAATTATAATTTTTTTAATGTAAATAATACAGACATACAAATATAGAATTATTTTAAAGGATTGCGAAAAATATTAAATTTGTACAGCACTTATAGACAATTTTAAATATTCAAATATGGCATGGGTTGTACATATAATGTGTTCGGTAAATAAAATATATATAATATCATATGCACGATGGTAAATTAACCTTATGTAATTAAAGTTCAAATATGTAAACAAATATATATTGTTACTCGTTATTTATTTTTAGTTGGGCTACCAGATTTTTTTTCATGCACGCAATAAATATTGTTTTATATTAACTAAAAAATTAAATATCAAAAATAACCGAACTATTTATTACATATTAAATTTAAATTATTATTATAAACTTATTTTTGGGTAAATATATGTGTTTTTCTCCACTTATGTATGCATCTATATTATTATTATTATTATTATTATAATTATTATGTTTTGAATACACTATTTTAATGTTCTTATACTTTAAGCCTTGACACAAAATGGTTTCATACAATTTTGTTACTAAATTATTGTATTAAGATCCGCTGTTGATAATTATATTTAGCCATCCACAACTCTTGGTTTCAAATCGAATTATATATTCAGACGATAAAGTTAAAAAAATAAGCCAAATAAAATTGATCTCCTAAAGGTACGATTACAAATTTAAAACAAATATTAAAGTAGATCCATGATTACATTGAAAACTGCATACCGCATTACACAGAGGTGGTCTGAACGGTTACCTATATATTTTAGTGGTGAAATACATATAAACACCCACCCAGTAGATAACGAATCGTATAGATTTTTAAGTTATAGAACGATTGAGAACACTTTACTTTTTACAACACTTAAAATTATCAAAGAACTTACCGCCGACCCAAAAAACAATGCGACTGGGAACGAATTTACGCACAACGTTGCCATTTACTTGTTTGTAATTATAAGTTTGACATCAATTTGGAACAACGTCAATGGTCTGATAATTATAAACTTATAAAAATATGAAATATGTTTATATATAATTATATCTAGAAACAAATGTAAAATAACGTAACATAAATATAGATTTTTTTTTAAATTCAATATTTACAATGACTTATGAGTTAAATATTTGTATCAGTTATAGCTGTATAACGTAAGCAAACATAATCTAAAGGCTAAATATTTTAATAAATGACTACATTTTTTATTTTCCACATACTAGATATACTTTTTATGAAAGTATTTTGTGTTTTTGTTTTGTTGGCATTTCTTTTTTTTACCCTGTTCTACCGTAGCTATTTTTAATATCATTTCTGATTGAGTTTCAATTATAATTTTAATAGCCGACATCGTCTCCTATCTAAGGCATCTAAGTTATTAATAATATCCGGTGAATCCAATTAAAGTTGGATAAATATCAACAAATTCTCGAATAAAAATTATTAAATTTGGCAACGTCGGGAAAAAAATAAAAATCGAGCGTTCTCAATGGTTTTACTAAGAAGGCAATTCTCAACCATACCGTTGTTAATCGTATTTTACCGGATTTTTAATACTCATTTATATTATAATATAATATACACGTTTTCACAAATTTCATTATATATATAATATGAACTCGATTCCGCATGATTCAAAATTGCCAGAACATTCATTTGTTCTCTTTATGATAGGTACACAGTTATTATAAAATGTACAAATGTCAGAACTAATTACATAATTACTTGTATATATGAACCTATCATTTTTCTTGAAATTAATTTAACAACGTCAAAATGTCAGTGTGTCACTGACTAAATGTACTTTACCAGTACATTTTAGAGATCAGGGAAAATTGAATTAATAATTTTATCGTACTACACAACAATATAATACGAGTATGTAATTTTTTAAGCTTTATGTTAATATATTTGTATGATTTAATTTACATTAACTTTCTCTTATACTTTCATCTACAAATTTTAACTAATAAATTTTTCACAATCAATAATACTACAATCGCATGAATATTTTGGTATACCTATCTATAAAATGAGCACTTTTAAAATATCTTACAAAATCTGTAACTATGATGGCCAACTCCAAAATAACTAGTCTTAAGGAAATAAATCATAACTTAAAGTCAAAATATTAAATACCTATACGACAACTCCAACAATGTGTTAAACGTAAACTAAAATCATGTTTGTCGAAAGTTTTTTCGTTGGAGTTATCGTGGTTTTTATTTTTCGATAAACGGTCCATTGCACAAAACACCATGCACGTCACAATAATAATATAGATATTTCTTTGCACATATTTTTCTGTGTGGCATCGTTGCATTTAAAACCATGCAGAATCGTGTATGTAAGGTTACAAGTAACTCGATATCTAAGAGTCCACCTCGACAGCAAATTTACATTTTTCACTCATACAAAAAACTAAGAGAAAATCTCTTAGCATTAAACTACCCAAATTTGGACACCTCTTCAAATCAAACCTTCCACTCAATATCAAACTTTTAATCTTGAAGCAAATTTATTCGTCCTTCGATGACCTACGGAATTCAGTTGTGGGGTATAGCCAAAACATCAAATATTAAAATATTCCAATTATTTCAGTCAATTTGCCTTTACCTCATTACAAAAACCTCCTAAACGTCAGCAATCCCTCCCTCCAGTTTTACCTCTTAATCTCAACCATTCATGCACTAGCCTCCCAAAATTATAAGCCATTTTACAAAAACATATTCAATCATTCAAATCCCCTAATTTCAAACCTCTCCTCTCTTCCATTTCTAAATTGGCCCATGGATCTCCTTAACGTAAAAAAAAAAAAAAAACCACCTAGAATAATGGAGTAGGGCACCCCTCCTCCTTTTACGTATTGTGTACATTTTATTACATATTGTATATAAATTCTTGTTTGTCCTCATAAAAAAAAAAAATTAGGTTACAAATTACATTTTCAGAATCGTAAATTTATATAAATGTAAAATGGCTATTAAAATCTACGATCCCAAAAATTTGTAGAATCGTGTCGAGTTCATCGAGAGTTATACTTCGAATGCGATTTGTTTCATTGATTTTAAATGTAATTTTTCTTCTCCGTTCCAAGTTAAGGAGAAGGGGGGGGATTAAGAAGTTTTCTTGGGTAGCAAGTTTCTAGTGGTGGCAATTTTTTGAGGGCGAAACAAAACAAAAGTTTAGCAGTTTTCTACTTTATAATATTTTGTAGGTAGACTTATTAATTATTGAAAAGTATAAATAATAATAAATTATACACTATGTCGACGTTGGAAATAATAATATGTCATACTATGCCACACAATATTAATAACTATACCACTCTCCACAGTGATTTTACACCAGTGTACACTGTAAAAGTATCT
The DNA here is from genome assembly GCA_027563435.1 of Nasonovia ribisnigri. Lineage (NCBI taxonomy): Eukaryota > Metazoa > Arthropoda > Insecta > Hemiptera > Aphididae > Nasonovia > Nasonovia ribisnigri. Next base: position 40,389 of record JANEHU010000708.1, on the reverse strand, counting down.
TTGAGAAGCTGGACCGATATATTTTCGTTCGTATTGTTTCCGAGTATATTTTATGCACATATTATTGTGTATTGCTATACACTTACATACTATTAATTATATACACATATGTGTATATTAAAGTATACTCGAAAACAATACGAATGAAATAAATCGGTCCGATGGCTTCTCAAAGATAAAGGTATACCTATAATCACTTATGTAAAATCTCTGTGGAGGGTAATATAATTATTAATCGTTTAGTTACTGCTATGACACTATACATCCTGATACAGTGATACACCCAATGGTAATTTTCGTGTTTTCCCGTATTACAACCATATGGTTGTTGAATTTGAAGTTTGCAGTTTAAAATTATATAGAATAATAAATCATAATATGACGTACATTAACTAGGTAGTAATTATTTTAATTTTTAGTTCACTGCAAATACTAGTACTGCCTTTAAAGAATCATCGAGACGATTTTGGAACCACGTATTGACCGAAATATACAAGCAACTTTAAATGACCCAAAGGTATCTTTTAATATTTTTTGAATTTATTTATTTATTTTTTTAATACATGCATGTGAGTGGAAACCGAATACAATTAAGTGGTGCCGTTTCGAAAAAAGCCGAGAAAAAAAGTGTTCTTTTTTTGTAAAGGGTAGAAGGGTAGTATCCCGGGTGGCATATTCGTTAACACGCACTGCACTCTACACCATAATATTATATGCGTACTGTCTCTATATTGTCCTATACAATTTTTTTTGTATCTATAAATTCTAGTTACTGTAATTATACAACATTAAAGTTATATCATTTAGTATGAACAATTTATCGTTAAGCTTTATCCACTATTTTCGAATTTACGATATTATTTCAACAACGTCTAAATTAACGTTGAAACTTATTTTTAAACATACCTATTTGATTAAAAATATTTTTGAATTTAAAATTAAACTGTTGAATACACAATTTGTATTTTATTTTTAACAAAAATCATAATAATATGTTAATTGTTAATATGAAAAAGCTGATAGAATTGAAAACCACGAGGTTAAAATTAAATATACGAGAATAAATATAAACTTTTAAATACATTGAATTGATACGAGAAACATAAAACGCATGGCTTTTAATATTTGCAATAGTTATTGATACCAAGTAAATTATTTTACAATGTTATCGAATTGGATGCAATTATTCATATTGAATGTTGGTTTTGCTTAAGATTTAGGTACATTAACAAAATTAATACTATACGTAATATTACTTATAATTTTATTATTATTATATTATTTATGTACTAAATAATAAAAGAATCATTATGAAATATTGATTTGGTAAGCTGAAAATTATATCTACATTTATCTTGTTGCAACTATTTTTTTTTGTCTCTATTATATTGTCTTTCCGGATTTCTTAGCAGGTTTCTTACATTCACCACACTTTTTTTAACGCCATCATTGGCTCAATGCCCACACATGCGACAATATTAGAAATTCTACAAACTATAATTAAATACCAATGCGACTTCTTTGTCAACATTGATCTCCCAATAGAACCAGATATTGTTCTTCAGTAAAATCGATTTAACACGTTTCAGTGAACGATTTAATTGAAACCATAATTAATTATGGTAGGTATGTAATAAAAGTGCTGATTTTTTTTCTTATAATTAATTAATTTTTCGACGTCATGCTAAATGTAAAAAGTTCTAAATTTACAAATTAAAAATAATAAATGAAGAAATATATTTTTTGTATGTTATCTAGTTGGTCTTCTAGGACAATATTTTGTGGTAGATGAAGTTTTAACGTAGGTTTAGATGTTTTTTCGCCGATTTTGTAATAGATAGTTCTTTTGGTTTTATTTAGGCTATTGTTGAAGTCTATCTATTGGTTAATTATACATGTTAATTGATAAATAAATACCGTGTTTTTGTGTAGTTGTCTGTTTTGTGTGAATCATCCAATGGTGCTATTCGTAGGAATTTGTTTTGGGGAATTTTTATCTATTTTAATTTAGTTGAGAAAGCGGTAGCCCATACTAGTCATGCGTTAGTTAGTAAAAGCGATCTTATTATTACCATATATGTCAGAAGAAAACATTGTAGGTATCTACAGTATGTCCCAAATGTCCCGTATCCCCCTTAGTATCTCCGTGAAAATCAATATTGTATTTAAATGCAGATTTTTTTATAGTAATAAGTTTGGCATTTCTGATTGAGTAGTATAAGATTTGATTTTTTTCTTCAAAAATACAAAAATTGCTAAAAATTTTTTTGCGCAATTGAGTTTTTTAAATTTTCGAAATAGCCATTTTTTGATCATATTTTTTAAAACAGTTCTAAAAAAAATATTAAAATTTAAAGCTAGTTATTATTTTGAATTTCTTAAAATAATATTTATGTTAGGCATTAGCAAAGAAGTTTCTCAATTTTATGTTAACTTCATGATAGTTAAAATACTTAAAAATAGGTAACCAGTTTCACTGTTAAATTTTCATTAAGCTATAAGACACAGTTACTGTTATTTCTATTAAAATCAAAAATTGAATTAGGTATGTATTAATCTATTGTAAAATACATATACAAATGGAAGGTAAAATGTATTTAATTTATTTTAAAGAAAAAAATATTATTCAAAGAGACATGACACTTTGGCTAATATGTGTATTTTAAGTTGTTATTTAAATATATATAAATATATATATTAGGTATATAGTACACATTTTAAAACATTTGGATTAATTTTAAGATACTTATATAGTTATATGAAGAACCTCTTTAAACCTTTTTACATGGTACGTGGTATTGATTTATAAGTTAATAACAGATAGCTAGTAACTAATTGTATTATTTTAATTGTTATCAAAACTATGTGAATTTTTTTTAGTTCAACCTACCGTATTACTTATAAAAAAAATAAATGTCTTATAACAGTATAATACAGTATATTATAATACGTTTTTATTATTTTTTATGACACAGCCTAAACTAATTATTTACAATAAGTGCAAGTTCTATACGTTGGTGTTGCGTTGGTTGTGGTTATGTGAAGAGGCCTTTAATTGACGGAACTTCGGTGTGGGGGGGGGGAGGTATAATAAAATATCCTTAAAACTATATGCTGACAGAACATCTGCGCTCAGGATCGTTTTTCATGTGTTACGATTTATCATTGAATTTGTATTTAACATCTCCATTATAATGTCCTACTCAATGAAGAAGTATATTTTACATCTACCATACAGAAGAGGTAATCACCGTGTTTTATTTTAAATTTAAAATATTTGTACTACGTTATAGCTAAGCTATGTTGAAAAAAAAAACAAGCCAAGTGTTAAAATTAAATTTCAATGTCGGGGTTAATAATTTGAAAATATCCGTTTAATATTTTTTAAGTATTATTGTGTTCGATATAGTTCTATATATTTGGATACTTTCAATTACATGAAAGTTTTATAATAAACGTTAGAGTTGTCAAAAGTTTAACTTTGTGATGATAGTATTTTTCAATAATCGATATTTGCACTTTTCATTCTTATAAATCTCATGAATAATATGAGATAGTTGAAAAGACAACCTGAACTCACGAGAAATATCTATAGTGTTGTATTTTGTAATCGAAGACTTTTAAAAAGAAAATTTCAAACTTTAACGTAGTTGGCGCGTTTGTTTTGTAGGCGCACACTTTCCTCTCCCTGAATGTCATGGACAAAACCAAATTGCCCGTCAACTGCCGCCTCAAAAGGGTGAAATGAAAAAAAGAACACTTGAACAAATTAAATAGTTCAAACTTCCACACGTGCGTGCTTTCGTCTTAATTTAACTTCGACAGTGACGATTTGTTCAACATTTTGTCGCACTGACTTTTTAAAACTTTTCTTTAATTCATTTTGAAGATAGAAGGAAACGTTTGGACGGAAAAAATAGCTATTTCCATCGTCTTGTCATTTATGTTTTATTCGGTGTATCGTTTCGATAAACGGTTGAAAATGCCTTGAGTAATCGAATACTAGTAAAGAAAAACTAAACATAACAAACTTTGGAAAACTTATCAAAGACTTTGGTATACGTGCGTAGACTATTATAAAAGCAAGAATGATTTTTCGTTCTAATGTAGAAGAATAATAGATAGGTACCTGTCCTGATACAAAAGTATTTGAATACAAATTAAAAGAAAATTAATGATTATACGAAAAAATAGATAGGTAATAAAACGGTGGAAATAACTAGTTGTATATTAAGGAATATTTTATAAGTAGTAGGTATTGAAATGTATACTTTAGAAAATAAAAAAATGTGCATCTAAATATAAAACTGCTATAGCCTTAATAACTACAAATTATTACAAATGGAATTATAATATGTAAAAGCGAAAGTAAAAGCTATAAACAAGTTAATATGTATGCAAATTGTGTGTTATAATAAACAAAACATTTTTTAATACCATGCAACTTCATAATTATTATTTGTCAATTCTTTATATTTATAGTTATAACTTATAATGACAATGAATACAAATTCGGATAATAATTACAATTTTTTTAATATTTTGATTCTAAAAATTCCAATGATTATGATCTCGTCGAGTGAAATGAAACATAATATTGTATTTATTATATTTTTGAATTTGTTATATCACTTTTTCATAGTTGATTCAGTTATTGTATCCGAAGAATTCCTTTTTTATTATACACATTAGTTGTGTAATTTATTATGTGAAATAACAAATAAATAAGTAGGTATATAAATAATAAAAATAATTTTAAAAAACGTATCCACGAATATTATATTATATAATTATCATACAGTAACAAACGCGTATAAATAATGTAATACAATAATGTAGTAGATATCTCAGTAAAATAAATTTATTATTATTATTATTATTATTAGTATTAATATTATTATGATTATAGTTAATAAGTATTACATAATATGATATTTTAAAATCTAAAAATAGTTAAGAAGTTAATTCTAAGATTTAACATTTATATTGCTAATTAAGTAAAAAAAAATTAAGAAATGGCCGCAGCTATAACTAGTAGGTATTGTATCTATTAAAAATTAATTCGTATATAATATTATACAGGATGATTTACTAAGCATGCTCACCCCCTTTTTCTTAAATTACGCAGTAAATAATGAAGTTTTTAAACATACATACCTACTTAAAGACCTTATTTTCAAATTCTCGAGATGTTTGGTAATATTTTGGGAATTGATTATTTTATGATTATAATTGTTAGTTTACAGTTATTAAACGTAATGTCAAAGCACCTGTTGTACCCATTATATTTTAAAGTTATAAAAATAATTTAAATAGGTAAAAACTAATAAATAAAAAGTGTCAAACGCTTTTCATGTCATCAAACATTACAATATAAATTACTTTGTTATTACGGTTAAAAGATTATACATTTCAGACATATTGTTTAATATTTATTAGATATCAACTAAATGTATTTCTAAAAATACAAAACTATTTCTAATATGAATTATATAAAAACTGGTATGCTGTGATATACATAAAATAATTTAAATTATGTGCTTATAATGTTCAAACGATAGTATAAATTCAACATTATGGAAATCACTTTAAATTGTAATAACAAACAAAAAATTGAAATGACATTAATTATGTATTCAATAAGTATTACTTAACGAGCTATTTAACATCGCGTAAATTACCCTGGTATACAACATACTATTAGAGCAATTACATAATTGTTGTTGATGGCATATTAATGTAAAAATCTCGGCTATAACTAGAGTGCCTATTTTATGCATTCAATATATAAGATTCAAAACAATTATGATCTTTTTAATATTATGCTCTTATATCAACTACTAATGAATTTTCTTTGGAAAAAGTTCAATATTCACAAAAACTTAAATGTGATTTGAATTAGTGAATTTTAGTTTACGTATTTATAAGACTTTATTAATTTATAATAAATTAGGTTTTGTAACTAACATTTGACATGTATGATCTATACACAATATACTTGTTATATATTTTCTTCAAAATTCATGTATATGAGATACATCTTGATACTTTTGAATAAATCTGTATTATTGACGTATTTTTTTTTGTATTATAAAAACACAATCTGTACAATAAGACATTGGTGTAATCGGTTATATTATATTAAAATAGATTGAGGAGAAACCTCCCTTTGACGGGTGATGGAGGAAAATATATTTGTTGCGGGTGTATAATATAATATAATATATTCTTGTTTAAAAAACGTACGTAATCAAAGTGTAACGTTTGACAAAAATGAATCTGGTCCAAATTTATTCAGTTTCATAAGTAAAAATAGAATCATTTAAAGAAAAAATTATAGAAACAATTTAAATCATATTTTTACTTGGAAATATATTTTCGAGTATGTACTTAAAATGAATAAAAGAATTAACAGCGCATCTAAGTTATTTTTGAAAATCAAATTTTGGTCGTGGATCCGTGATTTTCCACACTACAGACCCGAGTTGCGTTTGTGGGTTTTCATAAAAGGTTCGAGTTACGTTTATAATATTGCGTTTCAATTATAATTAAAAATGATATTTTTTCGTGTTACCTTTAGAGACTGAGAATTGAGATCAGTCATTTATATAAATAACATTTACACGTACATTTTCAAACACGGGTTACCATCTTTGAATATTATTATTTAAAATATTTTGGAAAGCTAATCTAAATAACTATCATTAATTGTTTAATTTTAGATTCTGAGTGGAGCGATGAATATATTGAATTTACAATGACGTGTGTTTTTATTTTTATTTTTTTTTGTGTCTTTTTACACGATAGGTAGTCGAAATAATACTTATATTTTAATCTTCACTTGTTCGATGTGAAAGTGAATCTAGTTGGTGCATTTGAGAGGTCATTTTTTAAAATTCACAATAGTTTTTAAAAGCGCAGGGAAAAACAAATGTAAAAATAAGGAAAAACTGGAAATTTTACGCAAAATCGGTTTTCAGCAAAATCGATTTTGAATTTTGGTATAAATCTAAAATAAATTACTGTAAATACATGAAATGTTGACTGTTTATATTTACATTTTCTATACACGATTAAATTTTCAAAATATTTTTGATTTGTTTTTAACTGTTAACAGACATATTCAGTTTCCAATATTTTTAGTTATTTTTTCTATAAAAATCAGTAAAATTTTATTTGTTGGCTCAAAAAGTGTGAAAATTTAATGAAAGACTCCCGATATGTTGTTACAATAGCAGTTGAAAAATATTCAAAATACATAATCACAATTTATTTTATAAGCATTTTAAAAAGTTCGATTTTTCACAATATTTATCAAATTAAAAATTAAAAATTAAAAATTATCAATTTTTATAGCTATGCATTGAAAATTTAAAACAATGTTCAACATATGTAATAATAATGTAAGTTATTCTGTCACCAAAAAGTCTCACAAATTTAAACGCACAGTTTTTTTTATAGTTATTTTATGTTCAAATTGTATAATATTAATTCAGCTTATCGGCTACCTTATTAGTAATAAGTAAAAACAATATAAAAATAATATAAAATATCCACATTGACAAACTGTCTCAACTCAGAATCGTTTTTCATATACAATGATACTCGTATTATATCATTGAATTCAAATTTAATACCATCCAATATACTGTGACCCACTTGTAACCTTATGTACAGCAAAACGGCATCCACCTTTTTACACTTAAAATTGTTAAATTTTTATTATACAGAGTGATTCACTCCCATTTTTCCTTTGATAATGAATTTATTCAAATTCTGATTTTCGGTTAGGTTTTAGACCATAATTTCAAATTATTGAATTTTTTATTATACTTGCGGAGTGTCGATACAAACTTCAGTTTTTTAAGTGAAAACTCCCATTTTTTACTGTAAATTATTTAGTGTATAATTTTTGTAAATGCTGATGTACATATTTCAAAATGCAATTGAGTAATTTCTTAGTAATTATTAAAATGTTTGTACTAAGTTTAAAAGTCCATAAAAATGGTTTTAAAAAAATATAAATTAGACATAAAATTGGATCTAGTATTTATTTTACTTGGGTTATATTTACAAATAATTAATATTGATGGATTAATATTAATGACTAAAAGTGTCAATTCACCATAGCTCTCATATCTTATTAATTCATTACCATGTACCTTTTATCCTTAAGACACAAAGTTAAATAACTTAAAAACTACTCATATGAATTTTGATCCTGATACGAAAAATGTTTAGAAAAAATATCCACTATGTTCTCATTTGAAAATCTAAAGTTTTTATTTCCGTGCTCCTTAAGTAGTACAATAAATTTCAAACATTTTAAAGTATGTTCTTAAAAATTCAAAAATCAGATTTTTAATTACTGTAGTATTGCAGAAAAATGAAGTGAGCATGCTTGATGAATTACCTTTTATTATATACTTAATACGTTTGAAAAGCTTGAAATAGCTTAACATTTATTTGTTACAGTGTCGCTATTTATTTAGTAAAAAATGAATGTTCAGCTTTATTGGCTGTATTGTTCGGTGATATCTGTAGATAAGGTATCGAAATGGTTAAAGTATCCCAACATCCCAGTGATAAAACCTAAATGGTTCACAATTATTTATACCACCAAACAATTATTGTGGACACAACTCAGACCAATAGCCGATAAACCGTAGACACAACTCGAAACTACATACGATAAATCACGGAAGCAATTCGGTTGTTGCAATATATATATATTTTTTTTTTTTGGACCTAATTTTAACGTAGCATAGCGTAACCCATAGAGAACATTTTGTCAGTCAGTAATTTTCTTCTATTGTTATATTATAATTGGAAGAATATGTATTGATAACTATTGTATTATGGTTTCTAATCTTCATATGTTTTAGTATGAAAACAAAATTACTATTTTAACTTTTAAAGTGTTATTAATAATCATATTTGATAAATTTATCAAACTTATATCATTCTACCACATTTGTCGTTCAGAATCTTAAGGAAAAGGTAGATTAATTAATTAATGTCAGTATACACTACAGTATAACTCAAAGTACACTGTAACCTAAGTATAAAATATATTACGTACATTATCATGCATATTGAATATTGAATATTATTTTGGTTTTAATTTATCAACTATAATTTAGGTTGGTTTTAAATATATAACGAAGCAAAAGGTAATATGACTATGATTAAGTGCATTTGAAAAATATGTAATACATAAAGTACTATTGATTTCAATTATCTACCTAACATGTATAAAAATTGCTAGAATATTTATTCATTTCACAAAATTCATAATTTTCAGAGTTATATTTCAAATTGTACTAACTAAACGACCCAAAATACATTCGCATGGATTATATTATAATGTACAGATATATATAAAAAATAGGTAATTAGAAATTTTGTTTAAAACTGCAATCAATACAATTTTCTTATCAAAAATTATCATAAAACATTTTTTTTAAATAAACTAAATGTCTAAGGATAATGAAATCAAATATTAAGAGTTATAACGTCAAAGTAAAATAATATTTGAAGAATAATATCACTATTTTAAATAAAAATATTAATAATATTTGTAGACATTTATCCTATTAGATAGTAATACCTAGTTTAGTATATTTATATTTTATTTACCAGTAAATAAAATCATGCTACAGTTTTTCACCACCATGTTCTCACTGAACCTTAATCAGGGGTTAAATTTACCTAGGTTATTTTTGACCCATCTGAAATTATTATACCGGTTAAAACTATTTGTGGGTATTAGATTCCTGTGACTCCGGCTTCATAATAGTTTAGTTGTTTGTATATAAATTAATAACACCAAATGTGATGGAGAACTCTGTATTTACCATTATTCTGTCCAATCGACAAACAACGAGAAGGGTTATCTGTTAAAGTGAAAATAGAAAAATGATGACATTTTTTGTTTTAGTTATAATTATTAGATGTGTACTTTAAAAATATATCATATTTAATATTATATAGTAAAATATATTGGAGTATATTTCCTAATCGATTTTAAAGGTTTTGTATTCTAATCGTTGATGCTATAACCTACCTATTAGTTCTACAAATAATGTAATTTTTTTTGTAAAATACTTTTTAGTAAAGTTAATGTGCTCCAAAAGTTTTATATCTTGGATCATTCGGTTTGAAATTGGTTGTAGATTGAACATCAAATATCAAAGTTACAAAGTTGCTATTGTTTTCTTTTTTTTTTAACTCTGAAAACAATTCTACTCGGAATCATTTTTAGAATGTGACAATAATCATTTTTAAATTTAATAAATGATAGCACAATAGTCATTAGACATACCTTATAACCGACCTCAAAATTTCATTTCCAATGTTGGAACGACTATTTTCTAAATTCTCGTGATTTTGTAGAGAAATCTATTGTTGTGTTGTGCTCATTTTTATTTTTTTTTAGTGGATAAAAGTGTTTGAAATATAAAATAGTTCAAATTATCTATAATATATTTTAGCAACTGACTTATTCAGTTGAGTGTGCTTACTGATCGGTGTTCACGATTATAGATAAAAACTAAAGAAAATTGTGATAAATTTGTCAAATAAAAAAATATATATATATTGTTTACTCACCTACGACTGTTAAAACCATTGCATGCCCGATTGGAGGCGTTGTGCCTACTTGACATTCGTAGTACCCACTATCTCTGATTTGAGGATACCGTATTTGTAGTGTCCAGTCTTCGTTCTGTGGCGAATGTATTGCTTGGAATCTTTGGTCACTGGTATACGTGTACCGGCCCACGGTTAGCAAGTGAATACCTCGATGTCGAACCCACGAGACCTAAAAAATATTAATTGAAGTTTGACTTAATACGGTCATTTAATGGGGATTTACTTATAATATTACAAAAACTAATATTAACATTTAATTAGGGTATTAACAGCTATATTGTGAACTGGCTTATTGTAGAGAGACAAACATGAGTATTATCACAACATGTTTAGTTACTCGTAGAATAATCTTGAAATGCCTCCAGACAATGTACTTTTATGTATTAAAATATAAATTATATATATTTGATATAAATTTTAATGATAATCAATAAATTAATATATATTACATAAACATTTATAATATAGGTAAATAAATTCAGATTTGATGGATAATAATATATTGAATAAGTTGAACAATAAAATTAACTCAAAGTAAGTTCCTGGAAAATTTTTAAATTCAATGTTTATTATAAAGTGAAACATTGAAAGACGGTATTTAATTAAACTTTTCATGTTTCAATTTATAAATGTAATTCAATTTGTTCAAACTATGTAAACAATAATAAAAATAAGTAATGGAACTATTAAATATTGACGTTTAAAAAAATTGTATGTTCATTATGTTTATAAAAGAAATCATAAATATACAATTTTTTGTAAAATGCTTCATTAAAAAGTAAAAAGTATCTAGATAGGTTGTCGATATTTTTATGCAAATCACATGTATAATGATTTGTCAGATACCTACGTACGATATTTTAATATTCTATTTAGTAATAAAATGATACTTTTAACGTTCTTAAGAAATAGTTTAATAAACACACATAAAGACGGGACGATAATATCAGTATTTTAATTTGGATTTTTGATAAGAAAAAGTGATTGAAAAAAATGTTATAGTTTATTTTTACTGAAACCAACAATATTTATACCTATAAACTAGTATAACCTTTTTGAACTGTACAGTAGTTTATTAGTTTTGAACAGTACAATGCAAAATATTTCGTATATTCTACAGTTACATTTTATGTAAATGTTATCCGAACTGAACAAAAAAGAGAGTGTATAGCAACATTGGATAGGAATATTTTAACTAAAGTTAGGTTCTTGAGAGAAAATGTAAGTATTTTTTATTTATTGTATATAATAAGTAGGGTTTTTAAATTCTCACTATGAATTTGTTTAAGTGCTTATAATTTGCTGAAGTTTACACGACTAGAAGTAACCATATGTCAAGTATTAGTATACAGGCTACAAATTATAATTAAATGTTATTAAAATAAATATTGTTCAATTTGATAAATGACACTTGTATGGGTCTTTGTCTATAAAAAAATAACTTTAGCGTATATATTTCTACAATACTGTCAATTTTTAATTTAATTAGTCCCGTTTTAAAATGTTGTACTAGACAGTGTCAAGTGCTTATATTCAAGGAGATTTTCTTTCAGAAGATAATATGTTCAAAGAAATGCATCCGTACAATGTATATAAGAAATTTAATTCACACTTGTATACAGGGAATTGAAACGTGTTGTTTCTTTATTAAAAAAACTTAGTATTTTCACGTTTTTGTAAGTTATTTATACTGCCTTTGCACATCTACACATACCGAAGGTTTTGTAAAATATTTCTCTAACCTCTATAAAATGAAATTCAGAGTTAACTTTCAAATCAAGGTAGTAAAAAGAAATCGAGTTAACTATACACCGAGAAAAACGACAAGAGCAATACTAAAGTAATTCTCAAATTGGACAAACAATTAAAACAATTTAAGATTTTTTTTTTGAAATTTTATTTTTATCATTCACGTCGACTACGATTTTCCAACGATTTGATTAAATTAACGAAATTGTTAAGGTATGAATTATAACGAATTTCTCGATTATCGTCTGTGCAAACTTGGTTATAAAAATATTATATATATTATGAGACACAAGAACTTATGTATGCATAGACACATTTGACATTAATTCATATTATTTATGCGTAAAATAGTAATTCCGATAATGGTGGCAGATAAAAGTACAAAAGTGCGCACGCAACTACCGTGATGGCCACGAAAGGATATAATATCCCGACCGACTGCTGGAGACAACGACTCACTGTTCATTATATTATTTTAATATTTAAACCATTATTGGGATTTTAATATCCATACACTCTAGCGATGGTCCGTCGTCGGACCCGTCTACGATACTCATAGCAATAATAATTTGAGTGACAATAATATTATACTCTGTTGTGGTACAGCATAGAATTATTGCGTGTACCTATCACACGTGCCCGTAGATCGGACATACCCTATTATTGTCCCGGGCAGCACTGGAAAAAATGTAATAAATTAAACTATTATAATATTATGTAATAGTATTGCAAATTATAAGTCTATATGTCATATTGTCATGCCACTAGGAGAGGTCGACTGGTTATTTAATTATTATATTATAATATTTTAAGGGCAAAGTACGATCTTTGAAATGCGACGTCGGCATAATATCCGGATAAAATCGATGTCATCTAATTTCGCACACTGTTTTACAGAAAGTATATGAGTAAAATATATATGATTAATGTAGTTAAAGATTTTAGATGATATCATCCGAGAGACAGTGGAAATTGTGGATTATCATAGAAGTTTATAAAACCAAGTAGCTACCTACATATAACGTATAGCACATACTATTGTATTACTGTTTTATTTATTGCGACGCCAGAGAATATTATTGTAAAGTTTTGTTTACTTATTTTAAAAGCGAGACATTCTTCACCGGTAAGTACAATGCGGAGTTTCTGATCAACATCCCCGAGTGCTAGCTTTTACCCGAAGTTTGGAAAAACGCCATAAAAATTCAATTATTATTTTTTTTTATTTTTGTAATTTCGTAATTGCTGCATTAAATCCTCTCGGGGCTGGTGAAAAAAAAAAGAAAAAGAAAAAATAATAAAATAACCGACCAACCCTCGAGGCACGTGCTGCAGCATATTATTCGTCGCCGATTTAATATAATAATATATATATATATATACTTGTCAGAACTGTGTGGTTTGTACGAGTGTGACTGTGAGCGCATGTACATTCATGTATACGTCAACATTCAACACGCTTGTACGAAAATCCTATTGAAAATTCCATCGGTCCACGGCGCTAAAATCGAATTCGATAAACGCCGAAGCCATGTGTATATTATACTATTATTATTATTATTATTATTATTATTACTATTACGACGGCGACAGCGACGACGACGACGACTATTATATATATATATATATATATATTATACGAGCAAAAACCATCGCTGTCGTTGTCGTCGTAACACATTATACGGCGGCGGGGTTGCGGACTCAGCAGCCCTCCTGCTGCCATCGTCTTCCCCGGCGCTAGGACGAGTGCGCGTGTATTTATTGGCAACGGGTTTTATGGCATTTGTAAGTCTCCGGGCGGGGAGGTACGAAAGAATGACGACGACGAGACACTAAATCTCCCCCGTGCGATACTGTGTGCGTAAACTCGTATCACCGCGCGTGTGTGTGCGGGTGTGTGTCCGTGTGTGCTTGCGTCTGTGAGCGCACGTCATGTGTGCAAGGTGTCTCGGTTGGGTCGCTAGATAAAACGGTCAACGGTTTTTTGGCAACTCCCCACCGGAACCAGAGCCAACTTCCGGCGGAATCGGTGTGCGTAATGCGAGGACATCGAGAGACGTTGCCGCCGCCGAAATCAAACGATCATTATTATATAATCCCGCGACACCGTCAGCCGCACGGTGTAATAGATTTTAGACTGTTTAATATATTATTATTATGACCTTCGATGTCTTGACGCATAATATAGGTACGTAAATAATAATGATAATGATAATAATAATAATAATAATGTAGGTACCTCGAAAAACATTGTTTTAACCCGCGTACATTTTTCACGTAATTTCGATTCGATTAATCGCGATTGGCCACCCGCCAGCGATTATAGTCAAGGTTAAACTATAATAATATACACTGTTGTTACCCGTCCCCCGCCTTGTCTATCTTATCGCAGTACGCCAATACGTTTTATTATTATTACAATTATTATTTGATTTTATATGACATATTATTATTAGGTATTGTGTTTGCTCCGTTTACATCGATCAATACTAAACGATTACGTGTCATCCGATATTATATTATCGTCGCTGTCAAAGATTATTATATTTATATTTTGTTATTGTTGCATGCGTTTGAAATGACAAACAATCGTTGTATTTTGAAGAAATAAAATTATAATACAATGTGTGTAAAAATAAATATGTATTTTTTATATTTTATTAATTATTACCTATCATAAAGCAATATTGTTTCCGTTCAAATTCATAATATTTTTCTCTTGGGTTTGAAACATTTAAACAACTTTTTTTTAAAAATATTTTCCTAGTCATTAATTTTTCCTTTCATTAAGATATCTTTTGTACTATGAAATAATATTTTTAAAAGAAGGTGGTCAGATACTTAATACTTATGAAAAATTATATTGCCTCCTACCTTATTTATGAATGTATACTGTATAGTTTTTATTTATATCTTATTACGAATCATAACTTTTGAGTTAAAAATATATACTTTATTTGCCTAACCTAAAATTTTAATTCTTACTATAATTTCCACACAGCTAACTACTATTACTACATTTCTCCTCTCATTTATTAGATGGAAACGTTTGCGCGTTTAAACCATCGTAACTTTTTTCGTTTATTTAATAGTTTGAATTTTAAAATCTTATTTTTTCAACAATAAGAGAGCATACAATTTATAAATCCCTGCAGTGAAGTGTATCTATTTACTAAGGGTTGTCTAGGTTGAGGACTGTAATGGAACATGATGATTATTGTCAAAGACTAAACGCCCAAACCGATAAGTACTGGCGTGGCGTGCTATTAAAAAATCATTAATGACAAGGGAAAACATCACGATTTATATCGATAATACGGTAAAAGAATGTGGTTTAATTACAACAATATGCCAATAAGGAGTGTGCTAAAAGTATATGATATATAGAGGTGGGATTCTGGACGAAAATTTATAAATTTATTATTCATTACTTTACGTTGAGAAAGTTTTTGACGAAGAGTTAAACGACGGTCTGATTTATAAACTCATTCTAATGCAGTTACCACTCACAAACTTGACAAAGTTATTCTTATCTAATCGAATCTTTTAGGACAAAAAGACTCAATAACATCCACTATCAGGAATGTTCATGCTGGGGTAATTCAAGGCAATTTAAATATCTAAATTACATGTCATTTCACCATGGTTTTAAAATTGCACTATTTTCGGATGATACTACATTGTATGCTTCAAGCAACACTAACTACCATGGTTCTACAATTAGAAAATATCAGTAAACCTGCCTAAAACGCAATTCTATTTTCAAACAAATCCTTAAATGAGCCAATAAATATAAACAACAAAGAATTTAACTTTTCAAATACTATTAAATATTAAAGAGTCCAAATAGACAGAAATCTAAATTTTCAAAGCATATCAAATCAATCACTAACAAAGCAAAAGCAATTTTCATTATATCCGCTGTTTAATTTCAAAGCACTTTATTCTTAGAAACCAAAATATACCTATACATAATTTATATTTGACCAATCCTGCTATATACAGCACCAATCTGGGCATCCAACATCTCCATCACAAACTGGAAAAATTGAAGCCATTCAAGAAAAATTTTTAAGAAACACCGCAGGTTACTGGTTTGTCAGCAATAAGACAATACAGAATTCATCAAATATTCTTATCATCAATAAATAAATATCGAAATTCACTCTAATATTGAAAAATTAAATTTTTATTACATCATTCGAAACATAAAAAATATTAGTCTAACCTGATCAACAGCGCCAAGATTTAGATCCAGTCCAATATAGTTGTAACCAAATAACTTAAGCATAACTAACAAAACACTTATTTACAACATCAAACTGTCTGGAAGGAACCCGGCTCGAAACAGCATACGTAAGACATTTCAAAGCAGGATGAACATTCGCCGGATTCATTGCATTCATAACTTTCAAACGATTAACACCGTTTTAGAGAAGTTAAGAATTTGAAAACCGGAATCCATCAGCATCGCAAAATGACGCTACCATCAAAATTGACGAACTAATCAGTCGATATTATGTTTATATAATTTTGTTCTCAATTGTTATTACCATGTTATTTCTTATTCATATTCTTCTTATTATTATTATGCACTCGTATTATAATACAATCAATAATTTTTGATTATAATATTAAAATATTGTATGTTTATTCTCAATACGCATTGGCTTTGTGCCGTAATAAAGAAATATGCAACTGATTTTATTAATAGATGATTTATTATGAAATTCATATTGTATGGTATTAATATTACTCAATAATTCATATTCAATAGGTATAAAGAGGTTTTTTATAATACTCATTGTATAATTTATGTTTTAAAAATCAAGTTTCTTGTGTGAATCATTAGTATATAATCTAGAATGGATTATTCGGAATATAAACGACATTTTAATGAAATGCAACTGATAATTTGCATAGGTGCTGAATAAGTTCAAGATATACGATCAATGGTATAGATAGTAGGTACACTGCTTTTCTAAGCAGGCCAATCTGATATTCTGATGGAATTGTAATTGTTGTATTGTGTAATTTTGTTGTCCGTCTATTTTTTAGAGTTGTAATGAATATCTATAATTACTCAAACTAATAATTCAGCTCATTTTTAATTATACAAGCTTAGGAATAAAGCCAAATAATGTTTGTTATTTATGAAAAAAAATAAATAGATTAATATTATTGTTTTAATATGTATTGATTAATATTTTTAAAGCTTACGTTTTTTTTTTTTTTTATAAATGTAGCTAATACTTTATGTTTACTATTAAGAAGATAATATTACTATATTAGGTACCTTATAATATTCAGTAAATAAACTATAAAATATTGAAAATATTTCATTTAACTACATTTTCCATAGAACATTATATTTTACCTATAGCATATTATATTTTATACTCGTGGTTCATTTACCATTGATTGGATACATCCATTAATTATTTATATTTAATTTTCAATGGAGGTATGACAAAAATAAAAAAATCATCATTGGAAGACTTAATGCTATTTTAAATATATGTCAGACAATTTTTTTTTATTATTTAATGTTGGTTTCTATTTGTAAAATTACGTTTGTATTAATGTTTAGTTATATTATTTCATTACGTTTAAGATAAAAAAAGCTTAATTAAAAAATTATAACCAAACAATTTTCTGAAATACTAAAATAATATAGGGAAGTTGTTATATATGTTGTATTATATGTTTACAAAAAAAATAATATCTGTCGAATCCTTATGGGAGTTATTAAAGCACATAATTATGGTTTGTGTGTACCAAGAATAAGGAACATACCAAATAAAGTTTAAAAGTAAGTTATATATATAAAAAAGATTGCTGAAAGTTATTTTTAAGAATATGTTTTAATATTACGAAATGTACCATACTACCATCAGAAACAAACCTAACCTGGTAGTTATTAAATTGCATTTGCCCATTAAAAATAATCTTCGTATTATACATGAAACTAATATTGTTATTTGTTGAAAAAGTCAACAAAGTATATTAAACATGAAATATTTTTAAAACCAAACTTAATATTCTTTTTAATAAAAAACTTATTACAACAAAAATTATCAGAAATGTATGATTGTATGATTTGTATGGTATATAAATATGGGGCCTTGTAAAACTTGTGAACATCTGTCAGTCAATATAAGCTTTATACATACAAAATAATTCTGTCCATCGCCTTAAAACGTGTTAAAACTACCTCATAGTACCCCACATAATATGTTGTCCTCCACTGCGATCTATTATTAACAATAGTCGACAAATGTGCAAAAAACCATTGTAAAAGAATTCACCGAAAATTAACTAACCATAGTAATCCACTCATTGAAAAAATGTTATCAACACTTTATAAAACCTCTACCGTATACGCAGATCTAATTAAGTCTATTAAAGTCTAGCAAATAATATTAATTCTGATGTCTTGTTAATTATACTGAATAATCTTCTTTGCATGTTTTTCGTTTTATTGTTCTGTTTTTTTTCCATGTTAATGTCTGTACAAATTTATTTTATGTTAAATAAATAAATAAATACATAATATATTGCTTAATAATTTAATATACATAGGTTATCGTTTAACCAACAGTAATAATAATACTGTAGATATAATAGGTATAACTGTTTGATATTTACGTTTTAAACTTTTTACGTTTTACTTAGGTATGCATAGTAAAACTAACGCAATGTTATATTCCAATTTCAAAATTACGTTTTTAAGCGTTTAATATAATATAGCATAATAATATACTACATTGGTTTGCAATATTGATATTTGATCAATATTATCGATTTATCCTATTTGATTGAACCTTATTTTTAACATTAAGAATTTTTTAATAACATGCATTTAAAATGAATAGTTTTTTTATTTCACAACATGACAATATCAAGACCAAAAGTCATATTTAATTTTATGTAGTATTATACTAGTATATACTAAGCGATTAACACCAATTATCAGTTAAAACACATATTATTTTATTAACAAAGAGATTTAATAAAATAGTGTCTGATTAATGCAATTATGGATTTTTTTTTACCTTCTATATTTTCTTTTTATTTAAGCGCCTGATTTAGGTCTGCTTATTTTGTACTCAATTTTAACTAGACTGCTTTTATTAATATTGTTACTGTTATCATCATAAAACCTTTCTTTTCAGTAATCTTTAAAATATGCAAAGAAGGGTTTCAAAAGAAATTAAATGTGTATTGTGTTCGTTATTATATTTTCTAAAAAAAAGTAACATTCATTTGGTTTGTCAATAAAATATGTATACTAGCAAAGTGGCCTAAGTGCATATCAAATAAATTTGATCTTTTCTTGAAGTATAAAATAATAATTATTCACTATATAACAATCAATATTGGTGTAAGCTTAATTAATATTTATATAATGTAATTCAATACAAACACAATTTCTGTTATATCAGAACATTAAAAACTTTTCTAATTTTTTATGTTTTAGTGTTTTAAAATTACCATGGCAACCAAAAAAAAAAAAAAAATTACAGTTATGATTACAGTTTTAATATAATATGAAAATATTTTTAGATAAAATAAATGAGGATTGAGGAGGTTGGCAATATCTAGGGGATTGGCATTTGGAAAAACATAGGTGGAGCCCCCTAAAAAATAATAAAAAATTATGATAAGCTTACAGTTACTTAAGTATTTGTGTAACATTTGGACCAAAATAAATAAATATAGTTGGACAAATACAATTACCCCCTTTTGTTAGCCATTTACGCCACCTCATCACCACCGTCAATTAAACTATAGATTTTGATTTTTTTTCAATTAAATTCTAGTTTTAATGCCAATCATCGGTTATTTATCTATAATATTTATATATCAATATATATTTTACATTTATCCAGATAGGTTGTCAATAAATAAAATAAATAAATAAATTGTATAACAGATATTATAGCAAAATATTTGTATTGTATGTTCTAAAGATTCGAAATAGGTACTGTAGGTATATTATAATTTTCCCATAGAAAATGATTTAAAAGTTAATCTTTTAATGTTAAAAGTATAAAATATCAAAAGCATAGTTAAAGATTTTTTAACAAATTTATACAAGCAATATGGTAGTATTAAATGTTAAATTGAAACTCTTAAAACATTTAATAAAAATAAGTATCAATATTGAAAAGGGAACTTAGGAAATATTTAAAATACATGATATAAATACAATTGCAATACTTATAAGTTATGATATTCTATGTAAATATAAAGGTATTTAAAGTTATTTGACGTTCCTTGATATTATGTAAAACGTGATACGAGAACATTGATTTTAAAAACAGTAATATAATCTTCTAAGTAGTAAGTATTATATAAATGGACACTTAATACTTCAGGATTTAAATCAAACGACGGGGTTTTTCGTTTTTTTCAGATATTCTTCAAACGTAGGTACCTACATAAGTTTGAATTTAATACTATAACATTTAATTTGTTTTATAATATAAAATACAGTTAAATCACAGTAAATAACTTAAAAATCGTTTCTAATCGAATTGTTTCAAATTCTTCTAATACTCCATTATTTATTTTGTCGAAAATAAAAATTTAATATCATAAGTATAATATAGTTGAATTTATTGAGGACTAAGTTTTTCATATTTCATTCGGTATTAATATTTTGTCACCACTCAGAAATTGTAGAGCAATTGGAATTTTTAGCATTATTGCATATTTCTTTTAAATATTTATTATGTGTTTATATTATATGCATAATAATATCATATAAAATGCTTCACATGAAATTTAATTCATAGATAGGAATTATCTTTTATACGACTGAATATTTGTGGGTTTTCATCATATTAATGTGATGTATTATAATTTATAATGAAATATAATATACATATTAATAATGTTTTTAATAAACTCCCAAAATTAATTAATATTACTAGAAGTTACCATGTGTATTTGTCCTTTAAGTATGGGAAATTACTGAACTTAATTATATTATTTAATTATAAATATATTATTTTTATATGCCAATTATATATTATAACATTTTATTTTAAATAAAAATCATTTTACGTAAGTCATTATATTAATTAACTATACATTTTGAAAGCTTATAATATATTAATTGGTTTTATCATCAATACTTTTACGCATATTAGTTTATACCAATCTATTTTGATTTTCATATTAGCATAGTATTCGGGACATTACGACATTGCATGCATATAATTATGGGCTCTAGAATGAATTACCATCAGGACGAATACTAAAGCCAATTATTAGAAGGTACGGAGGAGGTAGGCAATTATTGGTTTTATAATTTATTATTTTATGCTGATTACATTTTTTTTTAGGACAGTGACAAATATGAGTTGGGAAAGTTTTGTTTTATCGTACATGTATTATTTTAATCGATCAAAATCCAAATAAATGTTATATCCAATATCAATCGATTTAAAATCGAAATAAAAACCTTTTCTGGAATTACCCTAGAAGTTTTGGCAAAAACTGCAAAATATTTAACATAAATAACTGAATAAAGTCCGTAAAATGTATGACGCAAAAGTTTCGAAAGTGTAACATTTTCACTGTTTTGAAAGTAATTGTTCTATCTTAGAATTTGAAGGTTTCATTAACTAGATGTAGGTAAACACTTTTTCAGTTTTCTTTATTCTTTCTCGACTTAGGTTATCAATAATCGACAGTATAACACTGAAAGAGATCATAATTGATATTTAGTGTTACAAAAAGCATTTTCTATAGCTCAGTCGTCTTTGATTTCAGTATATATTTGTAGAGATGAAAATATAATTTAAAAAATACCACAGAGCTTTTATATTTAAATTTTCCTTCTTTATTTTCAAGATGTTTTTCAAAATTATCTAATCGCTGAAGTATGAACTTGTAATGAATTTCCTCTGTACATTAGATAAAAAAATTAAATTCCGGAAACATATTAGTTGCAAAGCGAAATGAACGATTTAATATCTCGCTGGTTCTACTTATGATACAACAGTTTGACACAAAAGATTTCGACAGATTGTTACTGCTTTGTAGACGCTGAGTATTGTAAATTAAATAACGTAGAGTACGTCATGGTGTTTTTACTAAATGTTTCTAGAAAATTGCTGCGATAGAACGCTTTTATTGTGAGAAAAAAAATGAAATGTTTTCATTTTGCAAAGAGTCGGTGAATAGGTATCCGGATTCCTGGATACGGTTAAGTAATAATTGTATGTGCATACATTATAACAATAATAGCGACGAAAAAATAATCCACCACGTTCTTTGAACTATACGTTTAATGTGCAAACATTTAACACCCCGGTTTCAGGGTTATTTCGTTTAGTGAGTCGGATGTACATACAACACGCACATGTAGTATGCTTCTCTGGTGGAGGAAAAAAGAACCACCACCAAAACAGGACGACGTGATGACGGGGATACCGGCATTCTGTGTAAGAGCTGCGGCTTCACTTTTACATTGTAATATTATTATAATATAATAATATCATATTATATTCTCTGGCACGCAGAGGGGCTGAAATCGCGAACGCACACACACAAAAACATAGCCCGTGTGTATTTAAGTATATGTGTGTGTGTGTGTGTCTATCGTCTTTTCCTTTTCGCGGTCGTGGATCCCGAAACGCGTTTTCGGGATTGTTCTTCCAAACGGAGAAGGTGGTAGCAGTGATATCGGAGAGTATTACGACGGTGGGTTAAGTGCAGTGATAAGTATTAGGGGGTGGGTGGGGGAGGTGTAAAAGCAGACGTACATAATAGGTCTCTGATCTACGATACGAAGCACAGATTTATCACACCGTGCCGTGCCCAGAGGACGCAGTCCCACATCCACCCGCCCCACACCACCCATCAAATGGACCATTGGGTTTTTTTGTCCCGCGAGTAAGCTATAGTCTTCGTCATGATGGGATTATATTTTATAATATTGTATAGTAGTATTCTCCGAAACCGATATGTTCATGGATCCACAGGTTTTGCCGCCCTTGATAAAATATATTCTACTCTCCTCGACGCGTGTGCGTGTGTGTGTGCACATAAGAACGTGTCCTACCGTGTGCCGAAACTATAATTGCTATGCCGTGACGTTTGAAAACACTACTGTTTTGTACCTGAATCGCTTTTTCCGCCAACACACGAAGATGTGGGCCACACGTTTACCAAAATAAAACTAATTGCTTTTTTTCTTTTTTCTTTTTTTTTTTTTATTAATATACACCAGTTTCCAGTTTCTGCTCTTTCTCTATGCCTTATTCTTCGTATCTATATATTTTAATCGCGTCCACTCCGCGCATTGCGGTGACTCGGGGAACATGAACGACGTAACGGTGTTTCCTGTACGAGAAAAGAATACTGTTCGCCTGTGCCACGTTGATCTCCGTCCACAATTTATATCGGCGACTTGAATGTATTTTCGAAATAAATCCTTTCTGAAAGATCGTAGAGATAATTTTGTTTGAACACCCATTATTATCCCTAATAAATTATTAACTTGTATACATTTCTTACGATCTCGTGAGACATAAACTTCCCACAAAATAGAACAAAAGTGTTTCGTATAAAAATGTACAAATTGTGCTGTCCGTAAACTTTGAAATTTAAGTTTAAGCTTATGTCTTATGTAATGGGTAATTTTTGATCGCAACTTAAGTGATTCTTACTTGCAGATAAAAGCTTAGAAAATTGTAATTTTACATAATAATATGATTATTTAATATTTCATGAGGCTTGACGCATAAGTAACTATATGGCAGTTATTACTTGTTTAATTTTGAAATAAAAATATCGTATAAGTGGGTACTTTACAAATTAATAAAAATACATAGAAACTGTTCAAATACCATTTAAAATGAATCAAAATTTCAAATATAAATTAATTTACTTTATGTTCTTTAATTTTTCAGTTGATTGATTATTACATTATAAGTTGTTTTTATTATGTAGGTTGTATATAAAAACTAATTGTAAAAAGATTTAAATAATCAAAATATACTCAGTTTATGGGCTGTTTAAATTTTAAATAATTTTACTGAGTTACATAATTTATATACAAATTAAAATATTGATACTTTTAGTCAGTATAAGATGTTAAATAATTTACAAACATATAATATCACTGAGTGATTGCATTTTCCTGTTCTTGCATTCCTATGTTAAATTGACTTTCTTATCTTAAACAAAAATTAATGTACCTATATAAATACGAATAAACTTTAGTATATATCCAACGTGTGTTAAGGACCAGTTTATATTAATATCTTTGTTGTATCTTTGCTACTTGTATACAATTCATAATATAGAAAATAAGTTAATGCGTAGTATAAATATTAGCATAATTTAATGATACTTAGTGATATTATATCATTTTAAATACAAATTTATACACGAATCGTGCTTATAATCAATTGTGGTACCTAAATGCAATACAAACTGTATCGATTATACTTAATAAAGTTGTTATTACAAGAAAAATGAATTCTTTTTCACACATATCGATTACTTTAACACTAAAAACTAAATAAATCTCATTTTATGTATTAAAATTATTTTCGTTGGAAAAAAAGTCATCAATCAAAATTCTGTACGCACCCTCTCTAGACATATAACCATTTTGCCCCAATTTAAATGACACTACAAGCACTTTCAAATATTGGGATAAATGAGTAATGAGTAAAATAAACGTGGTACTTTAAAGGAATATTATTGATATTTTGGAATTGAATCGTATTTGTCTGTCTATAATGGGTTGTAGGCTACAATGAACATAATAAATAACTCTGTTGAATAATGTTTTTTTAAATGTATTTCAAAAGGAATAACTTTTTTTATCCACCATACATATATTTTTCTTTATATTGAACTTAATACCAAATTGTTCAAACAAAAAAAAATAGCTATAAATATCGATACAAATATAATAACAGTTTGGTATTTAAATTATTTTGAAAAAATATTTTGGATGAATTCATTCTAGATATGTTTTAAAATGTCCATTAAATAATAAATATTATTGATTTATTTTAAAATTGTAATATTTTTATCTAATGTATTTGATTTAAAGTGATAAGATAATAATACATTTTAATTTTATTATAATATAAATGGTCCTTGAGTTCTAAAACAAAACAAAGAATTACCTTTAGATTATATACAAAAATAGTAAGGGACAACAGCGATGTAGAAATAGTTACATTAAACAATAATATATAAACTAATAGATGATCGGTTAATTAATTTTTGACAATCCACATAATACATGGCAGATTAAATTACAATGCTTGTAAGACAATTCTTCTATTCCAATTACCTATGTATATATGTTCGAACAAATTTGAACCAAGAAATATATTAAAAACGGTGTTATTCTGATAATATTATGTGGAAATATCTTTGAGTTTGTGAAAATTTGGTAATTGTTAACTGTTTAATTATTTCACTCGCCACCAAGTCGAATAAAAAGTATCAGTGACATTTTTTTTTACGTTAAAAATGATTACTCTGAGATCAAACAATTTACACATGTACAGATACTTTACTTATATTAATGATACGTTTAACCAGACCATATACTATGCATAATATAATATGAAATATTATTAGGTAGGTACCTAGGTAGAAATATTATAATATATATATTTGATAACATTTGATAAATAATCACCTATATTGTAGATAAAAATTAAAATAATAATTTTTTCATGTATTATAACATATTATACTTGGGTTATTAAATATATTTCATCAATAAAAACAAATTATAAGTATTTCAATTTGGAATCCAATTAACAATTCAATCCAATTGACAAAAAATCTTAATTACCATCGGTGAATAGTGAATCCATAAAGCCGAATAGTATCATTATTAAAATTGAAAATACACTAAATAAATGGCGATAGTGTTAATTAAAAAAAAACTAACAATGACCACAACAAAATGTATAATATATGAAAAAGTTTCTTTGGCGTGAGTAATAATGTGCGCCATGTAATGTTAATATATTTTTATGTATTAATGGCCATATTTCATGATAAACTTATGTTTCTGTCGGTTAAAACGATGTTTTTTTTTGTTTACGGGAATTTTTTTTTTGGAGTATCGTTGTGTAGACACATATAAATTCTTGACCCAGTTTTGGAGTCCAGCCACAACGATCTACAAAGACCAAATTGTTAATATTTATGAAAAATACTATATAAATGCTGAACACTGAATATTTGACAATATTCTACGTTCATCATTTTGGGTATGAATGCACTCGAATAAGTCAATAAGTAGTTTTAGTTCTTTAATTTTTAGTATTTCATTGGACTATACGATCAATACAATTTTGGTATAATAAGCTTAAGTGATTATATAATTAGGTTTAACATCAAAAATTTATGAGGGAATTCACTCACTGATGAAACTCCTGGGTTATGGTTCTGGGGTTAGGTTTGCTCCACTAGACCAGGTCGAGACCCCCTTTTCTTTTCATTGGGTTAGTCACAGGTTTTTTGTTAGGATATTTAAATGATCGAGGAGAGAGTTGTGGTAACATATGTTGTATTTGATATTGGTTTCTAGTGTTTTTAGGTCTAAACTCAGTGTTTAATTAGATGGGGGTTTTTGCAAACGAAACATTTTGTTTTGGGTTATTTGAATTTAATTTTTTTGTGGAGCTCAAAATGTGAATGCCATACATCTAAATTGGTTTTAGAAGAGTTTTATAAAGATTTAGCTTAGTTAGGAGTGACAATTTTGATTTTATGTGAGGGGGCCTGCTCGAGTGTCTTTAATAAGGGGCAATATTTAGGCAATATGCAATTTAATTGCCGCTGTCAATGGCATTTGTAATAGAGCATAATATATAACCTAACCTAACCTAACCTTTATATTATCTAAAATTATAAAAAAAAAAATTTAAAAAAATGTTTTGTTATAATATTTTTTTTTATACACATAATGTATGTGTATCATTTTGTACTCGACTTTTTTTTAATCATAATCTGATATGCAACCTAAGATGCAGTATAACTTGCTATGATTTATATAATTTATATATGAAAGTATGTTCAAAAGCGAGGACTCAATATAATAATTGAATTAATTCTCTTAACTTTATTATGCAATTTCCATTATAGTAGCTATAATAATTTATTCATATCAGGGTTGTACCTATGTAAGAAGTTTAATATTATACTTATTATAGAAGAATATGGAAGATATTTATTTGAAATTTCTTGAGTAATTTTATTCCCGTAGTAAGTCAGTATTCGGTGAATTTATTCTAATGGTACCTAGGTAGTACTTGCATTTTAATAAAGTTTTCTATTACTGTAAAAATTGCTTAAAAAAATTTTAATTAGATAAAACTTTTAAATTAACTAGTATTTTAACTTACTATTGAGAAATTAAAATATCTATATAATTTTACCATAATAATAATAATAATAATAATAATAATAATCAATAATGATAATCATATCAATACTAAAAATTATTTTGTGCATTAAGACCATAGTCTGCAGTTGAAGAGAGAACTCTCCTTGTTTCGTTTGCCATTGTTTGATGATCAACTTAGAAAGCAATGATTAATCATTGATTTCAAAAATACATCTGAGAAGAACTAAGTTATCTACATGAAACTTTTTTAAAACTTTCCAAACTCAAAAAATGTCTAACATAAAATTATAATTAAAATAAAAAATATTAATTAATACCTATATATTATTAGCTTCACTAAAATCGAATTAAAATTATCTGAATTGAATTATCTGAAATGATTTTAGATTCTGAGCGGATAGATGAATTTATTGATTTTACAGTGATGTGTGTTTTTTTTTTGTGTCTTATCACCGTTTGTGGTAGTAAAACTGTTTCAATTTTCTTCAATAGTATCTTATTCGATGAGAAAGTGAATCTTGTTGGTGCATTCAGGAGGTCAAAATTTAAAAGTCCCAATAGTTTTCAAAAGTTCATGGAAAAATTGGCATTTTTACGACAAAATTGTTTT
Organism: Nasonovia ribisnigri; assembly: GCA_027563435.1. Lineage (NCBI taxonomy): Eukaryota > Metazoa > Arthropoda > Insecta > Hemiptera > Aphididae > Nasonovia > Nasonovia ribisnigri. The sequence continues at coordinate 11,971 of JANEHU010000708.1, read as the reverse complement.
TGGTTTTTGGCGTAACTCTAAAACAAATGACCGCATATTCATGAAATTTTTACTGAAAGGTTATAAAAGCATTTTTTTCTACACGACACAATTTTCAAAATATTTTGATTTGATTTAAACTTTGATTCAGTTTCCAATATTTTTAGTTATTTTTTATGAGTTTCAATAAAATTGTTCTTGTTGGGTAAAAAAGCTTGAAAATAATACTAGGCTCCTTATATATTATTACAATGACTATTGAAAAATATTAAAATCCATAATAACAATTTTTTTAATGAGCATTTTAAGTTCAAATTTTGAAAAATACGTAAAAATCACGAAAATGTGCAAATTATTTTGAGTTAGAAATTCATAAACATTTTTCTTTTTAAATCTAAGATTTGAAAATTTAATTCAAGATTCCTCTTATAAGTATGCTTATCTTTTCAAAAAAAATGTATACCTGGAAACCAAATTAAATTTTTATGAACGTTTGAAGTTAAAATTTATACGGGATTGGATATTCACTCAATTTCTCAAGTAGCAGTTTTATTATTTGCTGTTATTCAAAAACGAATAACTGTAGATACTTGAAATTTACACCATATGTATATTTTATCAATTCCTACACTTAAAAATATTTTGACTCATTTTGAGCTGTTAACGGACATTTTCAATTTTCAATTTTTTATTTTTTTTCTATAAATATCAATTAAATTTTATTTGTTGGGTCAAAAAGCGTGAAAATTTAATAAAAAGCACTTGCCTATACCATGATTTATCATTAAATTTAAATGAAACACATAACATTAAATTACAGTGATCTACGCTCAACGACATACACTATAAAATACATTAACAGCAGAGTGAATTAGTTCGTTTTCTTAGATTTTAAAGAATCTTTGAGAATATCAAAAATATATCACTTTAAAGTACAAATTTTGGAATGCACTCTATCTAAGTGTCTTTATCTGACACTTTTTTTTTATCACTTTTAGGGGTAGTTAATAGCATTATACAATAACTGAATAAAACTGTCATTCTTTAAAATAATACAATTTCTCACTAAGATCTGATTTAAAACAAATAAATATGCATGATATATTTCGGTTTAGACGAATTTCAAATAATATATCAAAAATTGTTTGTTTTGTATTTAAATTTAAAGATTTCAATGACTTAATGTATTATCCTGGAGTTTTTATTTTTGCTCATTATCTCAAAAAGTATAAACGTTTTAGAAATTATTTTTATACATAAATTGAATAAAATTACATCAATTATTTGTGTAAAACAATATTAGATTTCAGAGAAATATATATCGTTATCACTTCATAATTTATATTTTTTTGTACTACTCCATTTTTATTTCATATTCCAAATCAGAATATTTTTCTGCGTTCTATTCAAACTTTTTTGTACAAAAATTAAAAACCTAATTTATTTAAAATGAGTAGTTAATTAGCTATAAGTTTTCAAAGTTATGAAGAGTGGTATAGTGTACTAACATTAGGCGGGAGTTCCAATGTGCCATCCCACTCAGTTCAACTACACTTTAAATATCTATACTATTTGTCAATATAATACATTTCACATTTTGCTATATGTATTTCTACCTACAATAGTAAATACTAGCTCACAAAAAAAGTACCGGAAAGATCTGTCAATTGTTATATCCACTGGTTTTTTATACCATATTTAATATTATAAAATGTATATGGTAATAAATAATAATATACTAATAAGTAATAACTAATAATTAAAATGTTTACCAATTTTATAGTAACTAACTAAAATATTTTTTTCTATATAAATAAGGAAGACTCGTATTTCCAATATGTTATATTTTTTTTATACAATAAGTAAATCAAATTAAATTTAGATTTAGCAATACTGTTTAAACTATTAAGTTTATTAGCAATATACAATCGAAAAAAAAACACGAATATTCATATGCCGGGTTTTGAAAAGCCTCGCACTTTGAGGTTCAATTTTAAAACGTACCTATGTAATGATTTTGTGGTCCAGAGATCGAAAAGTTACTTATTTTAATATTTATAACCGTTATTTAGTAATCAGATCTAGTCTGGAATAAAACATAATAATGTGTTTTGTTTTTGTTGCGCCTTAATGCCTAAAAACGTATTGAACATGTGAATGAAAATTAAATTTTAAGCATAAAACATATTATAATGTATACAAGTTTATTTTTTTTATAGTTCTGTGTACCTATTGGATTGGATTTCTTTGAATAGGTATACGCTCTGGTAGACAATAACACTGCAATGGAAACAAAAGTAAAGAGAACTAGTACAACAATAACAATAATATGTAGTCAAAGTTATCAGAAAATCAATAAATTAAAACTAATAATCAAATCAACAACACATAAGCATCAGTATCAAAAATTTGTACAAAAAATATTTATAATTTGAAGATTAAATTTATTTTAGTTATGTATGTATATATATAAAAGAAAAAATAGTGGAAAATGAAAATATTGATTCCATTGTTTTTCATAGTTGTAGTATTTTTAAATTACATTTTACAAAAATTGAAACTGTCAGTGTACGTTGGTTGAATAAATTAGAATCTTTAACAAGTGTCAAGTTTATAATATCATTATTGGTTTCTAGGTTAAGATTTTTAAAATCGAGCATTATTTAAAAAAATGTTGTATCAATACAAGATACACAAATGTGCACAAATCAGCACTACGATGAGTTGATAGTAAACTATTAAAAATTTTATGACGTTATTTACAATAACCTTATGAACATAACTTTCAAAGAATGAAACAAACAAAATTATACTGTTCTTGCTCCTTTTTCATTTCGGTATTAATGTTATGGTTTTTTTTTTCACGAGAAATGGAACAAAATATGTTACTTTTTGAACTGCTGTATAATATTAATCATTTCAGTAATATTTGAAATATGTAATTTGTATTCAGCTATTCACAATATTGTTTCAATTATTATACTGTAACAGTTTCATTATAATATATAGTCAGATAAAAAATACTTAATGTATATAATAACAATAAATAAATGTATAAGAAAAGCTTTGATTTTGGAGCTGAATAAAAAGAGTGACATCGTTATTTATCCATATTTAATATATACAGATAGCACATCCTTCATATTTATTTTGTTTCTAAAAAAAAAACGTATAATAAAAGTTTGATTTCTTTTTTTCATCTGCTTAAATTAATTGAACTGTCTCACCGTTTACTATAAAAACAATTAGACATTTCAATAAAACATTTATACAAAATTAAAAAAAAAAAATAGAAAATTTTAATTAATTCCCATAATAAAATACTATTGGTGGTCGATTATTCATTTTTTTTTCGATGTATAATCATTGTATTTAAAAGGATTGACAGTTATTTATGGTAAATGTACCTTTATTTGTGAAAGTAAATGTTAATTTTGAATACATTCAGAGAAATTGAGTTATAGAAAATATTATTCTCCCCATTAAATTGGTGACGGTAAATTTTATTACTGTATGTGAATATAACAGAAGAGTAACCAATGTTTAACACACAATTATTTAACAATAAAAATTGCCGAAAATTTGGAATTTAAATTTGTTTGTATGTTAATATATTTGTATACATAAATGGTTAATGGCTTTTATAAGATAAATTACAATCAATGTCAATATTTATATTTTTATTTCTTATTTTAATTCCATTATATTTAGATGGATCTTAAAACTATGTACATATTAGTTTTATAATGTAAGAGTAAGTTAGAATTTTTTTTATCTTGTTTCAGAGTACCTATTAGTATTATTTAATAAAAATATACGACAAATGTTCCGATATACTTAATATCTTTTATAATTATACATTTCAGTTTGCAGTAACAGTTTTTGAAATCAGTGAATTGTGAATAGGTTATAAGTTATAACCCTATATATAATGTACACTTAATTTTTTATTCCAGGTCATCAATAATTTATTTTGTCTTATCATCATATTTAAGGGCTTATAAATACTGTCAGCTTCTGAGTGATGTGAGCTACTTATGACGTGATGGTCTTGCAATGATTTATTTATTTTATTTCGTTATCTTTTTAGTGAACTTTTTTCATGTTGACATAGTTTTCAACAACTTTTATCTATTACCTACCTCTATGACTTACGAATTACGATGAGTGGGAAGTGCAGTTTATATGGAAATATTAAGAGGTGATACTTCAATTTGTTCAATGGATTCTCTTTATGAATGAACAATTATACTGACTACAGTCAACGGGTGATGACAAAGTTGCTGCAAATATAGTTTAGACGAAGCTCTGGTTGAATTAATTTTTCTGAGCTATCTATTGTTATTGTTTACAAATAAAATATAAAATCCATTACACTACATAGTTAATAGCTACCATACCTTCTTTAAGGTTTGTGTATGCGTGTGTTATTATTAATGTTATTCACCTATACATTTAAATCAATTTATATTTTAAATTATACGACTATTTAAGTATTTACTATTTAGGTATGAAAAAAAAACATAGCTAAATATTTCTTATTATTATTTTATTAGGAACATTTTTCTAAAAATTAAAACTGTTTATATGTGACATATCTTAAAAAATTAATAGGCTTGCTATTATTTTTTAGGAGGTAAAAGTGTTAAAATTGAAAGCTTTGAATAAAAAGAAATTCTTTTGGTATGCAAAACACTCAATTCGAAAACATCAAATATATCGGCTAAGAAATAGTTCCCTTGAGATATTGTACAGGGTTTTATTGTAAATACATTTATTTTACCAACTATGACGGAAAATACTTGATGCGATTGAATGCGATCAATAACAGTTCAAAAGTTAAAAAAAATGTCTATTCACTCCCTGTTTTTCATTCAATTTGATTGGAATTTCAAGGTAGCAAGTAACAGTTGGAGTTTTCCTCTAATTTTTTTTTTTTTTTGGTTCACCCCGAAATCTATTCGCACACACATGTACAATAGTATTTTCAGACAATGTCGATTTCGTTGGCAAACGTTAAACGGCCGCCCATAAATTTGTGGATCTTTTGGCCTCAGAAAGCAATTTCTACGTTGTTCGGACCTCGGTATAATAAATACGGTCAGGAGTACCAATTGAAAAGAACCAACTTTTTGGACTCAAGACACGTCCATGTATAGTTCTTATATCTTAGACATGCGTACACAGATGAAAGGAAGAAGAAAACAAAAAAAAACCGCATTCTCCCGTAGTGTGTATTGAACTACCACGACCATCATAACTCGTGGTTTATTGCTGAATGCAAATACAAATAATTGTATAGTCGTTAATGGAGAATATATTATTATACAGCGATAATTATGACCTAGGTATTAATGTATTATATAGTATGATTATAATATATTCCTGCACACCTGTGGTATTTGAATTAAAAATATAATTGATTTATACAGTTTGTTTCATCGTGTTCTTTCAGTATTTATACAATTATTAATTATATTATAATTGTTTCAATAATTTTAAAATTAATGTAGATTATGAATCGATACCAATTAAAAACAGAACTAATGAATAATCATGATATGTATATTAAGTAAAAAAAAAAATAGATTTTTCTGTTTAAGTAAACTCAGATTAATCAATGACCATTCAATGTAGTAAATATTAAATACATGTAAACTTAATTTAAACATGCAATAAAAACTTTAAGTATTTACTGTTATTATTTTTTTAGTTACACCAAAAAACTAAATAGATTTTATCAAAAACTGGTTTCCCGTGAAATCTCCGTTTTTTCTTAGATTTTTGTTGGTTACTTCGTTTTTCTCGAAGCTTTTGAAAACTACTGTAAATTTTCGAATTTGAACCCTTAAAAGTACTAAATAAATTCACTTTCTCACCAGGAGTGATGCTAGACCACTAGAAAAAAATATTTACTGACCGAAAAAATACACATCATTATAAAATCAATGCATTATCATCGATCCACTCAGAATCTAAAAAAACATTAATGGTATTTTATGCGAACCATCTACGTGAAACAATCTGTTTAAATTGATTTATAAAATTATCTACATTTCTACAAATCTTAGTAGCTATTTTATAATTTAATCCGTTACGGAGGTTACCTATTACATTCCGTCCAACAATTATAATATGTTCTAATAGTATATAGATTACGTGATTTAAATTAGACCATTAAATTAGTATATAAAGATTTCACTTGATGAACATTGAGAATTTTTTTAAGGAGTCAAATAGTCAAAATTAATTCATTTTAATTAATTTTGTTAGAAAATAATTTTTTTAGTACTCTATATACAATGAGTGGACGTCATATTTTTATGAGTTAAAAATATATATACGAGTTATTTTTTCAAACATTGTGTAGTCATTATTAATTCAGTGTAATAAAAAAACATCTTAGTTTATATGTTAAATATATATATATTGATTTTAATTTTTATAAATCTAGTTTGATTAACACTTTGTATGTACTTTTATACTTTTATGAGAAAGTATGTTATATGTATACTAATTAACTTTTTAGTCTGCAGTTCGTACTAATAATACAAAAATAAATTATTTATCTTCAAAATATCAAAGCAACAAATTCTAAGTAAAGTTAATTCTCTGAAAAAATATATTTTAAATGTTATAATAACTAACAATGTATAAGATTTTGAGTGGAATATTTATTTTCTGGAAGAAAATTGAATCTAGTTAGTACTATGTGGGAACAAAACTAAAAGATTCCAAGTAATTTTCAAAATTATCAAGATAAAAAAAAAATTACGAAAAACAGTCATATTTACACAAAACGGTTCATATTATACACCAATAGGACCTTCAAATGTTATTTTTAAAACGTTCTAAATACATTTTCTTCTATCTTTTTTCCCCTCGAAATTTACTATACCTTCAGCAGAGCGACGACTCCGGCCTTTTTTACTAACAACTATTTTAACTATTGTGACTATAATATTACTTGATGAAAATCTAATTATTTTCTAGCGTAGAAAAAAATACAATTCATGTTATTTTCATTTTAGAAAGCATATTATGTATAGTTTAATTTCATAAAAAAAAAAAAAATAACAAACAAGCAACATTAATGAAAATATACTTAACAAATACATATTTGGTACCTATAATTGTTGCGATTTACCATATATTATTAAATTTAAAAGTGTGTTAGTTTGGGAACACTGATATTATTTTCTAGTTTGATTTGAGTTTAATGATATATGTGAACACCAAGTTTATTGAAAATTACCATTCAACTCTTTCACATACCTTCTCAACGACAAACGGCTCCCAACGGTCCCTTGGTCTAGTTGGCCTACATATTCAATCACTCCAGTGTGCTATAGCACCTATTAACTTGACACGGTCCTAGCGCCTGCGTTCTCTCCTCAACAACCGTATACACTGCCACTCTAATTCAAGTGAGAGAATATCGAGGTTAATAGTATATGATAAGACTGTGGTGACTCAGTGTTACGTGTCCGGCTGTCCAGCGCTTTAGTCGTGGCTTCAAATCCCGTACCGCGTGTATTACTTTCATTATTTTTATTTAATTCTATATTATATCCCTTCCAAGACCGGCCACAGCACTTTTGGCCATGACACACTAGCACACCCCTTTTTCAGTCCAGCCCCGACCACCATCTCTGATATTTCACAATCGTTAAGACATTTTTAAATATATTTGAATATTGTTTTCGTGGCATCGTAGATAGGAGGCTGTACACAACCGAGGGTCAGAAAGTTATACTTTCACCCGGAATCCGGATTGTTATGAAAATAATACGTCGCAAAACTAAACGCGCCAACGAGTGACGACCATTGTCGATTTTAAATGATTCCGAAGCAGCCGTCTGTGGGGCGTATGGTATAATAGTGTCCATTTTCCACTTTACTGTTGGCTACGAATGACTCGCATCGCCATGTAATTTTATATGTATTTCGATATTCTGAGGAGTGTTGTTTGAAATAAATTTTACGATATTTCAGAAACCATGATGAACCACATCTTGCCGAAGCACATATTATAGTGGTTTGAGAAATAAACTCGAAATTGAATACGAAAGATAATAACTCATTGTCAACTATACAATATAATATTATAATATAGATATAACATCCAATAGAAACAAGTCATAAAATGGTAATCAATGAGCTGTAGTATAATAACCGAGTATTTACATTTTCCATAAATGTGTCATGAGTTGTGACTACATTTACCTTAGCTGAGTTTGATGAAGTAGTCGATGATTACTGCACACTACAGTTGTAGTTGTTACTCATTAATATTAATATATCAGATATACATTATGCATAAAATCAAAAATATTTTGTTCCTTTCAAGTTTATAAAAATAATTTAATTAAAATCAATGATTAAAAAATGTTAAACATGACATGTTTTGTATGTAGTGTATTATATTATGCACTACATAATATAATAATGATTAGTGAATATTATATACATAAAAAACTTTTTTTTAAAATTCCAAATTATTCAAAGGCATTGATTATTATATTGGATTATACATGATTAAAAAAAAACAATTTTAAATAAATACCACGTGGTTTATAATTTATATACAATATTTCCCTTAGAGAATAATCTCGCCCCAATTCAGTTTAATATGATTATTGATTATCTGAATCAAAATTTCATTCAAAATCAATTATTTTTGATTTCCGTTTGTTAAAATTTCACTGTGATGTTATTATTTATGTTGTTGGTATTTTTAATTATTTATTTGACTCATGGTTCTGCCAAAATATTACATTATTCAATTACCTATCATTAGTACGTTACATTGTTACTACCTATATGAATGGTAGGTCATCGGTAAAATGTCATCATTCCAATTTTTGTTGATTTGAAAAACCCTTTTTACATAATATTCTATGCATTTATAATTATATTATTAGTCCGTGGATTAGAAAAAACAGTGGCATAGACACTATTACTACATATTGTTGTGGAAAATGTAATAAAATATTATTACAATCAAAACTTAATATCAAATGTGATATTATAATTTAAGTGAATATTTGTTATGAAGTTTATGCTTCCATATAATTAATAATTTGAAAATATGAATAGCTTAGCTTTGGGATTTCCTTCTTTGAGGCAGCCTTTGGGAGTCACCGGCCGTAGTAGTAGAGTGGAAATGGAAATGGTGTTATATTATAAACCACGTCCGCGATAATGAGTATCGCAACAGAAGGGATTTAATGAATGCGACTTTTTATATTCATCATTCTGACGGTTTTTAGAGCTATCATTCGTTCGTAAAACTGTGAGTGAATAAATTTCTATCTCAAAAGAAATTACTGTCGTTTCAATTAAACACGAAATCCCATATTTAAAGTTTATAATAAAATAAAAAAATCATCGAAACAGAATAAAAAAAATAATGAAAATCTTACTTAATTATACAGAATTGTTTTTTTTTTATGATTTATGCATCTGGTATTGGTTATATACAAAAGTTATAAATATTTTTTAGAAATTGAAGAAAAAGATTGATGTTTTCGTGCGTTTTTCTGTGAAATCTTTTCTCCAGAAATATTAGAAAAGTATAAGGATAGATGTTTTAATTTTGTTTAGTATTATTATTTAAGTATATTTTAATTTATGCTATTTCATAAGTATTGATAAGATACATATTATAATATGGCTTGTCTTAGATAACTATACTGATAAAAACATAATATAATGTATAGCACTGTGCCTATTTAGTATTTATATAATTAAAATCTATTACTCTAGCTAATGTGATAATAATACACCTATATAGTTTTTAGAAGAAAAATAAAGAATCAAAAGCGTATTTTAAATTTTGCTATAGTGTTTTCTTATTGATTTAAGTGCCTATAATATACAACAGAATAATACTTGATATCATAAAATATTTTCGTACATTTAATAAAAAAATATAATTAATTATTCAGTTATAGAATAATACTATATTATATAGCTGGTTACTAAATTATATTTTATAAATTTATAAAAATATAAGATATTTGATATTTGGGTTTAGTTTTATGGAAAACCGATGCTTCTAGTATTAATAACTTTAGTAGGTACCTAGATGATTAGGCATGGTATAATAATTACGGTACACACATATTATGTACTATGCACTTATTTGTTTTAATCCTTACCGATGTTTGGCTTTGATATCCGTGGATTAATTTCAGTGTAAAATGTCGTTCAGCTATATCTATTGGTGACATAGTGAATCGATAATGGCTTTTCAAAGGTGTTAACTTATTCTATTGAAAGATGTTTTTAGGTTTTTTCAGATTTTCATTGCAACTTAAAAAGATAAAACTAATTAACTGTACATAAATGTAAGATTTTAAATTTGGATAAAGATTCAAAGCCAAAAAGCTATTATTATATTTAAATTGAATTGTGTAATTTTAATAATATTTTTTTAAATATGTAGGTATGTATGCACATTAATTAGTGCAAAATCTTTAATTTTTTTGTTAGAAAATGTAATAAATTATTAGAAATTGCATAATTTTTTACGAATTGGGAGTAATAAAATGTATTTTAATTTATCTACCTGACCGAATTTATTTAATTATTAATTTGTTTTATGACATTACATTAGCAAATAAATATTTTCGTTAACTATAATTATTGTTCATCTTATATTTTATTTTCAACAGTTAACATCCGTTTACAGAGCGATAGGTATTTAAACATTAATTTTATTCATCTGTATCATACATTAATGCATGCGTTAATTTGTTTTATAAGAAGAGCAAATAAAATAAAATTTATAAGTATAATATAAACATTATATATTATATACTATATTTATATCAAATGATATAAATATTCAATTAAAAACCAACAATTTATGCAGTATCTATACGGCAGAAGCCTTAGCGATACTTGTAGCCATTCAAAGTATCCTTTATACTAATGATAAGAAATATCTAATAATGTCCGATTCATTAAGCAATCTAATTAGTATATATCATTTAAACACATCACAACCAGTTACCAGTCAAATAATTAACGAGCTCAATGAACGTAAAAATATTATTTCGTTGGCATGGATCCCAGGACACGTCGGAATATTAGGTAATGAAGAAGCCGACCTAAAAGCCAAAGAAACCATTAGTTCCTCCTCTTTTGAAGTATGCCCCCTCATATCTGACCAAGACTTTCAAAATTCAACAAAATTCAAGTCCACGGATGAATGGCAAAACATCTGGACCAATTGCAATAATAATAAACTAAGAGAAATAAAACAATCAGTATTACCCTGGCCCAAACCATTCATAATGTCCAGAAGGGACGAGGTAATCCTAGTCCGCCTGCGGATAGGTCACACCCGCATGACGCACGGTTACCTCATGGCCAAAGAGGACCCTCCCACATGCCCTACGTGTGGAACTCTAATGTCAGTCAAACATATACTCCTTGAATGTCACCAGTTCAATCAAACACGTATCCAACAGGAACTTCCGGGGACTCTATATGAGCTACTGGCACCCACTCCGGAGGCGTCCAAAAAACTTATCAACTTCGTAAACAAAACAGAACTGCGACACCTCATTTAATACCATTATTATTTATAAAATGTATATATTATATAGTATATAAGATTATACATTAAGTATAGTATAAGTTAATTCATTAAGTAACTAATTTAATTGTGTTTTAATGTAACGAAATATTGTAAACCTTATGATTAATGTAACACAGGCTAATAACCTTGCAGTTGATGCCTTTAAAAATTAATAAAAAAAAAAAAAAAAATATTTTTAAAACAATGATTAAAATAATAATCATTTAATTAACTTGACTATCAATGTCTTGTACAGAATATTATATGCCTCATTACATTATAATGATTTGAGATAGGTATGTTTTCATTCACGAATTAAAATTGAAAAATTAATCATTATCTTTTAAATTCAGTATTGATTAACAACTTATTGGAAAATAAATCATATATTTTGTAACCAGT
>JANEHU010000707.1:0-334468 GCA_027563435.1 Nasonovia ribisnigri | reverse complement strand
ATAATAGATTTGGTGACTAAAGATACATTTGGACCATGAAATTGTCTAAGCTTTTTAATCTGTAACAAAATTGCCAATAAAATTAATAATAAATAATCATTTTAGAATTATAAAATAATGTTGTAAAATATTTACCAATTTTCTTGAAAATAATTTATCAGTCTTAAGTAATATGTTAACTTCGTTCAATCTATCCAAGGTATCAAGGGGAAATCCTTCCAAAATAACTTCATCTTCACACATGCTTTCATCATTATTAGGATTAAGTTTTTTGACTATGTCTTCCAACATTTGTTGTTGTCTCGCCTGATTTAGAATGACCTTGTTCAATTTTACATTTAGTTCAACCAGTGTTAATATTGTAAATTCTGAATTTTTTTTATTTCTGTTATCTAAAATATGTAAAACATTTTGCATTAAAACTAAATATTAATAACGAAGGCAATTTTAATCATAATGTATGGGGTTAAGTCACTCTTCTACAATAAATCATGAAAAACTGTGACAGCTAAATGGTTGCCCAAAACATGTTAAAGCATCTTTAAGTATTGTAATCATAGACAATTTTTTTTATACATTTTCGTATAAAAACTATGGTTTTACATTGTGCTATGTACTGGTAATATATAAGTACATAACAAAAATTACTATTATATATTTGGTAATACATATGAAATAACAAGGTACAAATTGATATTGTTATGAGATATTCAACTAATAATAGGAACCTCTAAAAAAGGAATAAGAATATTTCCTAAGAATATTTCCGAGTTAAAATCAGAATATTCTAGGGACTTAGGAAATATAATTGTTTGAATATTTAAATCTGAATAACTCACAGTGTAAATTAAAATAATCTTTCAAATAAAAAACATTTTAACCATTTATAAGTTTACGAATTTATTTAAAAAAAAACCAACATCATATCATCATTGGTTGTCTGTAAGCTGTAGTACATTACAATTGTCATTGAGACAAAATAAACATAAAAAGCTAAACCATTGTATTAAGTGCGCAAATGTTACATGTAAGATGAGTGATTGTGTAATATTCAGCCCAATAATGTCACACAGCTGTTTTAATATTCTCAATGACTACCAGAGTAATATTGTTTTTATCTGATTTTTTCAAATCATATTAATTAGTATGTCTACAATAATTTACTTTAAAATAAATATTATTTTGAAGAAAAAAATTAGAATAGTGTATTAGTGTTGGATGTGGTTTAAGTCAATTTACACCAAAACAATTTTTCTACTGTGACAGTCTCCTAACCAAGTATAACTTACTCTTATTGTCTTTACTTTGTGTTGTAATTGGTGACTGTATAAAAAGTTCTCTTTTAACGCCAGAGTTAGATTTCAATTTAGGTGTTGAATTTGAATGAGGTTTAACTTTAGATGAAGGTGATATGAACAATGGAGAACTGCTCATGTCCATTCCTTCTGTAAACAACCAAATATGCATTCAATTAGTTATTAAAATTTATAAGAATGTGTAAATTAATCAGTATTTGTCATACTCAATGGTCCATGAGAAAACTGATAACCAGCATCTAAAAGTTAACAAATTAATTAATTATCAACAAATTGTTTGATACAAGTTTTTTTTATATTAACCATACTTTTAGGACTATCATTTTGTAGTTTTCTCATTTGATGATGAGTGTTGCATAGTTTAAATGGTGAAATTTCTTTTTTTTTTGATTGAACTAGAATAGTTAATAGTTAATTATCATTATTATTATTTCAAAATCAAATATAACATAATATAACATTTACCTTCTATAACTGGGTTTGAGAGTTCATGATACTCAAAATTCAAGTCATCCAAACAACTGTCATCAATAGTAATTGAATTTTTAGAAGGTGACTGATGACTTAATTCATTTTGTAGTTTCCTCATTTGCCGATGAGTGTTGCATAGTTTAAATGGTGAAATTTCTTTTTTTTTTGATTGAACTAGAATATTAGATAATAACATGGAAAACAATTAATAATTTTTAATTATCATTATTATTATTTCAAAATCAAATATAACATAATATATGTAATATCAGAGGTAATATTTACCTTCTATAACTGGGTTTGAAAGTTCATGATACTCAAAATTCAAGTCATCCAAACAATTGAGATCAATAGAAATTGAATTTTTAGAAGGTGACTGATGATCTAAACATAATATAATTTAATATTTAATGCATGAATAACATTATCTTAAAATCAACTAATGTTTAAACATATTACCAGATAGCTTAAAAGAATGTTTTGGCAGAGGAGGAATTGATGATGAAGTGAATTGTTTAGGCGATTGTTTCTTTTTGTCAATCATCATTCTATGCATTGGTTTTTTTGCAGCTAAAAATCTTCTTTTGCGTTTTGAAATCAGTTCATCTCTATCGGAATTTATATCTTCAGTTTCAGAAAGAGTAAGTGCAATTTTCAACTTTTGTTTTCCTCTTATAAAGTCATCTTTAGCAATAATGCAATTTTATTTTTAAGTAAATGGTTTAAGAATTATAGGATAAGAAACTATTACCTGATGATGCCCATATTTTTTTTATTTCAAAAGTTTCCCAATAAGAATGTGGTTTTTCTGTATTCAACACCAATTTGTCAAATTGTTTAGAATTAATTTTGGTCATATCTGGAAAATAAGCTAGAGACTTGTCTACTGAGATCCAGTTTCGTGGGATAAGTTGTACACCATCATAAAACTCAACAACTGCATAATTTCTATGATACATAAATTGCATGATTAAAAATTAAAAATAGGTTAAACATACAGTACCTACATTATATTAAACTATTATAATATTTAAAGTTATTTAATTGTTTACCAAAGTGGTAGAAATAAGCTATATGTACAAGGTATATTAATTATAAGTAGGTAATAAAAGCTTAATTTTTATCTTAGTTAATTATTCAAAGTCAACTTATTGAATTTGAGACCTCTCTTGTTGATCAATGTGCAACAAAGGAAACACGGCAAACTTTGTAGAGCAACCCGAAATCGGAAATATAAAATATTTTAAATTTATTTTAGCAACTGACCAAAAACTTCTTTTTGACAATTTGTTTTCATCGACTTGGTAAATTCCTAAATAAACTGATGAACAGGGTCTTGAATACAATGATGTTTTTTCTAAGAACTCTTTACCAATAATTATATGACCTCCATGTTCATCATTATAACAAATATTTTCAATCAAAATAATTTTTCCTTTAATTCCACAACAATTGTTACCTTTATTATGAATTTGAAATTTCATTCCCCTAAGTGTCATAGTAGTAAATTGTGAAACGCAACCTTTTATAATTGGTCCGTTGGTATGAATATTTTTAAAAATTGTCTGTTCACTATAACAATACTCGTTCTGTAAATTATTATTAACATTTTCTATCTCATGAATTCTACGGGCTATCTGTTGTAATGGCTTGTCATCCTTTCTAATAAGATCTTTGAATTTTTGCATAAAGTTTTCAAAACGAAATGAACTAAACATATCTAGTGGGCCAAAATGTTTAACGTCATCTACTATATGAATAAGTGCATGCACATTATGAGAGATATGGTGCTCACCATATAACACTTTAAATGTAGTTACATAATGTTGCAATAATTTTTCAGCATAATTTAAATAAGAATTTTGAAAACAAAATTGTTTTGAAATCAATATTGTTATGCTACAATGAAGGGTAAGAAAATGCTCATAAACCTCTGCTGATAGTGATGATTTTAGTACCACTGGACCATGATATAACAATAATTGTCTAAATTCTGTGCCTTTCCACTGACGGTAATGCATTAAACCCCTTGGTTTTCTCTGAAATTCAAATGGAATATAAGGCCTAATTTGTTTTTCTAACATATCTGATATAACTTTAATTTTTCGAAATTGAAGACGAACTTTTAAGCTATCACAACACCATAAGTGAATGAGTTTTTTTACATTTCCTAAACATATTAAATGTAAATAGTCAAAAGGAACATTTGTGACAAGGCCAAGTTTGGGTATAACTTCTAGTGCACTGTTTGTTCCTAAATGATAATCATCATCAGTTTTCAAGACAAATTCATCATCAGTGCGCTTTTTACCAGAAATGTCAGAAAAACAAATTCTTTTTTCAATATATTTACCTTCATCCCAGCATTTAGTGCAACTAGAATAACCAGTATGCCCTTTTACGTTCAGAATAAATGACTTTGCTGGTGCGTCTGCACATATTACTTTAATTAAACATTGATAGTTTATTTTGTTAATCACTAAACCACTGTTTACCAACTCCTTAGCTTCATCAACAAAATATTCTAAGAATTCATGTGACTTTTCTGGTTTTTTTAAATAGCTGTGATATATACCAATAATAAATACTTCATTAAAGCCTAAAACTGAACCTAAAATAGGCCAAAGTTGACTTCCTGAAGATTTACTAATTGGGAGACCATCAACACCAATCATGAGTTCAATTTTATTATTTTGAATTAATTGTCACAATATCGCCCAAATCGCCCAAATCAGATAATTTTAAGAAGTAGCCCAAATCGCCACAATAATTGTACGTACTTCGTAGCGCCATCTAGTGGACCAAAAATAACTCAAATTTCAGTTTCAAATAATAGTGCAAATTGTAATTTGTCAACAAGGATTATAATATTAGAAGACTCTAATATATATATATATAATATCCACATACATTTAAAATCCACTTGGAAACTAAAAATTAAATTTAAAATTTGTAGTTTTTCAATGCAAATCTTATTTAAGTATTTTTATAGGAAACAATTAAAAAAACAAACTTATATACTCTTTATAACAAATTATAACAAAATTAACAACTGTCAATTTGTATAGAAAAAAATAAAAAAACAGGCTTATATATCTCTTTAGTCTTTATAACATATTAAATTGTAAGACATTCAATTCTTAAATTAAAACATAATTAACAACTGTAAATTTGAATATAAAAAAAATAAAAAAACAGACTTATATATCTCTTTAGTCTTTATAACATATTAAATTGTAAGACATTCAATTCTTAAATTAAAACATAATTAACAACTGTCAATTTGTATAGAAAAAAATTAAAAAACAGACTTATATATCTCTTTAGTCTTTATAACATATTAAATTGTAAGACATTCAATTCTTAAATTAAAACATAATTAACAACTGTCAATTTGTATAGAAAAAAAATAAAAAAACAGACTTATATATCTCTTTAGTCTTTATAACATATTAAATTGTAAGACATTCAATTCTTAAATTAAAACATAATTAACAACAGTAAATTTGTTTGTATAGAAAAAAAACACTTATATAATATATAATAATAAAACAATTAAAAAAGCAATCTTAAATACATATTGTAACAAATTGAATACATATTATTATAATAATTATATGCATAATACATTTAAATTAGGAATAGTTATAGTTTAGAAAAATCATTGTCTACAGTTCTACACTAAACAGTTCTACTGTATCAAAAATATCATTTTCTAAATCTTTAGATAATGCAGTTGTTTCAGATTTATCAGAATCATAGATTTTTGAATTAAACAGGTTTAACATATCTTTAGATGGTGTAAATGAAGTACAACAAAATTTGTTTACTTTAGAATGTATTTTAATTCGAATTAATGCTACCAATAACTCCATGGACATTCTATTTCGCAATTTGGTTTTAGTTGTGTTCATGACGCTGAACACACGCTCTACAACGGCATTTGATACAGGCAAAGTTAACACTCTAAATACAAAATCACTCAATTCCTTGAACATTTTTTCACCAGATGCTGTTTTTACTTTAGATAATTCTACCCAACATTCTATCAGTGTTACATCTGTAATAGGTTTATCTGGAAATATATCAGCATACTTCAAAGTTCCTAATTTCCTCCACTGAGATTCTAGAATGTCATGATCTGTATCATTTCCTGGAAAGAGTCAAGTATTAAATAAACATGTTAGTATGTTACAGACAATAAATTTACTACATACACATAATTATGGTAAAACGGTTAAAGATAAATGGGTTCTAATATATACCTGCTAATTCAAGAGGAAGATTAGAAAATGATGGTCTTAATGTACCACTAAGGCACTCCAATGGGGATAAATTTCTTAATTTTTCCATAATAACAACATTATGTGGAAGTCGATTAATAATTTCACGGCATAATCGAAAAATAAATTGTGATGAACGCTGCATTACCATCTGACACTGTTCCTGACTAAGAGTTTTTTTGGTTATACTGATTGCAATTTGTTTTTGAAATTTTGCTCCAAAGTCAATAGAATTTAACGGCAAATATGCATCTGGAAATCGTAGTGCATTGTTCAGACTATCAATATCTAACATGCTTATCATTTTGCCATCTTTACTATTGTGGATTATTCTAGCAATATGTTGCGGCTTTAGAATACGTTGTACTAATGATATTAAAAGCATTTTCATATCTGAATAGGCCTTAGATAAATCAACATTAGTTCCTTGGAATACTAAATTAACTTGTATAACTTCATGTAAAATTGGTTTCAAAAAAAGCAGATATAACAAATTAGTGTCATCAGTAAACATGGCATATAATGTACGGGATGTGTAACATGCATTTTTACTTTGAGATATTAACCCGAAATGAGTCGATAATGGTAGCCACTGGGAAAGTGTAGCTTTAACAGAATCATGCCAAGAAAGCCACCTTGTAGTTGATAGTTGAACAATTTTGGGAGGTAATTTACCTTCATTTAATGTTTTAAATATATCCTTATATGCCAACTGACGTAGAGTACTATGCGAAAACCAACTTCTTGACTCGCGTATTAAAAATTCCAAAGCATTTGGGAGTTCTCCACAAGCATTGGCAGCACAAATATTTAAGGAATGACAGATACATTTAATTAGTTGCAAATTAGGAAGTGGAACTTCATCACGCAGTAGAGTAAAAAGTGATTTATTCTTTCCACACAAATTACTGGCACCATCTGTTCCAATGCTAATTAAATTGTTAACATTTAAACTTAACTCAGTTAAAAAATCGAGAAAAATAGTTTTTAGTATTTCAGCAGTGGCTTTTTCAAGTTCAACAAATCCTAAAAAGTTTGTTATTATATTTGAAGCTGTTTGACTATAATAACGTATGCAAAATGCCATATACTTGTAGGTACATATGTCAGTTGATTCGTCTATGATAATAGAATATGCACCATTTCCAACATCTTGAACTAATTCTTTTAAAAAACAAGGAGCTATAACATTTATTATTAATTTGGAGCATTTTGTACGATGCAATTCTAGCGTATTAAAACTACTTTTTGGTCCATTCATGTCCCTTAAAAGTTCACCAAGATGGTCAATAGTACGAATTGATGAATGAGATGCTATATAAAAAGCTAATTTTAAATCTCTTATTTTCTCATCATTGGATTTTATGTGCATACCTTATCAATAAATTATTTGAATTCAGATATAGTAATTTGATTTTTTTTTTTAACATAATATCTTTATTATTACTCACCAAAAGATGTTAATGTAGGTTGTTTTTGTACGTCCAAACTATCGGCTCTTTGAGTATGCATTTTCGTTTTTGCATGCTTCATCAGGTCGGTTTTATGAGCCCTTAATGCAGTTCTGCATAGTTTACAATAAGCTTCACCTCTATCGCTATGCAAATCGGATGCTCTTTGAAGCCATCCTAAAAGAATCATCGTTATTAATGATAAAATAATGTTACTATAATAATTATAATTACCAGAAAACCAAGACAGCTTTTCCCAATCGGGATTATATTTTTTAGAATATTTTGAGTACTTGCCCATGATAATTGATCACAATTCAACTGTGTTGTCACTGTATACAGTATACAATACACTGTAGTGTAGTGTACTAGTGTGGTACTGTGGTGTGTACTGATTGAAACTTGAAACTGAATAGTGAATACTGTGTAGTACTGTAGTCAGTTTATCTTTTATGTATGACTGTAGTGTATAAAACCATAACCAAGAGTCCATGAGGCATGAGCCATGAATATCTAATTTATTTTTCGAAAGTCAAAAGCACGGTTAAAGATCTACTTATCTTAAACCGTGGTCAAAACTCAAAAGTAATAATTGTTATTGGCAATAACAATCGATAAACTGATTACTGATAACGGATATCATATTGCATATGACGTGATTACTGATTAGTGCAATGCACCATTATCATTTAAAAATCAGTTATCAGCAATAAAAAAAAATAAAAATTAATTTTTTTTTTTTTTATTATAGCTTCAAGTTACAACTAATATAGCTCAACAATTATGTAAAAAAAAAATTTAAAGATTACATTTGACTCCTAAAGTAGCACAATTCGCCGTAAACTATAATTCGCCCAATCGGCGACCAGTCGCCTAAGTAAATTTTTCATCGCCAATGGATCCACTGATATAGCCCAATTGGCGATAAGTCGCCCAATCTGGCAACACTGACTGCAAGTTGCAACGCCGATCGCCGAAAACTTATTGTTTAATGTTTATATCTGTGCATCCTAATCAATCACACATTAACATTTAACGCCTAACACCGAAAGTCAGGAAACGCCACTAGTAAATCGTAACATATGTGTGAGCCTGGCCAATTGCCAATGTACAATAATCAAATCCTACCAAATACTATTATATAAATACGATAAGTTTTAGTGTTTTACAACTGGTGTACAATCAGTACTATAGGTACATCTGATTAATTGTTTCGTGTATGCAATTTTGAGGAAAAATTAATGTAATTTGTAAACTTGCCCGTTTACACCTATAAGTTTGTCGTAAATGATTATTAGTGTGAGTGCGGTTGGATCTGTCACGTATCTACGCACGTGAACGTCAACGCTACCATCAGACAGAAAATTACAATAAACCTTATTTTTTGCTCAAAAGTCAAAAGTCAAAATACACTTTACAGGAAAAAAAAAGTTATAACAGTAGTTTTAGTGATTACATAAATTATAATGATAACACTATATAACTATATATATATACGTGCTGTTAATAAGCTTATGGTCTAAACTCAAACGGGAAACTCCCGGGCACTAAATAATTAGTGCCCACAAAGTAATACCTGCCTAGACTCAAATAGACGATGCCTAGGAATCGCCTTTTTAGTACTTAACCATATCAACCAAAACAGGAAGTTCTGGGACGGTCTCAATTGTTTCCTGGTAGGAAGATCCACACAGGAACAAATCAGGAACCTTATACGAACATCCTGGGACGGTCGGTGTTGTGAGGGAGCGGATTTCGCGGCGAATTTCGCTGTCGTCGAAAACGTATATGATTAAATCGGGCTGGCTATACGAGTTCGCCGCGATATTCGCGGTCGGCCGACGATTTTTTCCAAAACCGCCCAATCCATAAAACCGCAAAAATGTTTATTTATATTAACTTTTAATGATAGCGGCTATACGGGTATTTTGGTTTAACGAATTTCGCGGCGATTATTACTATAGTACGGTATTTTAATACAATATTATTGTAAATAGTATTATTGTAAAATCATAAATATCGTAAACATAATAATATATTATTTCACCAGGTACGAAAAAAGTATATATATATATTTATTTATATATATTAGTACATATATACAATGTTAAATGAATTATTATATAGTATCGCGTGTCTTTCCGCCAACATCATGGCTAAAATTAAAAATTTTAAACATCGTAATGTAGTGATATAGGTGGTGATATACCTATTACCTAACATTATTATTAGTTTTCATTGGGGTACGAGAAGGGCATCTATTTTGTAAAACTGGATTATTATTGTTTTGTCTGTCTTTCCTTTAACATGACCAAAAATATGAATAATATGGCTATCGATTGTGAGAGATTAATAGCTGAAATACAAAATAGACCATGCATTTGGGACACATCCAGTGAAGAATACAGACTCCGAGACAAAAAAACACAAGAATGGATTGCGGTAGCTGAAGGTATAAATGAAAACTGGACTGGACTTAATCAAAAAGAAAAAGATGACTATAGTGAGTAATATTAATTATTAAAATAATTATATTTAGGGTTTGGATGTTTATGAAATTGCATATCTATTTATTCAATTTAATGCTGACTTGCATGCAAATTTGATTCATGTTCTACTGAATCAACCAATTCAATTTTTATTTTGCATATTTAATGGTTTTTTTTTAGCATATTTTGGAATTTAAAAAATATTTCAGTACATTTTCAAACTTTTTTTCTAAAAACAATTTAAACAATCGAACTATTTAAACCAACTATCAAATTAATTTCACTGAGTTTATTTTATTTTTTTTTGTGTATAACTAATACAGTTTACCACGTATTAACATAGTTAGTACATAAACTAATATGTAATATAAGAATTAATTTCCTGTGCATATTTTGCTGTGTTCTTAGCTAAAAATGTATATTTCATAATTTTTAGTGCATATTTCGAATGCATATTAAGTATAACAATAATTTTAATTGCATAAATATCCGAATCCTAATTTATATTATATTAATTATTTAATAAAAATTATTTAATTTAAATCTGTAATTAATTATGCATGGATTCATAATTTTTAATAACAAAGAAGAAGTTTTTGATGGAAATAAACATTTTTTGCTTTCTTTGTTACCAGCGATGAAGAGTATGGATGATCAAAATAATATTAAATTCCGAATAGATGTCATGCAACTCGTACAAAAATATACAACAAACGATAACCAAACTTCTCAGCCTTACTCACCACATCAACTTTATACACCATCTCAGCCTTATACACAAACTCAGCCTTATACACAAACTCAGCCTTATATACACACCACCTCAGCCTTATACACAACATAATCAGCCTCAATTTCAACCATTTATACCTCTTCAGCCTTACACGTACACGCAGCAAACACTCGAAAAAACGGTTAGAGATCAAGAATATTCTATGGCTAATCAAAAGACAAACGATAATTATTTTTATAGATGCCTACTACAGGTATATTATGGTATACCGCTATTATGTTTTTTTTATAATATTAGGTACACGATGTAAAAGTTATTTTGATTTTTAAATATAAATAATGATCTAATAATTATAAAAATATACATACTTTATAGTAATGTTATTGTGTCATTTTTGAAATTCTCCATTTTTAATAAGTCGGATTTGACGATACTCAACAATTCATCAAATGTCGGCATAGACATCCGATAATAAGAAAAAAACTTTTCAGGATATACACGCAAATCATCATATATTAAATGAAACTGGCCTTTTCTCTTCCTTTCCTTATTTAATGGATGAACAGAATATTTTCTTTTCTTCTGGATCTTGTTCTCGTCTTCTTCTAGTGCTACAGCAATAGCCACAAGCTCCTCAGTTGTTAATTCATTTGACATGTTTTTCGTGATGATAAAAACGGTGACAATGAATGTTTTGAATATATATATTTTTTTGTATATTTTAGCTGGTAAGTTACCAATACTATACCGAAGTAGATATAACTACGACGAACACAACCAAAATGACTAAATAATGAACAGGTACCGTAAGTGCTCGCACATGCTATGTGAATATTCTTGACGTCTAGTGCTACCCCACCAGGGTGTAGAATTTTTATTATAGAATTATATTAATAACTTCGGAACTGAATTATGTCAAAATTATGGTATAAATATTTTTAAATATTTGGAAAATCGCGGCAAAAATATTGAGCGAATCCGTCACGCGAATTCGCTGTGTATAGCCAGACAGAACGAAAATATCGCCGAATATCGCCGTGTATAGCCCCAGCCTAAAGGTAAGATTATTATCTAGGTAACCTCGCGGGATTTTTATTATATTTTAATTTTAAAGCAAGTTATGAGTATTTTAAAAATTAAAATTGTTTGTACATTTTAAAATACTCATAACTCATAACTTGTATCTACTATTGTAAACCTTTTGTATCATTATTGTATAATTATTTTAACAGCTACATGTAATTTAAAAGGTTTATGTTTAAGTTTTTAACATAAAATCTTTTTCAGGTTAGGTGTTACGTGCCGTATTAGATATGAATGACATAACACAAGTTTCCAATAGTGTGACGATGTAATTAATTAGGCAATTAATATAAGATAACATGCCGAGGTCAATGTAAAGAGCGTAGTGAACACAGTAGAAAAATAATCAAACTATAAAAGTGTTGTCACACGTCTCTTCTCGTAGAAGTCTCGATATTAGTAAGAAAGGATGCGAATCGATCAGAATACCAAATTATGCCAACGAATTCTGCCTCATACCGGATTTCACCACTACTATAACAACCCCTCTTGAGGATGTGATCATATATAAGAAGGACCATAACAAGAGCTCGTCAGACGGTTAGGGATACACATGATACTTTAAAGGCAGGTCGTAACACCACTCACCACTTTATTGTAGTTTATTATTATATTTTTGTAATAAAACAATGTTAAATAAATAACATATTATATCTGAATACATTCCGTATTCATACCTGAGTTGATGCATAGGCATATTATAGACACGAGTTGGGACGTAACACTTCTGTGAAAAGTATTTTTTGTCGTTTTTACGTTAATCTACAAAACTATGTGATATAGACTATATTGTAAGTTGAAAAATGAAATACAAATTATTACAAGCAGGCCATATTTTTAATAAAATATTATTTATTACTGATAAATTGTATTTATTTATTTTATTATTATACAAACAACAATATTGAAATGCCTAGATACCTTTCTATTTTATAAATTTACTTATGTAGGTATATCAAAATATTTGTGTCAGCCTCTACCTTATGGTAAATACAAAAATATAGGTAAATTAATGAAATTAGAGTTTATAAACATTGATACATAAAACTTTATAATAATTATTTAGGCACCTTATTCAATTACCTATTATCAGTTATCCCCCTTTAATAATCGACCAATGAGGTGTACCATGAACTATACAAAGTTCATCATTATATTGATACACCTATTTGAATAAATAGATATTTTACAATTCTATAAACATCGATAAACATTTTTAATACATAAATAAATAGGTAAATTATACAATCTTATACCTTAAAATTAGATTTAGTAGTAGTAGGTAGCCAATTTTAACGATAGGGCATTCCTTCGTTAACACAGATGTTGCGATCGACACGGTACAGGACCACACACGTATATATTATTATTATAGTATTGTGCATGGTGTACGTGGCAAAATATATTAATTACTATTAATAAGTGTCACAAGGAAAATTTAGTTTCTAAAGTACTAGAAGAGCCATAGCGGATACTTAAGTGGGACCTTGTAATCTGACTGTTGTCCAGTACATAAAGGCTCCCCGAGAGGGAGACAGGACACACTATTTCTGCGTGACAAAGAATTGACAGTATTCATGCTAGTCTTAAAATTGTAACATTACTCTGAGTGTTTAAAAAAGTGTTAAATACTAACTTAACGACAATAAATTCATAATAATAGTTAATTTGACTACGTGTTAATTCATTTGATTTGACCTTTGTCAACCGAGCTCCATAACTGGAACACAACACAGAGTTCTATAATATCAAGTTTCATACAACTATAAAAGAAATATATATTTCTTGAATTAAAAATTTAAATCACAAATCTAAACTATATTTAAAGAAAATATATTTATATAATAAAAAATACAAAATATTAAATAGTTGATTACAGTAAAAAAAAAATTATTTAAAATCCTACCCGATTATTTTAAAGGATTTGTATAAAACTATAAACAATTTATCATGGATTTTTTTACAGTACCTATCGTTTATTTCATAACATTTACAGAGGTGAGATAAAATGATAGCTAAATAGTAAGTGGATATAATATTATAGTTTTATAAAAGTATATAACGTGATTTCCTAAAACTCGATTTTATTGTTATTAAATATATTATATTTTTTATATTACTACAATATTTATCCAATCTTTTTTAATCATTATATTAAGCACGCATAATGCAGTATGTTAGGTACCTACCTAACATGCAGATTCTTAGTATTTACTATCTATCATAATTATCATATGCGGATCTAGAGGATGTAGATGTACTTAATGGTCCTAATGTACAAAAAAAAATAATTTATATAGAATATATACATACACATAACACATTAATTGAATTTCAGTTGTTTGTAAATTAAACTGCAAGTGTTCAGAATAAGTCTCTAAAATAATAACTATATTATGTATTTTTTACCAATCGTTATTTTACACTATTAACGAAGCCTGTGTAGTGTTACGTACCCTATAAATATATCAATATATAGTGCACGTATTCGGTGGTGTGGCTAAGTAATTAAGTAGGCAATTACTATAAGACATCATGCCGAGGTCATTGCATAGAGCGTAGTGAACACCGGATTAGACAATTAAGCTATAAAAGTGTTGTCACACGTCTCTTCTTAGAAAAGTCTCTATACTATTGGGACAGGATACGGATCGACCAGAATAACAAATTATGCTACGAGACCCAAATTCTTGTGCGAACATTCGCTACCACTACGACCACCCACTCTTAAAGTATACGAGCATATATAAGGGAGCCCATGACAAGAGCTCATCAGACGGTTATAGATGTTTAGAGACATTTATAGTCAGTTATAGATGATTAGGGATAGACAAGACACTTGGAGGTAGGTCGTAAAACCACTCACAGTCTTAGTCTATCAAGTTCAAAAACAGGTCGTAACACCACTCACCACACTCTAATGCTTTCATATTGTATTTTTGTATAAATATATGTTAATAAAACACACATTATATCGATATACATCACGTCTTCATTTCCTGAGTTGATATATATATCGACACGAGTTGGGAAGCAACAGAAAATTGGCGCTGTGGACAGGGTTTTCCAAGAAACAGGAAGATTCAGTAATATTTTTGAAATATTCTGTGTCAACTTCTATTAACAGAGGCAACTTCATGTACGTGGATCACCGTTGAGCTGAGGAGTGCACGCTTCAATTCAACAACTCTGGGAAAACCGAACTTCTTGTTGCAGTTCAACTACGACGAGAAAATCAAGCAACGGGATGAACACGGCAGTATTGTAAGCATAAAATTATATAACCGTCTCCTTTGGTACATTTGGTCCATCGTAGTTAGGGAAAATTTAAAGTAATTATTATTAAAGGGCAATTAAATTATTGAAATCATTTTTGAAGTTATTAACGGGCAATTATTAAAGAATATTATTTATTGAGGACATATTATAGAATTATTATTATTGAATTTTTATTATTGATTATTGAGGGCATTTATTGAGAATATTATTGAAGTTATTATTATGAATTATTATTATTAAATTATATTATTATTTGAGTACTACTCCTTTGGAATTAGCTAATCCATCGTATAAACACGTGTAGATTTTAGAAGCCCATGACAGCCCATCCCTAGTTGAAGTCCCTAGTTGAAGTCCCTAGTTAAAAGTCCCTAGTTAAAGCCCCTAGCCCAAGTAGACGCCCAATCGAAATAAAAAATATAAATGAATATAAAATTAAATTAATGAACACGAGTTCAGAGGATGAATTTGAAACTATAGCTAGAGAAACGCTAGATAGAATAATTGAAATAATCGAACACGACGAAATAAACAACACTGATAGTGAATTAATTAACAACGTAGAATTAAATGAATCAGTTAAAGAGTTAGATACATTTGATGAGAAAATATTTAACGAAAAGGTAAAAAATAAACCCATAAGTAGTGTCAGTAGTGACATATTAAATAAAAGTTTGCGATTAATAAATTTGGAGGAATTTGAAAAAAGTCCTAGTACTAGCACACCTCGTACAGGTTTACGAAGCGATAAAAATACCGTTCACATTGAATATATACAGCCAAAAAGAGTAGTAAAATCTAAGATAATGACAAATAGTAGCGAAATGAAACCACTAAGTGCTATCGAAGCAATTAAATTAATTCCTAATTATTCTGGGCAAACCGAGATTTATCCTTTTCTAAATGCATGCGAAGTAATAATTAATACGGTAGAAGCAGATCAACAACCTTTCATGTTAAAAATGATAGCTGCTACTAAACTATCTGATAGAGCTTTCAATGTAACCAGATATAAAGAAATTAAAATATGGGACGATATGAAAAAGATATTATTAGACGCATTTGAAACCCCTTACGGAGCTGCTAATTTACAAATCGAACTAAATATAATAAAAATAAAAAATAATGAAACCATATGCGCATACAATAATCGAGTAGAAGAAATATATCAACAATTATGTAACACGATGGCCATAGGTAAACCACCAGGTGAAGCGAAAATATTACGTGACAATATAAGTGAACAGGCTTTAGTTAGTTATATAAACGGATTGAGGGACCAAATTAAATTCGAAGTAAAAACTAAAAATCCCACTAGCTTAGAGCAAGCAATGCAAATTGCAACAATCGCCGAAAAAAATATACGTACTTACAATGATGTACAAGACATTTTCCGTACAAATAATGTAAACAGCAATAATAGAAATATTAGGAATAATAATTACGCGTACAATAATGATAGACAACCTAATAATCAAAATGCATCATACAATTATCATAACAATAACACTAATAGAAATACCTCCTATGATAGAAATACTAATATGTATCCAAACGTAAGAAACAATAATTTTAATGTTAGGCGTTGTCACACGTGTAATCGCAAAGGGCATTTTGCATCACAATGTAGGATGAATAATAATACATACAATAATAGACCACCCAATCAGAATAATTTCACGCGTCCACCTACTAATTATAATTCAAGGAGCGAAACCTGCTCATACTGTAATAAAATAGGACATAGTGCTACCGTATGTTATAAAAAACAAAACGATGAACGTCGGAGTAATACTACTTTAAATTCGGGAAACGGACAAGCGTCTCACGCGACACCCGGAGCACGTGCGATCAATCATATAATATCCGTGGACCCATCCGAGATTGTTACCCAGCTATACTAACAGAAATAAATAATTATAACCATATAAAATGTCATTCATTAGCTTGCATAAACCAGGAATTAGAGTTTCTTGTCGATACAGGGAGTGAAGTTAATATAATAAAAAACGATATTATAAATAAAAATACATTAATTGATAAAACGCAAACAGTAAATCTAAGAGGAATTAATGATAAAATAATACAAACGTTAGGCAAATTAACAATACCTTTGATATTCCAAGGACAACAAATAATTACAGAATTTAATTTTGTCAATGAGGATTTCCCAATAAGGAAAAACGGTATATTAGGTAATAATTTTCTATCAGAAAATAACTCTATAATAAATTTAGCGAATAAAACCTTAGTGATTAATACTAAAATAGATAATGAAACAGAACTAATATTAAAACCTAGGACCGAAACTATAGTAACCATACCTATAGCTGCTAAGGATATGGAAAATAAAGATATTTTTATCCATAAACAGGAAATAATGGAGGGAGTATTCTGCGGAAACATAATTAATAAGGTACAAAACGGTGAGGTAATAATAAGTATTTTGAATATAACAGAGGAACCCCAAAACGTTAAAATGCATAATTTAAATAAGATACATTACGACCATGAATTCGAATATGATACGCAACCAATACAAAATGATAATGACAAACATAATCGTATAAAAAAAAATAAAGCAATTAATTAGAAGTGATCATATGAATAATGAACAAAAACAATCAATTCTAGAAATATGTGAGCAGTATCAAGGAATATTTCATTTATCAGGAGACACATTAACATATACCGATACATTGGAACATAAAATTAATATTCCAGAAAATCAAGAGCCTATATATAAACGACCGTATCGTTTGCCACACGCGCAAATGGCTGAAATAGATTCCCAAATAAAACAAATGGAGATAGACGATATTATAGAACCATCCTTTTCGCCTTTGAACGCCCCTTTATTACTAGTAAAAAAAAAGCTTGACGCTAGCCAAGTGCCAACATTTAGGATAGTCGTAGATTTTCGAGCATTAAATAAAATAACGATAAATGAATAACACCCTTTGCCCAATATTACCGAGGTATTAGACCAATTAGGGCAGTGTAATCTATTCAGTATTATCGACCTCGCGTCGGGGTTCTATCAAATAAAGTTAGATGATAAAAGTAAAGAGCTTACAGCCTTTTCGTCTAACCAAGGTCACTGGCATTTCAAGAAAATGGCAATGGGCCTAAAGACATCTCCTTGTACATTTCAACGCTTAATGAATAATGTAATGGCCGGTATCGTGGGAATAAAATGTTTAGTATATCTAGACGATATTATAGTTTACGGAAAAAATTTGCTCGATCATAACGATAAATTACGTGACGTTTTTGAACGATTAAGACATCATAATTTAAAAATCCAACCGGACAAGTGTGAATTTCTAAAACAAGATTGTTTATATCTAGGTCATTTAATTAGCGAGAACGGTATAAAACCCGATCCAAATAAGGTCAAATCGGTATTAGAATTTCCAACCCCTACGAATGTAAAGGAAATTAAATCATTTTTGGGACTTTCTGGGTATTATAGAAAATTTATAAAATCATATAGCTTAATAGCAAAACCAATGACAAATTTACTAAGGAAGGGTATTACCTTTAACTGGGACCGCTCTTGTCAGGAAGCTTTCAACAAATTAAAAAATATTCTATGTTCGGAACCTATACTACAATACCCCGATTTCACAAAACCATTTATTGTTACCACCGATGCAAGTGGAAAAGCTCTGGCGGCTATACTTTCTCAAGGAGAGGTATCTCAAGACTTACCTATTGCCTATGCATCTAGAACTCTAAGTAAAAGCGAAAGTAATTACAGCACTACTGAGCTCGAGTGCCTAGCCATAATATTTGCCGTAAAAACATTTAGACCTTACTTATATGGTAGAAAATTCATTATATTAAGCGATCATCGCGCACTTTCGTGGTTATTTAATTTAAAGGACCCGTTATCAAAACTCGCACGTTGGCGAATACTTTTGGAAGAATATGATTATGAAATAAAATATAAACCGGGAGTATTAAATTCGAATGTTGACGCGTTGTCTCGAATGTATACAATAAACGAAATAAAAGAAAAAAGCTACCCAGTATTTCTAAATAAATTTGAAACCCAGTTAATAACTAATAAAAATGTTAAAGAAGTAAATGGAAGTCTAATAGAGGCACCCGAAGAATATCATATAGTTTCAGAAATAGCAAGACATTATAATTTCATGTCAGGAATAAATTACGAACTAAAACAAAAATTTGGTACTAACCAAATACTAACGCCTAGTAAAGCAATTGGAGAAGTTAATTATTTAAAGGATAAGAATAGGTACATTATATTCTGACCACTAAAAATAAAAACAAACACAAAACTACGTACGAAAATATCTATCTGTCTTTATTAAATTTGAAACTATTAAGTGAGGAATACGCTTTGAATAAATTAGCTATGAATAAATTAGGATTTAATGACAAATTAGAATGGTCACAAATACGTGCTATGATTCAATATGTTTTCCGAAATACAGATATAGAAATAATTATATGTGATAAGTTAGAATTTAGCGACGAAGAGAAATTGATTATATTTAAACAATGTCACGATTCCGTAATCGGTGGACATGCTGGAATACATAAAACAATAAAGAAAATAAAAACACAATTTAATTGGCGTGGATTAAAAGAAGATGTTATAGAGTATATAAAAAACTGTGCATCATGTCAAAAAAGTAAAGTAACAAACAGGAAGGTAAAACAACCCATGATAATCACTTCAACAAGTTCCGAACCATTTGAAAAAATATTTTTAGACATCGTTGGGCCGCTGGTCACTACATTATCAGGAAAAACATATGTGTTAACCCTTCAATGCGATCTAACTAAATATTCCATGGGGATTCCCTTACCCAATCACCAAGCTAATACAGTAGCAGAAGCTTTCGTAACAAACTTCGTATGTACTCATGGCATACCTAAAACCATATTAACCGATCAAGGTACAGATTTCCTAAGTAAAATATTCACAGATGTATGTAAATTATTACAGATAAATAAAATAAACACTAGCCCATTTAGACCACAGACAAACGGAAGTCTGGAGCGTTCTCATCGTACTCTTGCAGAATATTTAAGACTTTATGTTGACAAAAAATTAAATAATTGGGACGAATATTTACCATATGCATTTTTTGTGTATAACTCTACCGAGCACACATCAACAGGATACCAACCATATTCCTTATTATATGGAAAACACTTAGAAATACCCATTAAATTATCTCGTGAACCCGAACCCAGATACAATTATGACAACTATTATTATGACCTAAAACTAAAAATGCAGGAAGCTCATAAAATAGCAAGGGAAAAATTAATAAAGAATAAAATAAAATCTAAAGAAAATTATGACATTAATGAAAATCCTATTGACATACATGTAAAAGATCAAATACTATTAAGAGATCGAACGCAAAAGAATAAATTAAATCCGTTATGGACAGGCCCATATGAAGTAACCGATGTATTGGACAAAGAAAATATCGTAATAATACGGGGGAAAAGACATGTCACTGTGCATAAAAATAACGTAAAAAAATATTACGAAAGAAGCAAATTATGAATATAGTTTTTTTTATTTATCAAATAATAATAAATATAATCCTAAAATAAGATAATAATAAGAAAATATTATAACAAAAAGAAATGTAAATAACAAAATAATAAACTTTTAGGATCATGATGACGTACGTCATGCTCCAAGTTACATCGGCACAGACGAAGCTGTATCAGATTTCAAAACTATCCCAAGAGAATGGAATGTATTTCGAAAATCAGGGACCTATTCGATTAACCAATTCCGATTGGAAGTTATTAATTTATGTTAAATTAGATAATTTTAACCAACGTGCGAGCGATACAATGAGTTTTTACACTAAAGCTATACAATTATGTAACGATTTAACAATAGTATACGAAGGTATGTTCAAAACCACGTGTGATAATTTTAAAACAATATCGAATAATCTCGAACAAGAAGTAACTAGGTAAAGAGTGTATATGTTACAATCCATAGATGAAACCGACACAATTACCCGGGTAAAGAGGGGATTATTAAATATAGTAGGTCGAGTACAGAAAACACTGTTTGGTACATTAGACGATACCGACGCAGAGTCATACGATAAACAAATTGAAGAATTACAATCTAGTCAAAACAATTTATTAAAAATAGTAGAAAAACAAACTAGCATACTGAAAGCAACATCAAATACATTTAGAGAGGCAAACCTAATGGAGGAACAAATAAATAAACTAAGTATATTATAATATAACCGAATGGTAACAACTATAAATCAGACCGCAATTAATATATAGATATAATAGAGGCGAAAAATAATATTAACGAACAAATAAACATATTAAATTTATTATTCCAACAGCTAAGTTTTGAAACCAACACTATTTGCGAAATAATAATAGCAGCGCAAGGAGGTATAATACATTCAAGTGTAATATCTGCAACAGAGTTACGTAAACAATTAAAAGATATTTCACTAAACGTTCCAAAAGAACAAAGTCTACCATTCGATCTAAACCAAATATCGCTGTATGAACTAAGTAAAATGTCAAAGTTAAACATAATATATAAAAACGAAACTTTAATATTTGAGATAATAATACCATTAATAAATTCAGTCGAACTAACACTATACCATGTAATACCGTTACCAGTAGAGAAAAATGATCATTATATGCACATTATTATACCTGAAGACGGGTATATAGCTATTTCGAAAACACATGAATATTATTTAACATTATCGTTTAATCATCTTATGATATGTAAACAAATTAATATGGAAACTATATGTCCCGAGACACAACCATTAAGGCTCGGAGCCAGTGAACTACTATGCGAAGTAGAACTGTTTATTAAACCATCAGGCATACCTAGCACGTGGCAAATACATTATCTAGACATCATTCGTAGTATTTACCATAAATTAAAATATCAAAACGCTTGGATATATGCAATAAAAACAACCGACAATGTAGCTATCTCATGCGAGAACCGAGACCAAGCGATAAATATACAATTACGTGG
The DNA here is from genome assembly GCA_027563435.1 of Nasonovia ribisnigri. Lineage (NCBI taxonomy): Eukaryota > Metazoa > Arthropoda > Insecta > Hemiptera > Aphididae > Nasonovia > Nasonovia ribisnigri. The sequence goes on along the minus strand of JANEHU010000707.1, from coordinate 312,324 downwards.
AGTAGGCATACTAAAATTAAACGAGGATTGTAGAGGCTATACACCACAGGTAGTGTTGACACCCAACAGACATTTAAATTCCACACATTATAAAGATTTTTTATCAAACATAGGATTAACATCAAACTTGACAATCCCTACTTCTATTAAGAAAAGAATAAGTAACGTTATAACACACACAAATGCCGTAATAAAGTTAACCGATTTAAGCCAGTATTCCAAATCTATCGACGAAATAGAGCAATTAATACAAGAAGAAAAAGATAAGAGGATTACTAAGGATACTGCAGATTTTCACACGTATTTGTTTTATTTACTACTACTAATAGCAGTCGGAATAATTATATTGAAATATAAAACCAAAATAGGTAATAGACGATCAGTAAATAGAATGAGACGACAATTAGTGACAATACGAAATTCTAGGGAAATGGACCAAACCACACGCTTATGACTTATAAGTAAAAATCACGTATAGGTACCTTATGCAATTTTTGATTTAGTCAATATTCATTTTAGAATATTTATAATATCCTCTAATATAAAGCTTATTCATTACCATAGTCGCGATCCAATAGTGAACGTTATAATCACCAAATGCATATTCAACTACATTATAAAAGATATGGGGCCCATACAATTATATAAGATATGTAAAACTAATTTGAACTAGGAAATGTCAATTTGAACGTGTAGAACATACCTATAACTGGGGTCCAGGGGGTTAAGAGATTTCTGCACATTTCAGATAGACAAATCCTGGTAAAGAAATAAAATTTAAAGTAATAATACGTATGGAGCCAAATGGACCGGGAGACGAATGTGTAATTTAATATGTAAAATAATAAAAAATATATGTAATTGTTTTGAAAATTTGTAATAGGATTAAGATTATTGTAACAAACATATACTAACACTAAATATAAGAAGAAAATGTAATCAAAAGAAAAAATTTTAGATTAAAATGTATTAATTACTAACCAACTATTTTTTATAATTTTTATATAACTATTGTATCAACTAAATATGTATTATCTACTGTACGAAAACCAAAATATCAACATTGTATAATTTAAAGATTTATGTTTAAGCTTTGAACTTCAAGCTTTAACATAAAGTCTTTTTTTTAGAAGGGAGGTGTTACGTACCTTATAAATATATCAATATATAGTGCACGTATTCGGTGGTGTGGCTAAGTAATTAAGTAGGCAATTACTATAAGACATCATGCCGAGGTCATTGCATAGAGCGTAGTGAACACCGGATAGACAATTAAGCTATAAAAGTGTTGTCACACGTCTCTTCTTAGAAAAGTCTCTATACTATTGGGACAGGATACGGATCGACCAGAATAACAAATTATGCTACGAGACCCAAATTCTTGTGCGAACATTCGCTACCACTACGACCACCCACTCTTAAAGTATACGAGCATATATAAGGGAGCCCGTGACAAGAGCTCATGAGACGGTTATAGATGTTTAGAGACGTTTATAGTCAGTTATAGACGATTAGGGATAGACAAGACACTTGGAGGCAGGTCGTAAAACCACTCACAGTCTTAGTCTATCAAGTTCAAAAACAGGTCGTAACACCACTCACCACATTCTAATGCTTTCATATTGTATTTTTGTATAAATATATGTGAATAAAACACACATTATATCGATATACATCACGTCTTCATTTCCTGAGTTGATATATATATCGACACGAGTTGGGACGCAACAGTATTATGTATAATATTAGGAATAATGGTAGTTTATAGTTTATATAACAATTATAAAAATAAACGAAAATATCGTAGTCATAGAATAGTAGTTCCTAGAGTAGAAGTAACTTCGTTATAAATTATTTAATAGAAAAAAAGATGAGCACTGTAAGGGAACTGTTAAAGTTTATGGAGCATTTCCGTCATGTGCTATATGAAGACGAGCACTTGCTACAATTTCATGAAGGTAGTCAGGCTCCGATCTGCTTAAAAAGGCATCTGGCAAAAGCCAACCGAAGAAGCGGTTTTCTCCTAAACCGAATCAGAATACAGGCGCTGCATAGTGTCCTGACCACCTTTATCATTTGGCAAAATGAGGAAGGTATTCAGGGGCATGAAACGCCATGCCATATGATATTCCACGCCATGCAAACAGAGACTGTTATTACAGACGCCCTAACAGCCATATTATTTAATGTTATAATAGTTAATAATAATAAAAAAAAAAATAAATAATATATATATAAATTAGTATAATTGACTTGTATTATTATACAAATGAGTATACAAATCCATCTTGTTTAAGGGATCATATTAGCACCACCAACACGGAGCTAGGAGACCCTTTTACTGAGGATCAAATAGATTTAATAACTGCGCATTTATGTAGCTTTATACACCTTTCGACTTTGAAAAGTAGGATGAAAAAAGCTCCATGTATGGTGTTGGATGGGTTCTTGGGCCTTAAGAAAATGATTATTAAAAGACTACTGACTATGTTGATGTAAGGGTTTACGCTAAAAACTATTTTTTGTGTATATGTTAAATAAATATTTTGTGAATTTGTAATACTATACTAACTAATGAAAGAAAAAAAAAAATATTATATTATATTATGAATATACTAACATAATTTAAGGAATAATTGTACCACCAGAGTAATGAAATTAATGTTTTTGTTAAGCATGGATATTGAATATTAGTCGTAGGACAACAGTTAGAGGTCTTCTTAAACATTAGCCCTCGTTTTGTGGGGGAGGTGTTGGGATAGTCAAGGTAAGGGACCACACACGAATCTGTTATTAAGGAAGTACTGCACCCAGCGTACGTGCCACAATATATTAATTACTATTAATAGTCACGCCACAAGGAGAAGATAATTTCTAAAGTAGTAAAAGAGCCGTGGTGAATACTTAAGTTGGACCTTGACACCTTGCAAAAGACAATGGAATATGACTGTCCGTCTAATATATAAGGACGCTCCGATAAGGAGTCGACACACTATTTCTGCGTGACGACTAGTTGACAGTATTCATGCTAGAGATATTTGTCTTAAGTTGTAACATTACTCTGAGTGTTTAAAAAGTGTTAAATACTAACCTAAATAAATAAAAGTCATAATAATAGTTAATTTGACTACGTGTTAATTCATTTGATTCGACCCTTGTCAACCAAGCTCCATATCTGGATCACAACAAAGCTGAAATAAATTATTCAACAACCGAAAAAGAATTAGTAGCTATTATGTTTGGTGTTAAACAATTCCGACCATACGTTTATGGACCATAAGCCATTAACATGGTTATTTAGTGTCAAGGACCCAGGCAGTAGACTACTCAGATGGCGAATAAAGTTAGACGAGTTAGATTATGAAATTCAATATAAGAGTGGTAAAACTAATTTAAACACGGGTGCATTAAGTAGAATAAAAGAGATAAATTTAATTGAAACTACAACCACGTACGATACATTTTGGGAACAGTTTAATTCTAAAATAATTATAAATACTCGAATAAAAGAAATAAACGGACAAGTAGTGAATGCACCTAAGGATTCAATAGTAGTAATAGATATACCTAAAGATAAAATAATCACTAACGAATTAATCCAAACAATAACTAGAGAGGTTGATCTAACCAATATTAAAACCATTATCGGGGATAGTGTATATAGAAAAAGACAGATTAATTTGTTTAGTAACTAAGGAAAATGACAGTGACGTACCTACTTACGAAAATATATATGATACCTTAATAAAACTAAGACAATTTTGTGAAAACAATCGAATAAATAAGCTAACAATATTTAAAAATGAGATAAATTAAATTGGGCAGAAGTAAGAGCCATGTATAGATACATATTTAAAAGTACACCTATAAACGTATTAATATTTTCCGAAACTGTAATGAGTAGCCAGGACAAAATATATGTAATTAAATTACATCACGACTCACTCATGGGAGGTCATTTAGGTGTGACCAAAACGTTAAAAAGAATACGAACACAAATACAATGGAAGGGAATGAGGAAGGACGTACGACAATAAATAGAAAAATGCGAATCATGGCAAAAGAATAAAAATTCTAAAAATATTAAATTACCAATGGCAATCACTACGACATCGACAAAACCTTTTCAAAAGATATTGCTAGACATAGTAGGTAATAACTACCCACATCCTATAGGAATAACTCTTATATATTAACTATTCAAGACGACCTAACAAAATTCTTATTAACAATACCTTTGGAAGACCATACAGCCAATACCATGGCTAAAGCATTTGTTACTAATTTCGTATGTATTCACGGGATACCCATGAATATATTAACAGATAACGGTCCCGAATTTGTAGGTGAAATATTCACAGAAGTATGCAAAATTCTTAAAGTTAACAAAATGATGTCTAGTGTATATCGACCGCAAACGAACGGGGGTCTCGAACGGGCTCATAAAGTAATAAAAGAAATGCTTAGGCATACAATAGATAAGCACGCACAGAATTGGTGCGAGCATCTGCCATTTGTGACATTTGCATATAATTCAGCCGTACATAAAAGTACCAACTTCCAACCATATGAGTTACTGTATGGAAACCCCGTAGAATTACCATCACCTTTACAAAGGCAAACCGAACCATGTTACACATATGATAATTATGCATATGAAATGAAACAAAAAATGCAAGCAGCATACGGACTTGCAAGGGAACTACTTATAAAGACAAAACATAAAACAAAAGAATACTATGGTAAAGGACAGAATGAACAGAATATACACGTAGGAGATAGCGTACCTACTAATACTTGACCATGCTAGGAAACATAAGCTCACACCAATATGGGTGGGACCGTATCCGGTAATAAAAGTGTTAGAATATAATGTAAAAATACAAAAAGAAAAACGAATAGCTACTCCACATAAAAATCATGTTAAATTATTTAAAGAATAATAATAGAAAACGTTATTCGGAACGTTAGACGACGAGGATGGGGAAATGTATAATACGCGAATAAGGGAGCTTCAAAATAGTAGAGTGGGTATGTTAAAGATAGTAGATAAATAAACTAGCATATTAAAATTAACAAATAGTGCATTTAAAGACGCACAGGGAATGGAAATCCAAATAAAAAGTTTAAATATAACATGTAAAAATCTCGAAACCAGTTTAAGACATGTATGGTACCAAGTAGACATGTTGGAAATACGAACGACTATAACAAATTTAATAACAACATTGTTATTGTTACTCCAACAATTAGTATTCGAAACGGACATGGTAGGTGAAATAATATCTGCAGCACAAAATGGTATAATACATTCAGGTATAATATCCACGAGAGAATTAAGGATGCAACTGCGGGACATACCTACTAATAAGTCTGCCCGGGCAGTTGAAGTTACCATTCGATGTAAATGCTATATCACTATATGAATTAAGTAAAACATCAAAATTGGCCATAGTGTATATGAATGGAACTCTCGTTTTCGAGTTAATAATTCCATTACTAAACCCAGTAGAGCTGACACTATACCACATGACACCACTACCAGTACGTAGGGAAAAACTACATATGCATCTCACACCCGAATTCGAATACATGGCCATCTCAAAAACACACGAGTATTATCTAACGATTTCCGTAACACATTTAATGAAGTGTAGAGAGCTAGCAAGCATAACTATGTGCCCCGAAACACAGCCATTGCGTATAGGATCCGCGGGATTACCTTGTGAAATTGAATTATTCATGAAACCAACGGTGGTGCCGTCAACCTGCGAAATAAAGTACTTAGAATTATCACGTAGCATCTACCATAAGTTAAAATATCATAATAAATGGATTTATATAATAAACACGTTAGATGATGTAGCTGTCACCTGTGATCAGTCAGATAACGCTAAGAATATTCAATTGAGGGGTGTAGGCATATTAACATTAAGTGAACAATGCCGAGCGCATACACCACAAGTAGAATTAACACCTAATAGGCATCTGAAGTCTGTTCAGTATCTTGACTTCATTCCTCCGGTGAACATACCATGTGTTAAGATTCCGTCTGTACCAAGTCTTAAATTCGATAACTTACTTAATCATCAAAATTCAATAATTAAATTAAACCATATAAATGATTTTTCTAAAACCATTGAGGAACTCGAAAACGCGGTACAGGACGAAAAAGACCGAAGTTTATTACAAACAACTATTGGTACGCATACAAAAATAATTATAGTATTATGTATAATATTAGGAATAATGGTAGTTTATCTTAATATATATAAATCTCGTGTCACAATGTTTGTCCTCAATGGACTCCTAAACCACTTAACCGATTTTGATGAAATTTTTTACACCGCGTGTAATTTGGTCCAACTTAAAAGATAGGATAGTTTTTATTTCAAATTTTTTAATACATTAAATATTTTAATTAACTTTTTAATAAATTTGTATGATTGCATGGTGTATTTCGGGTTTTCCCGTGACCGACCGCGACAGTATCTATATAGCTACCTGTAATCTAACTTTTTTTCTATTGTGTGTGTTTTATCGTCGGCGGCGTGTAGATATGAATTGTTCCGAGAATTATCTTCATAATATATAGGATGGTTTTTATCTCAATATTTTTTTTTGCATTGCAATTATTGTAATAAATATATAGGATAGTTTTTATCTCAATATTATTTTTTGCATTGCAATTGTTGTAATAAAGAAAGTTATAGAATTTTCGAGAAATGTTCAAAGGTATAAAATGCGAAGTTCGGTACGACGTATTCATCAGTTAATATAAAGCGCCACAAGTTAATAATAATTAATAATTTGGGATGAGTGTACTATGATTCATAAACATTCACTTGAAGCATTTCATAGAACTATGCAAGATTTGAAAGGCAACAATAAACTTTTCGGTGGTACTGTTTTACTACTATCCGGTGATTTCCGGCAGACTTTACCAGTTATTCCTCACTCTACTTTTGTCGATGAGATCAACGCATGCTTAAAACAGCTATATGTTGCCTGCTTACGTGTAGGAAAACCATCAAATCTCTTCGTGTTAGCGAAAGACAGGTTAACCAGGAATGTTGTACACAAAGTAGTACTTAGATAATTTTTAGTTTTAATAATTTAATTTATTTTTGTATGTTTTTAATATATACAGTATATTTTGTAAGTAGGTCACTGATTACAAACAATAATTTAATATAAGATGAATAAAATGTAAATTCAGAAAATATATATGTTGGTTTGTGCTTAATTTCAACATTTAGATACTTTACCTATTACTTTTAAATTTTCTCATACATAATAACACTAATACATGGCCTACGAAAATGCCAAAAAACCAACTAATACGCGGGCAACGCCGTGTCGGGACAGCTAGTAGTTTATATAACAATTATAAAAATAAACGAAAATATCGTAGTCATAGAATAGTAGTTCCTAGAGTAGAAGTAACTTCGTTATAAATTATTTAATAGAAAAAAAGATGATCACTGTAAGGGAACTGTTAAAGTTTATGGAGCATTTCCGTCATGTGCTATATGAAGACGAGCACTTGCTACAATTTCATGAAGGTAGTCAGGCTCTGATCTGCTTAAAAAGGCATCTGGCAAAAGCCAACCGAAGAAGCGGTTTTCTCCTAAACCGAATCAGAATACAGGCGCTGCATAGTGTCCTGACCACCTTTATCATTTGGCAAAATGAAGAAGGTGTTCAGGGGCATGAAACGCCATGCCTCATGATATTCCACACCATACAAACCGAAACTGTCATTATAGATGCCGTAACTGCCATAATGGGCGCCGCCAGGAATTTTGTCAGGGGGGTGTATCGTGCATAGTACCATTTTTATTTCTAAATAATGTTTAAATTATTTTAGTTAAATACGTAAAAATATTTTCTTCAAATTATATGACGATACAAAGTTATTTTTGTTTTCTCGTCGGATACAAAGTAATGCGGGCTATTGGCTAGTCCTGGGGCGGACTGGGTGGTAAACGGCTGTAGTAAACCTCAAGGTGGCACGTAGTAATTAGTATTCTAATACTAACCTGCTAGTAACAATAGTCATGTATTGACAGATCCTTTACTTACTTTCCTCATCATGAAGCACGTAACCCATTATATGACATTGAATGTACATATAAATACGAGTGTTAAACGCTATTGTAGGCAGACTTAAGTTATTACTGTAAGTACTCACTACGGGCACGCGGACTCCTATGGAGGGTTTTACTGTCGTCGTGTCCGTACTTTTAACCAAATAATCATAATTGTTTTATGTATTAATAAAGTGTATCATTTTCTAACTCAATTAAAGTGTGTGTTATATTATTTATAACAACCTTTTCTTTCTTCAACCATACGTCGGAAATAACGGAGCTGCATCGTCGTAAAAGAAGCATTGTTCATAGCAGTGGCAGGGCTGTGCACTACAATTTTGGTGTCAGGTGTGGGGTACTGTTTCATCCATCAGGTCAATTTTCAACGACTTGAGACCCACCGACGGAACAGCTTCCGAATTTTTTTCGACCAACATCCATCGTTATCAAAACCATATTCCAGGTGAACTTGGTCACACGAGTAGTTTAAACTATCGTGGCGAATTTTTGAGGTTTCCATCAATCACACCAGCACAGATGAACACGCAACGATTGTAAGTTACTTGAATTATATATTGATTGCATGCCGTCAAGTCCGTGTGTAGATTGGAAAATAGTTAGTTATAACCCAGACAATTTTAAAATAAAAATGGCAACCGTAGAAACAATCAGCCTGGGTAGTGCCGTAAAATCCATCCCAAGTTTTGAGGGTGGTAGTGAATCTGACCTAAAATCATTTGAACAAAAATGTGAATTTTTATTAGAAAATGTCACAGAGGCTAACAAACCAAAAATACTAAAAGGAATTTTATCCGAATTAAAAGGGAGAGCTTTTGACGCTGTTAGATATAGGGAAATAAATTCTTGGGAGGAACTTAAGAAACATTTTCGAACTATTTTCGGGGCGTCACATTCAGCTACATTTCTGCAAAATCAGTTAAATTCTATAAGACAAAATAGGAATGAAACCATCACTAGTGATGAAGAAGCAGCTATTATTGCTAGAACAATACAAGGGCATGCATTAAATGTATTCATCTCAGGAGTATCTTATTCCATCCGAATTATTTTAAAAGCTAGACAAGTAACTCGTCTTGAGGAGGCAGTTTTTATAGCCATTGAAGAGGAAAAATCGTTTATGTCGGAACCACCTTCGTCAACAAATAACTATAGAGATACAAAGAAAAAAATATTAAATACAACCGCTGTGAGAAAATGGGGCACTGCGCAAATGAATGCCGTACAAGTGCGCATAAAATACCAAATTATCGTAATCCAACATATGATCGTGATTCTAAGCCTGAGGTTAAACAAGAATATACTGGGAACATTAAGGTATGCAAATATTGCAAAAAACCAAACCACGATATAAGCGAATGTAGGAAACGAATTTACAATGAACAAAGAAAGAAACAAGGAAATAATTCTAATGAAGCGCAAGGGAACCGGTCCGTAGACGAATATAAAAGTAACAATAACATTCGAGTAATCGCGGGAGATTCGGAAATAGTCTCTCCAGGACGCAACCATAACTTAGGAAAAGTAGAAAATAAGGAAACGTTATGTCCACTGAATGGTCCAACCATTAGCTGTACGTCCACCCATTTTACCAATTATCAACAAACTTTTCTAATAGACACAGGTGCTAACAAAAATCTGATAAAAATATCAAAACTGCAAGGGAAATAAATAATAAACGAACAAAACAAAGGGGATTTAAAAGGTATAAATTCACTTCCAGTAGAAACCATAGGAACTATCGATATGATGATCAGCATCGAAGGGCGAGAATTTATGATTCGTTTCGATATAATATTCGACGATTTTCCAATAAATCAGGACGGTCTACTCGGTTATGAATTTTTGGAACAGGAATCAATGCACATAGATTTTGAAAATAAACTACTGAGAATTCCTTACTCGATCGAAAATAACCAAAGTGTTATAATACCACCACGTAGCAATTGCATAATAACAATAAATGCAGAGGAGGCAGTAGGTCATGACGTAATTGCAATTCAAAAACAGGAAATAAATGAAGACGTGATAATTGCTAATAGTCTCAGTCCCGTGCATGGAAATAAAATCGTAAGTAATATAATCAATATTTCGGAACAACCGTTCGTGATCGATGAGTTGTCCACCGAAAATTTACAATGGGAACCGTACTCCGATCACGTATATTACATTAAAAGTGACCATGACGAACAAACGCTGGACACAAATCATGCCAAGGACACCACAAATCGTATAAAATTATTAAATGAAGCCATCAAAACTGATGACTTAAACGACGAAGAACGTGACAGTATTATGGATTTATGTCATAAATATTCAGACGTATTTTTTTTAGAAGGTGACTGTCTAAACACAACAGACGTGGCTAAGCATTATATAAACACGCCACGCTGCGTAAAACCTATAAACATCCGACCATACAGACTACCGTGGGCGTATCAAGAAGAAGTCGAAAAACAGATCAATGATATGAAACAAAGTAACATAATAAAAAATTCAATTTCGCCTTTTAATTTTCCACTTGTGGTAGTTAAAAAAAAACCAAGTGGCAACGGACAACAAAAACTACGGGTATGTGTCGATTTTAGGAAACTAAATGAAGTGACGGAAAATGAAGCATACGGATTACCTAATTTAATAGAAATACTAGAATCGCTCGGATCATCCAAGTATTTTTCCACGTTGGATTTGGCGAGTGGTTATCATCAAATAAGCATAAACAGTGATGACACGTATAAAACGGCATTCTCAACCAAATCCGGACACTACGAGTTTCTACGAATGCCGTTTGGGTTAAGTTCAGCACCCGCGACATTTTCAAGAGCCATGAAATCCGTTTTAACTGGACTAGAAGAATTATGCACAGCATACTTGGATGATATTGTGATGCATGGGTCAAGCTTGCGCGACCATCAAAATAAATTAGGAAAAGTCTTCGATCGACTACGAACACACAAGCTACAATTGCAACCTAGTAAATGCGCGTTTCTAAGGAAGGAAGTATTGTATTTAGGGCATATCATAAATGAAAACGGAGTATCACCGGACCCAAACAAAATAAAATGCATCCAAAATTATCCTAAATTAAGAAACGTAAAAGACATAAAATCCTTCTTAGGGTTATTGAACTACTATAGGAGATTCGTGAAAAACTTTGCAAAACTGGCAAAACCACTAACAAACTTACTGAAAAAAGACACACCATTTATATGGGATGATCTTTGTGAAAATGCGTTCGAAGAACTCAAGAAAGTGCTAATCAACCCACCGTTATTGATTTATCCACAATGGGAAAAAGGACAATTTAATTTAACCACGGATGCCAGTCAGTATGCAATAGGAGCCATACTCTCTCAAGGAGAACCAAACGAAGATAAACCTATTGCGTACGCAAGTAGGACTTTGAATAAGGCTGAAAATAATTATAGCGTCATACAGAAAGAATTGTTGGCAATCGTATGGGCCGTTAAGCATTTCAGACCTTACCTTTATGGACGCAGGTTCACAATTATAACTGACCATCGACCCTTAACCTACTTATTCAATCTTAAAGACTGTTCATCCCAATTAATGAGATGGCGACTTCAGTTAGAGGAGTATGATTACGAAATAAAATATCGCGCTGGGTCATTAAATACCAACGCAGACTGCCTGTCTCGGATACACATTATAAAAACTACTGACGCCAGTAGCGATGACTATGAATTGTTCACAAAAGCTGAAGAAAAACCGATATTTAATTCACAAATACTTGAAATCGAGGGTAGTATTAAAAATGCAGATCAAACTGATAACTTAATACTACAAACAGCCATAAGAGACATCATTGATAAAAATCAGATAGACTTGTCAGGAAGAAACGACACAAACGATAAATTTATTAGATATAATAAAGATGGAAGAAACATAATATTTTACAAAATCAAGCCAACTCACTTAAGCGAACTAACCCCTGAAATTATATTATCAGCAATTTCCGAAATAAAAAAAATACTGTGAGGAAAACGAAATAAATTCTTTTTCTACGACTCGATTGGAAGGACTGACAACATTGAGTGGGTTCCAACGGGTCCGAACTATGTTTAGGTATAAATTCAGAAATTCAGGAATTGAAGTAAAAATTTTTAAGGAACAGCAATTTACAGAAACAGAAAAGAAGAAAATTATTTATGAATTTCACAACACACCAATGGGAGGACATTCTGGAGTCTCGCGTACAATCAAAAGAATGAACTCACAATATCAGTGGAAAAACTTGAAAAGAGATGTGAAGAATTACGTAAAAAGTTGTGAACTATGTCAAAAAAACAAGACAAACAAAACAATGAGACAACCAATGATAATCACAACTACGGTCACAAAACCCTTCGAACGTATCTGTTTAGATATTGTTGGGCCGCTACCAAAAACTTTATCAGACAATCTATACATACTTACTATGCAGGACGAATTAACACGGTATGCCATAGCGGTAGCCTTAAGAACTACTGATGCAGAAACAGTAGCACAAGCATTTGTCGAATGTTTTGTATGCAATTATGGTATACCAACATCGGTGTTGACGGATTGTGGGACAAATTTTTTGTCGGACATTTTTAAGAAAATGTGTAAGCTTTTGGGGATTAAGAAATCGAAAACCACACCGTGGCATCCGCAGACGAATGGGTTTCTAGAACGGTCACATAAAACATTAAAAACGTACCTACGAAACTTTGCGGCAATGATAAAAATGATTTTTCACGATACAGTTATAAAGATACAAATTTTTTTAGATAATACGGACTATAATCAAACGTTTCCAAACGAGGAAAAATTACAAATTATTCAGGAATTTCATGAGAATAAATTAGGTGGACATTTAGGAGTAGCCCGCACAGTTAAAAGAATTAAATTAAACTTTAATTGGAAGGGGTTAAAATCGGAGGTAAAAAAATATGTAAAGAATTGTGAATTGTGTCAAAAAAATAAAGAAAGTAATAGGAAAACTAAGCATTCGTTAATAATTACAACAACGGCTACGAGACCGTTTGAAAAAATATTCATGGATATAGTAGGACCATTATTAAAAACGATTAATAACAAGGAGTATTTGTTAACCATTCAAGATGATTTAACCAAATTTAGTTTAGCAATACCCTTAGAAACAACGGATGCGAATACTATTTCAAAACATTTTGTAGAACAGGTGATTAGTACATACGGGATACCAAGTTCCATACTAACCGATCAGGGGCAAAATTTTATGAGTAAAGTGTTTGCTAACGTGTGCAAATTACTACAGGTGAAAAAAATTCATACTACGGCATACCACCCGGAGGGGAACGGGGCATTGGAAAGGTCACATAGGACGCTAAAGGAATATTTAAGGAGTTTTGTAAATAAAAAGTTAAACGATTGGGATGAGTTAATATCATATGCTATGTATACAAATAACACGTCGATTCATACTAGTACAAACTATACACAAACTATACACCGTTTGAACTAATATATGGTTATCCGCCGAGAATACCTAATTCATTTTCGAAACCGGTAGAACCGCAATACAATTATGACGACTATTCATTCATGATGAAACGACGAATGCAGGAGTGTTACGAGGTGGCACGTGACACTATAATAATAAGTAAAAATAAAAGCAAAGATAATTACGATAAAACTATGAATCCATTAACTAGAGGATCATGTAAAAAAATATTACTTAAGAATAATCAAATGAAAAATAAATTAGCATCTAAATGGGAAGGCCCATATGAGGTAGTAGAGTGGCATGACAATGAAAACATAACAATACGGAAAAACAATAAAAATGTACGTGTTCACATTAACAATGTGAAAGCGTTTGATGAGTAAATATTAAATTAGAATTTTGTTTGTTATTTAGGATAGTTTTGGCAACTTCATTAATATTAGATATCATATTGGCAGACAGTACGTACAATATATCTCAAGTACCAAATACTTCAGGGTTATATTACGAAAATGAAGGACAACTAAAATTAACAAATATAAATTGGAATGTAATAACTTCGGTAAATTTAACTAATTATGATTTAAGAATAACTACGTTAAAACAATATTTTTTAGTAATTGAGGTAGTATGTAGAAACGTAACAAAAGTAATAAAAAATGCTAAGTGTAATGATGTAAATACTACAATAAACTCATTATTAGAGGAAGTAGAAAAAAGGAAAAATCAGTATTTTCTCATGTTAGGAACTACACCCACATCACGAAAAAAAAGGGGTTGGTTTAATTTTGTTGGGGATATGTATAAACAATTATATGGTACTCTAACAGAGGAAGATGCAGATAAATTTTCAGCTCAAATTTCAGAATTACATTCAAGTAATTATAAAGTATTAAGTATTATAAAAGAACAAAGTTATGCAGTTAAGTCAAATATAGAACTTTATAATAATACATTTTTTAATATAAATAAAGAAAAAATATTATTAAATGAAAATTTCGGAAAAATAGAAAATCAATTAAAAAATATGAATGACTTAATAATGGATATAGAGTTAGAACAATTAGTGGAACAACAAATAATATTATTTAATTTGATGATAAGTTAGGTATTATTTGAAGTAGATTTATTAGGAGAAATTGTAACAGCAGCACAAGGGGGTGTTATTCATGCTAGTGTTTTAACACCGAAAGATATTTTGGAACAATGAAAAAAATCGAAACCGATATACCTAAAACTCAGAGATTACCAGTTCCATTGGACATAATAGGAGCTCATACATTATTAAGTATAGCCGATGTAGTATGTATATATAAAAATAAAACTTTAATATTTTTGATAAGGATACCTTTAATTGATAATTACGAATTTACATTATACAATTTAATACCATTACCAGTAAGTGGAAATAACGATCCATTACATATGTACATTAACCCAAAAATGGATTATTTAGCTATAAGTAAAGATTATGAAAACTACATTTCGTATAGGACAGAGGAATTAAATAAATGTAGACAAACACCAAATTATAAATTATGTGCAGGACAAGCAATATACAATAGACATGAAAGAACAGTGTGTGAGGTAAAATTACTATTGGAACCATTAGAAATACCAAAAACATGTCATGTACGACATATTACGTTAGTAGAGAATATATTTCATAAATTAAAACTTAAAAACGCATGGATATATTCGGTTTCAAGAGAAAATGTTATATTAGATTGTGAGGAAGCAAAAGCAAGTATAAAAATTAATTTAACAGGGACAGGGATAATTTCAATAAGGGAGGATTGTAGGATTTTTACATCTGATTCAGTCCTAATACCAATAAAACATTTATCAACTAATAGGAATGTAGATATAGTGCCATGGGCTAAGATACCAAAAACATTATTCAATATTAAAAATTACACAAAACTCGAAGATTTAAAATTGGAAAAATCACGTGAAAATGTATATAAATCTACTAATGATATATCACAATCGTTAGATGAAATAGATAATTTAGTAGATATAGAAATTAGATATAAGGAAAAGGAAATTATACGAACTATATATCAATATTTATATTATATAATTGCAATTGTAATAGTAATATTAAGTTATTATATATATAAAAATTGTAAAACTAGTAATAGAAGTAACATACATTTAGTTAACAGGAGAGAATTAATACCAATAACCACTAGAGTTTAAGGAAATTGTAAGGGCGAAAGACTATTCTTATTGAAGTATAATCCTTCGTCTGGTAGGGGAGGTGTAGAGGACCACCTGCGTAGTTGTAATATTATTAACACGTAGTACTAATCAATACTTTATATTCAATGAACGGATATCAGGGTTCTACGAATGATTGTGAAACATTATAGTCATAAGGAAAGTAACACAAATATGTAATGCGAATATAAACTGTTTAATTATTGACATGAATTCAGATATATAAGTGGAGTGTAATGAGCAAAGGGGATCAGTCTTACGACAAGCGTATGACTTGTACTTTATCATTGTCGATATGTGTGTGTTTATTTGTTAAAAATATACTTAATTAATTAACAAATTGTTATTTATTTTGAGTTACCTTCACTTTCTACAAAAACTCGTTGTAAGCTTACCGGCTTATAACAGCAATAGAAAGTTCAAAGGGCAAAAGTGAAAAAATAAAAACATTTCCGCGAAAAGTGCACAGTTACGCGTCAGGAAGCGGGACATCCATGAATATGAAATGTTATATGTGTCAGGAACCACATCCTATTTATAAATGTCAGGAATTCTTAAAAATGAGTGTAGATCAGCGAATAAAAAAAGTTGGAGAATTAAAAATTTGTAAAAATTGTTTTCGGGCAAATCATACGTTAGAGCAATGTAAGGCAAGAAAATGTTATCAGTGTAATAAATCCCATAACACACTGCTGCACCGGAACAACAATAAAAACGAAACCAAAACACAAACGAGTGATCGCGATAACAAACCGGCCGTAATAACTGAGGGCCATGATATCGACGAAAGTACCGAAAACACAACAATAAACGCAATGTCGTCGGCGTTGGAATATACAGAACGGGCAAATAGTGAGACACAAGTGCTATTAGCTTCGGCGATAATTAAAGTGATGGGTAATGACCGTACATGGTACACATGCAGAGCATTGCTGGACGGTGGGTCCCAAAGTAATTTCATTACGGAAGAAACAATGAGAAAATTGAGATTGCCACGAAAAAGGGTAAATCTACCCATAACAGGTGTAACGGAAAGTAAGCATAATGCCGAATATGAGCTTACTATAGTATTACAATCGTGCGTAAATTCATTTTCAATAAGCAGGCAAGCACTCGTACTACCAAATATAACAGGATGTTTACCAACCAACACAAATAGCTCAATATAATTATCGATACCCGATAACATAACGTTGGCCGACCCATATTTTTATAAAAGAGGAAAAATAGATATGCTAATTGGAGCCGACACGTATTGGGAGATTATGTGCAATAATATATTTAAGATAAGCCCAACTGGTGTTTACGTACAGGAAACAAAATTGGGATGGATAGTAGCGGGTGGAACGGCACAAGGTACTAAGATTTCTCTGAACAGTTGTATGCTGACATGCACGGAACGCGAAAACAAGCTATCTGAACAAATTGAAAAGTTTTGGAAAACAGAAGAATGCTTGATAAAAGAGAATTGGTCAATTGAAGAAAAACTGTGTGATGAGCATTTCGTGAAAAATACATTAGGGATAAAAAAGGAAAATTTATTGTAAAACTGCCATTAAAAGATAATGCGATTTATTTAGGTAAATCATATGACATTGCACTACGCAGATTTTTGGCATTAGAACGACGGCTATCGAAATGCACGGAAATCTATGATCAGTATAGAGATTTCATGCAGGTATATTTCGAACTAGGACATATGGAGGAGGTAAAAGATTGCGGAATAATCAATGACGGTCACGATTATGTTTACATTCCACATTCGTATGTGATAAACGCAGGTAGCCGTACAACAAAATTGCGCGTTGTGTTCGATGCATCAAGCAAAACTGATACGGGCATATCGTTAAATGACGTTTTAATGAAGGGCCCTGTTATACAAGAAGAATTAATCAAAATTATCACGCGCTTCAGAACGCACAAATTTGCATTTTCGGGCGACGTTACAAAAATGTACCGTCAAATCTGGATTGACAGATCGCATCGTAACTATCAACGAATATTGTGGCGACCTAACGAGAATGAAGAAATCAAAATTTATCGTTTGTGTACGGTCACATATGGCACAGTATCAGCGAGCTACCAAGCAATAAAATGTCTATCAGCCTTATCGGAAGAAACGGATAATGAAATGGTATCAAACATAATCAAATATGATTTTTGCGTTGATGACTGTCTAACAGGGGGTTTTACGATGCAAGAAACCATATTACTTCGAAATAATTTAATTGCCACATTAAGTAAATGTGGATTTGCTATGGCAAAGTGGACGGCAAACCACCCCGAATTAATAAAAAATATCCCAAACACCGATTCAAGTGCTTTTACATTGACGGATTTAGGCGAAGATGCTGTGAAAACGTCGGATTGTTTTGGGAAACGCAAACCAAAAATTTGTTGTATAAAATAAAATTAACCGAAAGTGAATCCTGCACAAAACGAGAAATATTGTCGCGTATAGCCAGCTTATTCGACCCAATGGGACTTGTGGGACCAGTCATTGTCGTCGCAAAAATAATTATGCAATCCCTGTGGTTAGAAAAGGTTGAATGGGACGAACGTTTATCCAAAGAAATCTATGAAAAATGGAGAAAATTTTGGCATGAACTTAAAGATATATGTGCAATTAAAATACCAAGGTGGTTAAAGACAGGTGGTTGCAAACGCATAGAAATACATGGATTTTCGGACGCATCTTCGTATGCATATGGTGCATGATTATATTTAAGGAGTGAAACAGTTAACGGAGAGGTCGACGCCCGGTTAATATGCGCAAAGTCACGCGTAGCACCACTAAAAACTACGTCCATTCCTCGTTTGGAACTGTGTGCCGCAGTATTATTAACAAGATTAGCCAAGAGTATCATTACTACATTACGAATACACATTACGCAACAATATTGGTGGTCTGATTCGCAGGTGGTATTAGCTTGGATAGCGGCTGAATCATCGAGGCGGAAAACGTATGTGGCAAATCGCGTAAGTGAAATACATGAAACAACGCAGAAACATGAATGTCATTACGTACAATCTATTGATAACCCAGCGGACGTATTATCGCGCGGATGCACGCCGACTGAACTCAAAAATAATAATTTGTGGTGGAATGGGCCTTCCTGGCTTCGAAATCCTCATATCAAAGACGAAAAATTATCTAGTGATACCGAAAAACATACATCATCCGACGTGTTGGTAGAAGAAAAGGTTAAATCAGTGGTAACAACAGTAATAGTAGGCACGTCGGAAATGAGTATATTCATCGTGGAAAAAGTTAGTACACGTCGTGGCATATATATTACGTTTCTGCAACAATGCATTAGCAAAAAGGCGAAAACAGATAGTAAATAAAGGATTATTGTGCATAACGGAAATTCAATTAGCAACCATCATATTAATAAAAGTCGTTCAAAGATACGTCTTCGCAACAGAACTACGTAATCTTAATGATGCAAAGACGGGCGACCCGATAAGAGGTCATTTACGCACATTAAACCCATTTGTCGATAACCACGGTGTTCTGCGGGTCGGCGGTCGATTGCTAAATGCGTCCAATATTACGTACGAACAAAAACATCAGATCATATTACCATATATCGAACCCTTTTCATCTCTATTTTTTCGGCATGAGCATGAAAGATTATTGCATGCCGGACCACAGGCGATGCTGGCCACTATTCAATTGCAATATTGGCCGATAAAAGGTAGAAACACAGCAAAGAAAGTAGTGCACAATTGCATTAAATGTTTTAAAATAAAACCGACAATTTTGAAACCAATAATGGGTAATCTTCCTAAGTACAGAGTAGACCAGCCCAGTCGGTGCTTTGAGGCATGTGGAGTGGATTATGCCGGTCCGGTGTCGATAAAATCTAGCCACAGAAGAAATGCAGCCATCAGCAAGGCATATATATGCATTTTTATTTGTTTGGCTACCAAAGCCGTACATATTGAATTAGTATACGATTTGACCACATATGGGTTTATAGCGGCATTGAAACGGTTTATTTCACGCCGTGGAATATGTCTACATATGTATTCGGACAACGCCACAAACTTTGTTGGCGCTAATAAAAACTGTCGGAGTTGACAGCGATGTGGAATTCCAAAGAACACAAAGAAAAAGTACAATCATTTTTCAATGAGTTGTCCATAACATGGCATTTTATTCCATCACGGGCTCCGCATTTTGGAGGCCTCTGGGAGGCCGCCGTGAAGTCAGTTAAGCATCACTTAAATAGGACAGTCGCCGCCACCAGGCTCACGTATGACGAGATGTATACCGTGCTTGTACAAATTGAGGCGTGCTTAAATTTACGCCCGCTCGTACCATTATCTAATGATCCGAATGACCTGGCTATTTTAACCCCCGCGCATTTCTTAATAGGTAGTTCACTTGTGGCATTACCCCAGCTCGATCAAACGCATAAAAAAGAAAACTGTTTATCACGGTGGGAAAGAGTTCAAAAAATCACCCAAAGCATATGGAAAAGGTGGAGCATGGAATACTTAAATCAACTTCAGATAAGGGCTAAGTGGCATAGATCGGATAAGGCCGAGATCAGGTTGGGAACTATGGTCTTACTAAAAGAAACAGGTGTGCCCCCACTCCATTGGCTCATGGGACGTGTCGTATCAGTACACCCAGGTCGGGATGGAGTTACTAGAGTCGTGGAGGTCAACACTCGAGGCGGTATAAAGAAGAGGGCTATAAGATTGGTGTGTCCGCTCCCTGGGCAAAACCAAAATGAGAATGAATAAAAAAAAAAATAAATAAATATTTTTTATATAATTTCTATATTTAATGTATAATAGTTTATCGATTTATTTGTATAAGCGGCGGTGTCATGCGTAATTTTTTTAATTTATACTCTATAAATGTTTTGTATATTTTTGATTGTCATAACTTAATTTGAAACTGTGTTTCAAGGGGGGTGTATGTTGGGAAAAGCGATAGCGAATATCGATAACCAATAGCGATAACATTATAATGTCGTGCTTCTCAATATATATTATTTGTAATAATACCTAATACGAGTTAGTTCTTCGGTTTCCGTCAACCACGACGCAGTAAACATATGGTGACATTCGCCGCGTAATATTTTTATAGTTATTTGTCTAATAAAACACACAATTATACTTTCAGCCTATGCATTTTAATTAATTATACAGTCCACAACATAAAAGGTAATAAAAAACAAATTAATCAAACACCTTCATCAGTTGACTATTAGTGCTAATAAATTAGATATTGGACTGTATTTAAATTCCTATGTTGATGATAAATTACGTTTAAAATTGTTGAAAGACCCCTGGGTTCCTCCGAAAACATGTGACTTTAAAAAAGATTTGACCAACGACGCTACGAGAGTATTTCGTATAGAATGGTTTGCACTATATCCATGGCTAAGTTATTCAGCTGTTTCTAAAGGCTCACTATGTCGCGTTTGTGTATTATTTCGACCTCGAGTACATATAGAGGTGTTCAAGGAGCATTCATTGTTTCTCCATGCATAAAATATCAAAAATTTAATGAGGTTTCAAAAGCTCATAAAATTAGTATTTTGGCAACAATTGAGTGTTCATGAGCAAATAGATTCGGCATTTCATAGAGAAATTGAAGAAAACAGGGTGAAACTTCGATCTATTATATCGTCAATCTTGTTTTGTGCAAAGCATGATCTTCCACTACGAGGTAAAAATGACGAAGGTTCCGTTTTTACAGGTTTATTACAGTTCCGTGTCGAATCGGGGGATAAGGTTTTGAATAAGCATTAAAAGTCTGGGGCTAAAAATTCGTTTTATATCTCACATGAAATTCAAAATGAATTAATTCAAACTTGTGCTTATGTACTTCGATAAAACATTATTGAAGAAGTGAAACGTTCATCAGTTTTTT
Source organism: Nasonovia ribisnigri (assembly GCA_027563435.1). Lineage (NCBI taxonomy): Eukaryota > Metazoa > Arthropoda > Insecta > Hemiptera > Aphididae > Nasonovia > Nasonovia ribisnigri. Next base: position 290,624 of record JANEHU010000707.1, on the reverse strand, counting down.
CGGTCTCAGCTGACGAGACTGTCGATATAAGTGGCACCGAACAATATTATCAATTGGTGTTCGGTATCTGCTTTACGACGTTAAGTTTCAAAGACACAAAATTTGTGAAGAATTTCTTGGTTACTCGCCTCTTTCAAAACTAGATTCTAAATCCATTGCAAAAACAATCATTGAATTTTTAGAAAGTGGCAATTTTGATCTGAATCTTTTTTTTTCAAAAGCCAGGGGGGTGCAATTGCATCCCCTTGCACCCCTCGCGGCGCCCTTGACTGCCATACTATTTAATGTTATAGTAAATTAAATTAAAAATCGAAATCTCTTTATAATAAATATATTAGTTAAAAAAAAAATTTTAAGAATGTTCCATTGTAATAGTTAAAAGAAAAAAAAATATATATATAAATAACAGTATAGTATGACTTGTATTATTATAGAAAACCTCAGTAACCCGAAAATGAATGCTGTAAGAATTGATAAAGCATTTTTGGGGCACTTCATAGATCAGCTAAGGATAACAATGAACCATCAATACCATGTGAATCCATATGGGTATAAAAATCCATCTTGTTTAAGGGGTCATATTAGTACCACCAACACGGAGCTAGGAGATCCTTTCACTGAGGATCAAATAGATTTAATAACCGCGCATTTACGTAGCTGTATACACTTTTCGACTCTGAGAAGTAGGACGGATAGAGCTCCATGTATGGTGTTGTATGGGTTTTTGGGCCTTAAGAAAATTATTATTAAAAGACTACTGACTATGTTGATGTAAGGGTTTACGCTAAAAAAAAAAAAACTATTTTTTTTTGTATATGTTATATAAATATTATTTTGAATTTGTAATACTATACTAATTAATTGAAAAAAAAAATGTATTATAATTAGGGCTCGGAAGTTGATGCATTTTGCATTTTTTTTTAATTTATGTAGTCATTAATCTATCAAGCTAAAAATCCGATTTAGATGGTCTACTAAAATAATCTGAAATTTTTATTTTGCATTTTTTTGCATTTTTTGCCTTTATTTCTCATTTATATCATTTTATCACGGTCCTACATTTTAAATCATTTTTTTTTCGACAAATACGTCATTTTTCTAAAATATAACGAAATTTTCTTTTACATACATTTAATGCTTCATTTTTTTCATTAAATGTGAAAATGTCATAAAAATAAAATATACCTAATATCTTATTTTAACTTTTAAATATAGCTTATTGTTGTTAGTGTTACGAAAATAACTAGGTACACTAAAATTACTGGCCGTGGTCGAGCTGTTTAACTCGCAATGTTTGAAATATGGTGTATTTATAGTTTATACTTTATAGACTATAGTATATTTATATTTATAGGGTATTATTGTAAACAATAAAATGATTATTTTTCAATAACAGCTAACACGTATTGTAGCCGCTATATTTTGTATGATATAATTTAGTATTCGACCATCTCGTGTAGCGTGTTGTTGACCGTTGTCCTGTCTTAAGAACTTTTCTATTAAAAAATGCCTAAAAACAAAACTTCGACTAGTGCTCGTTTACGTGCGTTTGTGTCTGAATTCGGAAGTGATATTTTTTCAACTGATGGATATATACTTTTTTGTAAGATATGTGACGTTAAGGTTGCCGCAGATAAAAAGTTCACTGTGGAACAACACGTGTCACGTCAAAAGCATATACATGGTATTGAGCGCAAAAATTTACAAACTGAAAAATCAAAAAATCAAAGTTTACTGACACAACCATCCAGAAAATGTACATTTAATTATGATTTGTGTCAAGCCCTATTATCGGCTAATATTCCGTTGAATAAATTATCCAACGACTGTTTTCGTAACTTTTTGGAAAAATATACAAGCAAGAGTATTCCCGTCGAATCGACATTGAGAAAATCGTATGTTGCCCAATGTTACGAAGAAACAATGAATAATATAAAAAAGTATTGTGAAAATCAAAAACTGTGGATATCTATTGACGAAACCACAGATGTGGAAGGCCGGTACATCGCGAATGTAATTATCGGTACGTTAGAAATTGGATGCTCAGGAAAAATATTTTTACTTCACACAGAAGCACTGGAAAAAGCTAATCATACCAGCATTGCTAAATTATTGGATAAAGCACTTCATCTTTTGTGGCCTCAAGGGATTAAATACGACAATATTTTGCTGTTTTTGAGCGATGCAGCGCCATATATGGTAAAGGCTGGTAAAGGCATAAAAATAATGTACTCTAAAATGGAACATGTCACCTGTTTAGCTCACGGACTACACAGGGTTGCAGAAGAAGTTCGTAAATGTTTTTCTAAAGTTGATCAATTAATATCCAACGTAAAAAAAATTTTTTTAAAGTGTCCTGCCCGTATTCAATTTTTTCGAGAAAAGGCACCGAATATTTCTTTACCGCCACAGCCTGTATTAACTAGATGGGGGACGTGGCTAAGTGCCGCAAATTATTATTGTGAACACTTTGAAACTTTAAAGGAAATAATACTTGGTTTAAATAGAGAAGACGCAACATCGATTGAGAAAGCTCAAGATCTCATGGACGATTTTGATTTGAAAAGTGACTTGATATACATTTACTCTAATTTTGGAACATTAAGTGATTCTATAACTCAGTTAGAAACATTTGGGCTTAGTCTTCAACACTCGATAAAAATTGTACAAGATGTAGAAAATAAAATTCAACAAGCAGAAAATAGAGTAGGACAAGATATAAAAAAAAAATTAAAATCCGTTTTGGATAAAAATACGGGCTTTAAAACAATGACAACAATTTCAAAAATTTTGAATGGTGAAAACGTGTTGAAACAAAACTTTCCAGACGACCTCAATAATTCCGATATTGCTCATTTTCAATTTGCACCAATTACATCAGTAGATGTAGAAAGAAGTTTCTCAAAATATAAGAATTTACTTTCGGACAATCGCAGGTCATTTACTATAGAAAATATCAAACATGCACTTATTGTTCAATGTAATAAATTTGATTAGGTTTTTTAATTAGGATCATTTTTATATTTTGTTTTAAATATTTTCGTAGGGTATTTATGGTTTATATTTAAATAACAATTTTTAACAAGATGTTAAATAAAAGGTTTTTTTTTCTTAAAAATATAAAATATAAAATAAGTCATTTTTTTGCATTTTTTAGTTTATTAAGTCATTTTATATCATAATTTGACAATTGTTGGGTCATTTTTTGCAGTCATTTTCCATCATTTTTAGGTCATTTATTCATATTTTTTTAGGTCATTTTTTAAGGTTCTTTAGGTCATCAACTTCCGAGCCCTAATTATAATATATTATAAATGTACTAACATAGTCTAAGGAATAATTATACCACCAGAGTAATGTAATTAATTTTTTTTAAGCATGGATATTGAATATTAGTCGTAGGACAACAGTTAGAGGTCTTCTTGAACATCAGCCCTCGTTTTGTGGGGGAGGTGTTGAGATAGTCAAGGTAAGGGACCACACACGAATATATTATTAAGACAGTATTGCACACGGCGTACGTGGCACAATATATTAATTACTATTAATAAGTGCCACAAGGAAAAGTTAATTTCTAAAGTAGTACAAGAACCGTGGTGAATACTTAAGTGGGACCTTGTAAAAGACCATGTAATGTGACTGTTTGTCTAGTATATAAAGGCTCCCCATAAGGGAGACCGGACACACTATTTCTGCGTGACGACTAGTTGACAGTATTCATGCTAGAGATATTTGTCTTAAATTGTAAACATTACTCTGAGTGTTTAAAAAGTGTTAAATTACTAGCCTAAGTCAATAAATTAATAATAATAGTTAATTTGTCGACGTGTAAATTCATTTGATTCGACCCTTGTCAACCGAGCTCCAAATCTGGATCACAACAGTTTCATACCTGACATATTGAAAAAACACAGAACTGTACACACAGTATAAATTGTAATAAATGTATATAAAACGTTATAGAATAATATATAATATGTTGTTCACGCGTGAACAATTATGTGCTGCGCTCTAGTAGTAGGCCCGGCACCTACGCTCCTCAACCACCTGATTGTATGCCTCACTATCAAATGTCACCCATAATCAGTTTTTGTTTTTTGTAATTTTTTGGTAATATGTAATGTCATGTAATGTTAGTAGGTACTAGTTAGATAGTAAGAGACCAAAAAAAGTGCTGAAGTAGCTAAATTTTTATTGTATATTTGTGCTTTTGAGTATTGAATTGAAGGGTCAACACGCACAATAGTGTTGCGTTGTGTAGCCATTAAACTTAAAATATAATATTATAATCACTACAAGAAGTGAATCTTTCACAATTAGTTAATTGTACTAAGTGTATTATAAAATGTAAATTATTATGTAACTAGTATAATGTGTTATTATTATTATAAATGTATGGTATTGTTTTCAATTATTATAAGCAAGCAGTAACTGGCCAGTTCCTGCACTCCACGATACTGTGAGTTTTTATCATTTTATTGTATTATTATATAAGTATATTCAGAGTGAGTTAAATTATAATTATTATATGCTCAACTATCAACTCTTATTTATTATTGAATAGCACGAATGAGTGCCCTCTATTTGGTCGCACTGTGAATCAATAAAGATTTTAATATACTATTATACATTTTGTCATCACACCTTATTATTTTATTATTTAGTTACCCCAAGTCTGTTAACTGTCTTACACATCCTCTTGTTCACTGCAGGCAAACCCTCCGTTTACAAGTAAGGTTGTGTGTAAGCAGCGTTCCTTATTATACAGTCCACTCTGTTTAGAGCATTAGGTGTCGGGGAACCCACCATATTATTTGAAGGCCCTCGCCCGTACATTTGGTCCTACGAGCCGGATTTGAGTATATGTTTTTAGAAATCAGTTTATTAAAATATTAAGGGATAAGTAGTACCTGTTCAAAAGGTGGATGGTACTGAATTTATCAGTAAAAGAGATATATTCATAACATTTGTGAATTATTTATTTATTTATATTTATTACTTAAAATATATTAAGAATTAGTAAGGAAAATGTCGACTCACAGTAAAGAAGAAAACCTGTTGGAAATTTCAAACACTGATTTAGTATCAACTCTAATTAGGCGTAGAGGGCAAATAAAAGCATCACTCACTAGACATAGCACGTTTGTTAGTAAATATGTTGAAACGCCAAATGCTATATCTGAAGCTGAGTCCAGATTGAACGTAATACCAACGCTATTAAATCAATTTGAGGATATTCAGTCGCGCATAGAAGAGATAGATGACGATAACGATGATGCTCATCTTATTGCAAGAGAAGAGTTTGAAACCCGATACTACAGCGTAGCGGGCCAACTTAACAGGTTGATCCAGCCAACAAAATTTGCAATAGCAAACGTAGGAAACACCAGTGACAACAAAGAACAAAAAACACCAGTTCAACAGTTGGAAGAATTATTTGCAAGAAGTGTAGGCAGCGCCCCACGCTCTCGTTCATTATTGCCACCGCTACCACTAGAAAGCTTTGACGGTGACTATAATAGTTGGCCTAGATTTTATAGTTCATTTGTGAGCCGTGTAGAAAATGAGAAAGGCGTATCGAATGCAGACAAGTTCCATTATTTAAGGTCTTGTCTCAAAGGTGTACCATTAGATTTAGTAGAGTCATTAGAGATTAATGACTCTACATATGTTACAGCTATAACAGCACTTAAGGGTAGGTATGAGCGAAGGAGATTGATCACCGAAGGTCACGTCAGGTCGTTATTAGAGTTACCCAAATTGACAGGTTCATCAGCTAGTGACCTTCGTGGATTTTTAGCCAACATCACAAAACATATTGAAGCGTTAAGATCCCTAAAAAGACCAGTAGATCAGTGGGATGATTTGCTAATTGGTATAACACGGAGTAAGTTAGATCTAAGAACCTTAGAACAATGGGACCTATCAATTGGAGTGACAGAAGAAGTTAATTTCAATAAATTAACCGAATTTCTAGAGAGAAGGGCTAGCTCATTGGAGTCCTTCGAAGGGCAAAATTCCAGCATAAGTAATAAGAAAAAGGGTTACAAAATTAACGAAAAAGGTGCATCAGTCTTAAGCACCCAAGGAAGCCGGACAGTCTGTTGTTTATGCTCACAACCACACACGCTGTTTTTTTGTCACAAGTTCAAAGCGATGCAACTGACCGAAAGGTACAACACAGTAAAAACGCACAGATTATGTTTTAACTGCCTTTCGCCTTCACACGGTGCTTCGAGCTGTACCCAGAGTGGTTGTAGAAACTGCAAGTACAAGCACAACACATTGCTACACGGTCTGCCTTATCAGAAAAAAGCAGAACCCTTGGGTACCAGCAAGTCAAGAACCGCTGAGCAGGACCCCTCAAAAGCCACTTCGAGTCAAAGTAGCCAGGAGGTCAATGATGCCAAAAATGTAACCGAACCGCAAGCCACGGTCAATTTAGCCGCTCTGCACAGTCAGTCAAACGCAGAACAAGTTTTGTTATCGACCGCCATAGTATTTGTTCTAGATAGAAACGGTACGAAAAAACCTTGCCGTGTGATTGTAGATAGCGGTTCGCAAATAAATATTATAACCAAATCACTAGTCAAGAAATTAAGAGTGAAAAGTGTGCAAAGTAAGTTACCCATAAGTGGCGTTAATGGAGCCAGTACTACATCTTCTGAAGAAGTCGAGATAACAATTTTCAGTCAGAACTCGCAGTTCTCTGCGAAAATTGGGTGTCATACACTTCATGAAATTACAAATGCGATACCAAGTCAATCAATAGACTTTTCATCTTGGTCAATTCCACCACACATACTGCCGCATTTGGCTGATCCTGAATTCTACTTATCGTCCAAGGTAGAGTTATTGCTGGGAGCCGACATCTTCTTTGAAGTGTTACAAGGCGAGAAGTGGTCATTAGGCAAAGAACTACCTTGGTTGTATAATACGTCATTTGGATGGATAGTATCAGGTTCGATTGGCAATACTAAGTCCCGTATCAGAATCAGTCCAGGGTCTAGTTCTTGTCTCTTGAACATAGCTGGCTGGATGAAAAACGAGCAAGTCATGTCAAGACGAAATGTAGATGAAGCGAGCGAGATTATGTTTCGGGAAACACATGGAAGAGACAAAACAGGACGATTTTCTGTCTATCTTCCATTCACAGCAGATGTGAGAGAGCTAGGTTCATCATTCCAGATGGCCCTGAAGCGATTTACAAATTTAGAAAGAAAGCTTAGTGTCACGCCACAGCTGAAAGATGATTATGTGAATTTTATGAATGAGTACGAGACGCTAGGACACATGAGCAAAATCGATGATCCAGTTTCCGATGCACCATACTACTATCTACCGCACCATGCGGTGATTAAAGAAACAAGTCAGACCACGAAGGTCAGAGTCGTCTTTGACGCATCAGCAAAAACGAGCAAAGGAAACTCGTTGAATGATATCCTCGCTCAAGGTCCAGCCATACAGAGTGAGCTTTTTGACATAGTGCTACGTTTCCGCCACCATAAGATTGTCATCACAGCTGATGTCGAGAAGATGTACCGCCAAGTATGGGTTAATCAAGAGGACCGGGATTACCAAAGAATACTGTGGAGGAACTCACCAGAGAAAGAAATAGATCACTACCGTCTAAACACCATCACATATGGGACTTCGCCTGCAGCCTTTCTAGCTACTAGAGTGCTGAAAGAGATCGGTCTATTAGCGGCTCAGGATAAGCCCTCAGCCAGCAGAGCAATCCAAAGGGATTTCTACATGGACGATTTTCTCAGTGGTGGAGACACTACAGAAGAATGTGTAAAGCTGTATCATGAGGTGTTAGAGCTACTAGAGAGTAGTGGTATGCGTCTAAGAAAGTGGTGTTCTAGTGCTCCGGATGTTAGAAAAAATATAGCAGCAACATCTAGTGAACCACACTATTCATTAGACCTTGGAGACAACGACACAATCAAATCGCTTGGCCTTATTTGGTGTCCAGAATCCGACATGTTGCAATTTAAGGTGAAGAATGCGAACGAAACTCGAGTTCAGACGAAAAGAGACCTACTTTCATCGCTAAATAGTGTATTCGATCCATTGGGATTTCTGGGTCCCACTCTCATAAGGGGAAAGATATTCTTGCAAGAGTTGTGGCAGATAAAGATGGGTTGGGATGACACACTGTCGGAAGATTTTCAGACGCGATGGAGACGGTTCTTAGATGATCTAGCAACTGCTCACCAGATAATGATACCACGTGCAGTAAAAGTATGTTTGTCCGAAGAAGTTGAGTTACATGGCTTTAGTGACGCGTCACAAAGCGCATATGGTGCATGTATCTATTTTAAACAAGCAGCGGAACAAGGAAAATGGAGTGTGCGACTTCTCTGTGGGAAGTCCAGAGTGGCCCCCTTGAAGAGCCTCACAATACCCAGGCTCGAGCTGAGTGGTGCTCACCTGTTAGCAGAGCTAATTAGTCGTGTATCGGCGAGCCTCGAAATCTCAAACGATAAGATATTTTGTTGGTGTGACTCTACCGTGGTGCTAGCTTGGATAAAGGGTGGGTCTGCCCAGTGGAAGACATTCGTGAGTAATCGCGTAGCTCAGATCCTCGAACTCACTGGCGAAAACAGTTGGCGGTATGTAAGCACTAGTGTAAATCCCGCTGATCAATTGTCGAGAGGTATTAATACTGCCGAGCTAGCTGCGTCCGAATTGTGGTGGAACGGTCCGAGCTTTCTTAAGGAAGATAAAACGTTGTGGCCACAGGTACCACGTGACTCAATTCGGAATGAAGAGGCTCCAGAAAGACGTCCCGTAAAATTCACATTAAATACCATCGCAACTAAAAACGAGCTAATGCATAGATACTCCAGTTGGACCAAACTATTAAGGATATCTGCCATCTGGATAAGGTTTTTCCAATGGCGCAAGTGGCATAAGGATCACACATACCCAAAACCACAAGTAGGCCCATTAATGGTAGCAGAGATACAGAAGGCCAAAGAGCGTTGGATTACAATAACGCAGAGGCAAGCGTTTCCAGAAGAGATTAACAGCTTAAGGAATAATCAGCAAGTGGTGCGTGGGCCACTTAGAACGCTATCACCATACCTCGACAACGATCTATTGAGAGTTGGTGGTCGACTAGAAAACTCAAATATATCCGCAAATAGAAAGCATCCAGTCATCCTACCAAGGCAACACGTGGTGACAGAGATGATATATAGAGAATATCACCAGAGGTACATGCACGTTGGACCACAAGGACTATTGGCAGCAGTAAGAGAAGAATTTTGGGTACTCCGAGGACGCGATGTAGCCAGAGCAACAGTTCACAATTGCCTTAAATGTTTTAGAGCCAGGCCCAGCTCGTTACAGCCAGCCATGGGACAACTACCTTCAGCTCGAGTTACTCCTAGTCGAGCATTCGCGCAAACAGGGGTAGACTTTGCAGGACCTCTAGTGATAAAGCTTGGATTACGAAAGTCTACCACAACCAAAGCATATGTGGCAGTGTTCGTATGCCTCTCAACGAAGGCTATACACTTGGAAGCAGTCAGTGCGCTGAGTACCGTAGCATTTATGGCGGCATTGAAAAGATTTATGTCACGGCGAGGAAAGCCGTCCCATATCTGGTCAGACAACGGAACGAATTTTGTGGGAGCCCGAAAGGAACTGGAGTGTTGTTTCAAAAAGCAGCTTACCGGTCGTACGGTACCAGAAGAACTAGTAGAAGAAGGGGTGCAATGGGTATTCACACCTCCCTCCGCTCCACATTTCGGCGGCATCTGGGAAGCAGCAGTGAAGTCGTTTAAGCATCATCTTGTGAGGGTAGCAGGCGCCGCTATTCTAAATTTCGAAGAGTTGTCTACGTTACTTGCTCAAATCGAAGCATGTCTCAACTCCCGACCACTGACTGCATTGTCGTCAGATCCGGCAGATCTACAAGCTCTCACACCAGGACATTTCCTGATAGGTACACCAGTACTCATGCCTCCGGAAGCGGACTACTCAGAGATGCCAGATAACAGACTGAAGAGATGGGAACTAGTTCAAAAAATTACTCAAATGTTCTGGAAGAGGTGGCGTTTAGAGTACCTGTCATCGCTTCAAAGCAAGGCTAAATGGTTGAACCCTACTGCGAATGTAAAAATCGGAACACTGGCAGTCCTAAAAGAGGATAATGTACCACCCCTCCAGTGGAAGATGGTAAGAATCATCGAGATACACCCTGGAAAGGATGGCATGGTGCGGGTGGTGACTGTACGTACCGCCAGCGGTCAACAGTTAAAACGGCCTACAGTTAAGATATGTCCGTTACCTATGGGTAAAGAAGAATGAAGCCCTGAGCTTCATGGTGGGCGGGATGTTCACGCGTGAACAATTATGTGCTGCGCTCTAGTAGTAGGCCCGGCACCTACGCTCCTCAACCACCTGATTGTATGCCTCACTATCAAATGTCACCCATAATCAGTTTTTGTTTTTTGTAATTTTTTGGTAATATGTAATGTCATGTAATGTTAGTAGGTACTAGTTAGATAGTAAGAGACCAAAAAAAGTGCTGAAGTAGCTAAATTTTTATTGTATATTTGTGCTTTTGAGTATTGAATTGAAGGGTCAACACGCACAATAGTGTTGCGTTGTGTAGCCATTAAACTTAAAATATAATATTATAATCACTACAAGAAGTGAATCTTTCACAATTAGTTAATTGTACTAAGTGTATTATAAAATGTAAATTATTATGTAACTAGTATAATGTGTTATTATTATTATAAATGTATGGTATTGTTTTCAATTATTATAAGCAAGCAGTAACTGGCCAGTTCCTGCACTCCACGATACTGTGAGTTTTTATCATTTTATTGTATTATTATATAAGTATATTCAGAGTGAGTTAAATTATAATTATTATATGCTCAACTATCAACTCTTATTTATTATTGAATAGCACGAATGAGTGCCCTCTATTTGGTCGCACTGTGAATCAATAAAGATTTTAATATACTATTATACATTTTGTCATCACACCTTATTATTTTATTATTTAGTTACCCCAAGTCTGTTAACTGTCTTACACATCCTCTTGTTCACTGCAGGCAAACCCTCCGTTTACAAGTAAGGTTGTGTGTAAGCAGCGTTCCTTATTATACAGTCCACTCTGTTTAGAGCATTAGGTGTCGGGGAACCCACCATATTATTTGAAGGCCCTCGCCCGTACATATGTAATGAACACAAAAGAACACTGTCGTAACAAAAAATACGCACACCGATAGAAACGATACGGGAGAGGACGGAGTACTAAAGCGGACAAGCGATAAGGGAAATATTAAACTAGCAATTAACTGTATATACCTAATATCTACTATAAAGTGGAAAATCCAAATTGTATTTTTAAATCACGTAGCATTCATAACGATAATACTATGGTCGGATCAACGGAGCGGCGGACCAGCCGAGTGCGGACGAGAGGGGTTCTACTGTACTCTAGTTAATAAGTACCTATACTTTAAAAACAAATTTTTACAATTCATTGCAACAATTATAAGACCAATAGATATAGGACGAGTATATAATTATGTATTAATATAATGTTTAATCTTATAATTGTAATTAGTTAGGTATACTAACCGCAAAAATATAGCAACCAATTACTAACACAAGAATAAGGAGAAATATAAAACAAAAATAAATTATAAAAAAAAAAATGTAACAAAATATCTAATAAATTAATCATAAACTATTGTATCATTATTGTATAACTATATTATCACTATTGTAAAATTATTGTAATAACTATATGAAATTTTAAAGATTTATGTTTAAGTTTTAAACATAAAATCTTCTTTTAAGAAGGGAGGTGTTACGTGTCTTACTAAATATGTACAAGTAATGCACGCTTTCAAATAGTGTGGCAGTGGCAATATAAATAAGTAGTCAATTAATATAAAATAACATGCCGAGGTTATTGCGAAGAACGTAGAACACACAGGATTAGATGAATAAACAATAAAAGTGTTGTCGCATGTCTCTTCTCAGAAAAGTGTCGATACTTTTGAGAAAGGATGTGAATCGACCAGAATAACAAACCATACGCAGACATCCAAATTCTGCCTCATGCCGGATATTCGCTACCACGACGACCACCACTCCTAATGATGACAGCATATGTAAGGGAGACCATGACAAGAGCTCGTCAGACGGTTAGGGATACGCAAGACACTTGGAGGCAGATCGTAAAACCACTCGTAGTCTTAGCTATCAGTTCAGAGTTTGGTCGTAACACCGCTCACCACTCTATTATAGCTTACTATTGTATTTTTGTATTTCATATATGTTAAATAAACACATATTATATCCAAATACATCATGTGTTCATTTTCCTAAGTTGATATATATATCGACACGAGTTGGGACGTAACACCCGTGACAAGTTGCTCATGCGAAAGAGCATTTTTTTAAATTTACTCGCGTGAAAACGAAGTTAAGGTCAACTACGAAACAAGATCGGTTGGAATCGCTCATGTTATTATATGTCGAACAAGAATTAACGGCCAATGTTGAAGCTTCTGAAGTTATAGAAGAATTTAAAAGTATTGTGCCATTTCAAAGGCGATCGTTATTATAAGTTAATACAATAAATTATACTAGTGTTGTTTAAGTTTATAAATATAAAATAATGATTTATGAACTATAATGTAAATTAAACAATAAATTATTATAATCAATACTTAAATATTACATAATAATATAGTTAGCTTACAGGAGATATGTAATCAAAACTGTATTTATTTAATCTTATAAATTTGTAACCATTTCTTTTGATTACTTTAATAAAAAAAAAAAAAGCTACCAATAGGAAAACATTATACAATAAGTTATAGTATTGGTTAGTAAACAAGTATCGGATACTTGAAATATTTTATTTTTACATTAATTTATATATGTAGATAAAAAATAACTACAAAAAAAATACCGGGCACACTCAAACGTAAAACTCTGGGTCCGCCTATGATAATTATAATTTCAAGCAATACTATATGAACTACTACTATATTACTCGTACTCGTAATTACGTAGATGTACAAATATCTAGATACTTATATATTGTGTAGGTAGTCAATGCCAGTGGCGTTACAAAACGAGTAAAAATATACACCTAATTGAAACGTGTTTAGATTGACCCATTATCTTCTTGAAGAAAAAAAAATTAATCCTTAATTAGAAAGGTTTAAAATTTGTAGGAATAATATTAGTAAAAGAACTAGATAACTTAGATACTTAAGATAACCAATTACGTAATAATAGATATGCCATCATAATGTTGCACTATTATAAACTGCAATGACATAAAATAATAATAAGTTATTATATTATTAATATTATTATTATTAATAACGTTACTTAGATAGAGGTGAACTTAAAAATCCATTGAAAATGGTAAGGGAACATCTTTTAACGAAATAAAAAAAATTGGATACTAACATATTATTTAAATACTAATTCAAAAACTTACACAATTTGTTCCAAGGCTATACTAATGTTGGTCACAAATTACGAAATTATGTAAGGAGAAAAATGTTTTTGCATCGGAAATAACCGAGAAGGTTACTGCAGTTTTAGATCATAATTCTAAATTGTATGACAAAAATAGCCAAAAGAGGAGAACTTTGACTGAGCAGTAGAATTATTATTTTTCACTTAAACGAATAAATATATTCGAGTTTCAAACACACAAAAATAAAGGTTTTGAGAACAATCATCCATTTTTTGTATATACATTGTATTTATAAATATATTTCTAGTGATATAGACGATATAGTGTAATAAAAAAATAAAAAAAAGACATTGTACTGCCAAACGTCTAGTGTTTTTATGAGTTGTTAAATAGGATTAATGATTATAGACTGAGTAGTCTTGACAAACAATTATGGACATGTGGCGTCCTTATTCGCAGTGGATTTAAAGAAGTTAAATAGGGAGGATAAACACTATATTCACGCTCATAAAATAGTTTTAAAAAATCTTACAATATAATAATATAGGTAATTTAATATAGTATGTAGACAGGTACCTATGTACGTATCAGATCAACCACCGAGAAATTCCGAAATGTAATAACCACGGCACCTCCTATAATATATAATATGTAATACGTATGTAATGTACCAAATATATAATAATAACACGACTAACAGTAACTGTTTAGGGTCCACGCCACCCAATACTACATCAATATTGTTCTGCGGGTGCAGCTTAGTTTAATTTACATCAATATATTATAATAATATTACGTAATCTGTTACGTTATTATGTGGATAAGTTTTCGGTCATGGGCAGCTGCGATATACACAATACCTAAGTATATAATATACTATGGTATAATCGCTAATTGATATCCGCTGACGGCAGAAAATCATTTATAATAACTGTTGTCCCAGGATATCGGTGTCCGGACTGTGGAGGCATACTCGCTGATGGCCGATTCGTATATGGAGGCGGCCTCGCGGTTGCCCCGCGACCTGTACGTGGCGAACAGCCAGCACGCGAATATGACAAACAGCTGGAGCACAACGAACGCGACAAGCACCAGTGCGAACGCATACGTATTCCAGTATAAGGTGTTCTGGTCTCCTGAGGTGGTGGTGGAAGTGGAGGTGCCGCTGCTGCCAGAAAAGTTGATCTCGTGGCCGGGCTCGCCCCGTTGGGCTTCGAATTTGAACTTGTCCTCGATGCGGATCTCCTGGAATACCACTTCGTCGGTTTGATTTCCACCGCCAACATTACGTCTACGGCGCCGCCTGTCAAAAGAAAAACCATGATCAGTTTTAAATCCAGCTAAAAACAAGTACTTAAATAGGAAGCAGCATATTATTAAATACCTAGACAGTGGTGGCCTGTCTCTGTTTTATTTGGCCGACTAAAAAATAAAAGGCGAGGCCATGATACGCATACATCGGTGGAAATAGAGCTTATTCCCATTCAATTTATAATTTTAACCCTTCGCAAAAAGAAATGTATATACTATCTACTTTATTATATTTTCCATCACCTAGTTACGCATATGATCCTAACTTAGTATAAGTCAGTCTATGTATATTTATTTAAAAATAAAAGTAAAAAACTTAATCACCTAGATGAGAGACTCAAAATAAATAACCACATAATACCTATCACAAATTTCTATATTGTAAAACACACTATCACACTATACTATGAACTTTTGTGTACCTATTGTAAAATAAATACGGTAATTCTTACCTCGTACATATTAATGCATGTATATTTTATTCACCATCAAAATATAATATCATAATAATGTAATATATTATAATTTATATAAATAAATATTATTATTTAGTACCTAGTACAAATAAATTAAGATACCAACCGAACCTAAAATATTATAAAATAATAATATGTTCCGTGGCTTCTCACACAGGATTGAAGCTTTGATAATTCTTTTTAGAAAAATCCAGGGATCTAGTATTTAATATTTATAAATTTGTTAGAACAAAATAAATTTAATTAGAATAAATATATGATACGTAAAAATAGCACAGGCAACCCCATACTGAGCCACCTGGACACCGAGAGTTTTGATTACTTGCAGGTGATTGATACCTAAGTACTTAAATGATTATTTAGTGCCCCTTTGCACTTTCTTTTTATATCATTATTATATATTTTTTTACTATATATTAGAGCAGGGGTCTCCAAACTTTTTTATTGAAGGGCCACAAAAAATATCAAATGCTCTTTGCGGGCCAAAAGTTTATTAACACATATAATTTTTAATTTTATGAAAATATAGGTATACAAATATAAGTTAACTTTAAATCTTTTTATAAAATATTGTCTACAATGTAGACTCTACATTGTAGAATTGGTATAAATTTAAATGATAATAATAATATATACATTGTAATTTTAATAACTTTTTTTAATGAGAAGTATGAAATTGATGTTTTTCTGCTAATATTCGATCGAATTGAGGTTGTATGTTGCTAGTTCCAATTTTCAAAATTGACTCCAAGTGTTTGTCAGTCATGGCCGATCAATATTTCGATTTGATGTATTTCATTTTAGAAAAAGTTTGTTCGCACAAATAAGTCGTAGCAAATACAGATATATATTCAATTGCAAATTTTTTTAAATTTGGATACTGTATATCTGGGAGAAATTTATAAAAATCAGCTAAAGTCTCTTCACGATGTTTGATTTTCAGTGCATCATTACTTTGTAAATCAATCATTTCCATTTGAAGGGTAGGAGGTAACTTCTCAATATCACAACTAAACGGGTTTTGAAAAATATTTATTTCTTCCGATTTTACGTCAAGGTCAGAAAAACGTTGTTTAAATTGGATTTTAAGTTCAGAAATTATTTTTTGAGCGAAGTCGACTGGAAATTGTGTTTTTGATTCTTTGTTATATTTATCACAAGTAGAAAAATGAATAAAACAATTTTTTGAAATTTGCGTTTCAAATAAAATAAGTTTTTGCCTAAATGCTTTTACTAATGTGTAAACATCGCAAATTAGAACATCTTTACCTTGTAATTTTAGGTTGAAGTCGTTCATATATTTTGTGATATCCACTAAAAAAGCTAATTTCCAAACCCATTCACTATCTGTAAGTAAAGGCAATGGTCGATTCTTATCAATTAGAAATATTTCAATTTCATTTCTTAGTTCAAAAAATCGCGATAGAACTTTTCCGCGACTAAGCCATCGAACTGCTGTAAAATACGGTATATCTGGGTACTCTGTTTCTATTTCTTTCAGAAAATCTTGAAACTGACGATGCCTAAGTGCGCTCGAGCGAATAAAATTTACTGTTGATATTATTGGATCCATAACACAAGACAAGTCTAAAGTTTTTCCGCATAATGCCTGCTGATGTATAATACAATGCAAAGTCATTGGTTTAAAACCTTTTTTTTCACAATTCGTAAATATCTGTCCAATCAAACCTTTTTTTGTGCCACACATATTTCTTCCGCCATCAGTAGTGATACATTTCAAATTTTCCCACTTCGAATTATATTCTAAAAATGATTTTTCGATAACTTTAAATATGTCGATACCTGTCGTAGTATCATGCATGCTATGTACAGAAAGTAGTTCATTTGAAATTTCTAAATCTTTATTAACACCTCGAATAAATAAAAGTAACTGTGACGCATCAGATACATCTGTTGATTCGTCAAGTGCTATACTAAACGAAATGAATTCTTGAGTCTTATTACTGACCTGAGAATTTAAATTATTACTAATATCGTCAATTCTACGGGTAACTGTGTTAGCAGAAAGGCTAATATTTTTAAAAGTATCAATTCTTTCTGGACAAATTTCTTCAACTGCTTGAATTATACATTCTTTTATTAAACTACCATCAGAAAACGCTTTTCCTCTTTTTGCCAATAGATGTGAAATACGAAAACTAGCCTTTGTAGCAGCTTCATTAATATTTTTTTGTTTTTTAAATAATAATTGTTGTGATGAAAAATTATTTTGAAGTGACTGCAATTTATCTAACCGTAATTTCTCAGTAAATTTTGAAAAAGTTGCCTTATGTTTCGTTTCATAATGCCTTCGAATATTGTACTCCTTAAGTACAGAAATACTTTCTTTGCATATTAAACAAATTATTTTGTCACCTGAATAAATTACGAAATAATCCAACGACCACTTTTCATTGAAAACACGACATTCTGAATCTATTTTCCTTTTCAATCCTCTTCCTGACATGTCGAATTGGTGAATTAATAGGTAAAGAATAATATTTATAATAAAGGCACTGCAAACTTAGACATGTAACTGTACAAACACTACAAACGTTATGAAATGATTTCGTCGTACCGCTCGTCTATGTGACTAATCTCTCCGTTATCGACGTTAAAACTAAAAATATAAAAGGAAATTGCAATGTCTGTCGTCATAAATTATGATACGTGCCCGCGATAACGACTTTTTAAATTACACATATATAGATATCTATATTTTATATTTATATCTATATTTCTATATTACCGTCTTATGGGTGCTGCGGGCCGTTTAAAACTTGTTCGCGGGCCGTATCCGGCCCGCGGGCCGTAGTTTGGAGACCCCTGTATTAGAGTGTACTTATTTTATATGTGTATATTATAATATTATACAAATTATATGTTTTGTTTTTATTATGCATAAGACATAGGTATATTACTGCACAGGCATGTTGTTTCCGCGGCCTGTACCAAAAGCAAGCCAGTAGCGAATTCTCAAAATGGCGTAGAAAAATGTAGCAAAATATTGATGTTTGGTTTAAATGGTGGTATCAATAGGTCGATAACGCATGAATTGACTGCTCAGATAGTATAATATCGTTTCAGACAATTACGCGAACATGGTAGAAGTGGAATAGCTCCTTTACAGTAAATACTAAATTTACGTAATTGTATCAAACTATTAAAGTAATAGCTAATATTTACAACTGTCAACGGTATTGTAAGTGTTATTCGGGATCGTTTTTCGAGTACTATAACATAATAAATAATAATATTATATTATTATGTGTAATTATGTTGAATAAATAGCGACGGCTGTGTCGTCGGTGTTTTCAAATATCGGCGTGAGATTATTTACTTCTATCATTTAAATTCGATAACTGTACCTACTGCATGTTACTGCATGTTATTGTATTATACGTCTTGTAACTTCATAGTATCGAAGAAGCTGACCCACCTGGGAATATCCGTTGGAGAAACCTAACCTAACCTGGGAGTGAATTAAATTTAATAGGGCCGGCGTACTATTGTATAAAATACAATTTTACATGGGCAAAAGTACTAACTATTTTGAAAAAAATCAAAAATCAACTTTTTTTTTATCAATAATTATCTTAAAAATTATATTCTGAGGTTAAATATAGAATTTCAAGTAAATTTATTATTAAATTGTTAATATAAGTACATTCCACTTACAGTCTATAAAGCTGGCTGTATAAAATATATACATTATTTCATTAATATTTTCAAACTTTCAAAATTTTTTATATTATTTCACTTAAAACAATAAAAAAAATTATTTTTTTTAACAGTTATTATATTTTCCTTAATTTAATAAAAGTTGAACATTTTATAAATGTTTAACTATAAAATCGTTTTTAAATTTAGAAAATATGAAAATATCAATCAAATAATGTATATATTAAACAGCTCTATAAGTTGAGTGTATATTATTTAAATTATTTGGTATTCTATATTTAGCCTCGAAATATTGTAAAGACAAATTGCTGATAGAAAAAAAAAACAATAATATTTTAGTTTTAAAAAAAGTTCTTTTGCGCAAGAATTCATACCACTCAGTAGAATTCAATATTTCAATGATAAATCAGTATAAACGAAGAGAAACGATTCTGAGTGGAGACGATCTGTCAGCCTAATACCTTATGTCCTATATAATATCTATATAGGTATTTTTACAAAATAATTCGAGATTTTCACGAATATCTTCATTAGCATTCAAACGCTTACCTATGAAAAATTCTATCTTAAAAATAATAATTATAAAATAATAATAATAATTTTTGATATTTTTTAATTTCTGTAAAAAGGTGTGAGGAAACTTTTATTAGGTACATTTTAAAGCTTATTAACTCACAAACAAAAATTGTATCACAAGTCAAATAAAAACGAATTAAGACATTTCGCATTTCGAATGCCTACAAGTAGCTAAAAAAAAAGGTCTAAAATATTTTGAATATTTAACATTTTGAATTATAACAATAAAACATATCTGCCCATTATTATTATTATTGTTTTAGGTATTTTATATAGGTATACCTTCCAAAAGAGTCTGCCCGGCGAACCGCACCGTTGTGGCCGACCACGTTGCAGTTGATGGGCTCACACTTTGGCAAACAGGGCGTGACCAGTGCTTTGAACTGGACGATGTCAGACGTGGGGAACTTGAATGCGTCAAACGGCGCCTCCAGTATCTTGACGGTGCCTCCGCCTCCTGTGTCCACTGCCGATATCGGTCCCATGATGGCTGGGTCCGTGGGACAACCATCACCGTCGATGAGCAGTATCTCGCTGGTATCCACGCCGTCCAGGGCAATCAGTTCCCGGACGAATATCTCGTACGGCGAACGGTCGTCGAGTATATGGAACCGGAGACTGAGTGGGTCACCCACCTGCGCGGCGTGTATGTCACCGCCAGCCCTGTTTGTAATCCTCATCATCACCGTGGGGGAAATAACGAACGCCGTCTCTTCTACACCATTGCCTCCGACTCCGCCTGCACCGCTGCCGTTTTTGTCGGGCGCGTCCGACTCTGCCCCGCCGTCACCGGGTTCCGTGGCGGGTGCCATAGCCAGCTCGATGCCCTGGCCCACGCTCCGGTTCTGCAGGTCATACGAACACCGCACCGAAAGTCCAATGTCCTGGCCCGTGACGATCTGGTCGTGATGCTGCGACATTATTAATGTAACGGTTAGTCAAGTAAATTTACAAATAAATTAATTATTAAAACAGTACATTTTTACCGTTCTAAAAATCAAATGACCCCCTCAGTCAGTGTGTTTTTTTTATTCATTTTCATAAGCTAACTATGATAATAGTACAAATTTAGGTTTTTATAAAAGGACAATTACCGATAACTATTAGTGGTAACACCAAATTTGTTCAATAGTAACAAATGAGGTGTATTTATTATTACTGTACTGTTAAAATACATACATTTGAATAGAAAGGTATCTATTTAGGTAAGTAGGCACATACTATTATTATTTTCTTTTTTATAGTACCTAATAAAAAATATTTTTATTTATTATTAGATACTTTACAGCTTATAATTTATTTTAATTAAAACATGTAATGGTTAGTAATTACTTTAGATTTAATATAAATTTATTTTTATTTTTTGCTATAATCAAATATTTTACAAAATAATTCAATCAATTTCTATAGTAAATAAATGTACAAATATTAGACATATAATGATTTATCATCAAATTCAAATTCAACACGACCACAAAGGAATTACTGTTGTGACCTACGATACAATGACGAGGTACATTCAAAATCAATAAGTTGGCTCACCAAAAAAAATATTTACATAACCACCACTATTTTGATAATTGTCTGGATTTATAATTGTTCTCGCTGCTATAATTTGGCAATGATAAATCATTGTATACAAAAAATATTTGATCTTAACGGAAAACGCGGAAATAGTGCTATTTCTTAGGGTATTTTAAAATAAGTAATAATTTTATATTAATAACAATGTAACAGATTGTCGTATACTCCACGCAAAAGCTTGGCGTATGTAACAGATATATTTAGGTTTACGATTCCCAAACCGTCAAACGAGTAAATTATCGACACCTGCCATATGAGCTTATTTAAATTCTCCTTTTGGTGACCACGATAACGAGTACTGCACAAAAGGATAATTAAACAAGATCCAACAGGATTTACACCATACTACTCTAAGGTTACATTACTTTCGAACAACTTACTGACCACGATTACGAATACTGGATGTTCGAGGGAGAAATCTCTTTAACCTAGACAAAGTCTTACTCTTTCTCGACTCTCTTTCACGATAACGAGTACTGGACAAGAAATTAAGTACTACAAGTTTTTGCTACCATTTCCAAAAGCGTTATTCCCCACAAACGTCCCCGTACGTACACGTAAGATACATTACTTTAAAAGTAAAGAAAAACAAATACCTAACACTTTGAAAAATAATTTGAAATATAATAAAAATTATGTTCCCAAAACAAATAGGTAATTAAAAGTAAATAATGTTTAAAATTTCATTGGGCATAGAAGATAATAACATTTTTAAGTCTCTACGATTACTATTTTAGAAATACAACAAAACAACTAAAACCGTTATTTGTCGTTCAATATTCAATTTTTTCGTACTTCAAATGCCTATTAAAAATTAAAAATTGTATTATTTTAAATAGCTAAAAGCAAAACTTATGAAGAACATTTTAAAGCAAGAAAAAGAAATATGCATCCTCTTAATCCAAATTCTAGTTACTCAATATGCATCTGTACGTATGTACATAAGGTACCTAAATAAATAAATTACATATTATTTGTAAATTTGTAATGAACTAGTTGAATTTACCCGCCGTTCCTTGAAAAAAATTCTGATTGTTCTACTCTCTTTGGGTGTAACGCGCTGTGGAAACAATGTCTTTTAAGTGACTATACATTTTAATGTATAGCCATCTCGACCGGCGTTGTCCGTGGGATTTTCAGCAGTTTATTATCAGGTAGGTAACCTACCTGCGGTAGATCGCGAACTCCGCATGATTTGTACGTAGGTAAGTGTATGACTTAACTCTAATCAAAGTTATCAAAGTTGTACCAAGTTTGACGTTTTTACATAATTCAACCTACGGTGGATTACAATCAATTAATAGTAATGCCTCATGACACTCCTTAAATGGTATAAAATATCTAAATATTTATTTTACAATTCCTATAATCAAAGGAAAAAGAGGTGTAAGGATAAAATCATGTTCGGTGAATCTGCACCCTGCAGTAAAATAACCGACTGCAGTCGACTATTACTGCATAATAAGTATGATATCCTTACCTGTATAATAATTTCGGTGAAAAACTTTCCTGGTTGATCCTGCCGGACGTCGCAGTTTGGGCTGTGGTAGTCCAACCGGAGGTCAAAGTCCAGGGTGCTCTTCACGTCATTGACGCATGAACTCGGCCGATTCTTGGAGTACACCTTGCCATCAAATAGCCGATTAGTATGCACGGACGCAACCATGTCCGCGCCGCGGCAGTCAATCTTCACGCTAAAGCACGACGACATCTGGTAAGTGGTAGCGCCGGCTACCGTCAGGTAAGGGCGATGGTCAAGCTGCTGCTGTGAAAGGCTGGATGTGCTGTGGTGTGAGACGCGGCACACGTTCACACCCGTCTCGTTGTAGTCGAATGAACGGCACTGAAACTCCTTGGACGCCAGGCATATCTCCTTGCACCGGTCTGCGGTGGCC
This sequence comes from Nasonovia ribisnigri, assembly GCA_027563435.1. Classification (NCBI taxonomy): domain Eukaryota; kingdom Metazoa; phylum Arthropoda; class Insecta; order Hemiptera; family Aphididae; genus Nasonovia; species Nasonovia ribisnigri. Next base: position 267,621 of record JANEHU010000707.1, on the reverse strand, counting down.
ACGTTCTCGTAGATGGCGTCCACAGTCCTCAGAAGCTTACCACCGACTTCCACGAAGTCACACATCTTTGGTTGCTCGACCACGCAGTTCGACTCCATGTAGTCCACGACGTCGGCGGATCGATTGCTAATCGGTGGGCGCCCGGACATGGTGAACCGGTCCACGTCGTTCAAGTAACAATCACCGGTCTCCTTGTTGAAGTTGACGGACCTATGAGCACGCCCAATTGGACATACGACAATGTCAGTCCCACTTCGTTTAGACAATGACATATTAACATGCATATATTATAATATAGGTAGGTTGTATAATATGTATAAATACGTAGGTATTATCTGGGTATATATACTTCATATTTGTGGAGTAAAATATTTGAATACTTATAGGTAGTTATATGTATACTCTGAATCTCTGAAAACATAAATGATAATAGCGCATTCCCAAAATATTTTGTCTACGTACGTATAAGGTACCCCACTCAAAAGTATTAAAAATATTTTTGAAATACGCATTAGTATTGATTTAATGTAAAAAAATTAGTCCTCCTGCATTATAATACAACAATTAAATATAATTAACGAGTTTCGATATACTATTACGTTTTGAACGGTTCATACCTTATTGACTATTTGTATAGTTATTTAGTGTGCAAACTTGTTTTTGATCATAGGTGTTTGATGATAAATAACCTTTCCAAAGAAAAATACTTTTAAAAACAATATTTAAAAAGTATTGGAAGAATTAAAACAAATATTAAGCTAATAAGTAATAGGTTATCAATTTAAAATAAAAACAAATATTGCTGTACAAAATACACAAAATTGAGCTACATAGTTTTTAATTTCAATTGAATATATAATTTATTTTTATCCAAATTATGTAATTAACAGCTCAATTATTTTTGACGCCATTTCAATTATAATAATTTAAATCGAGGTACTTGTGTAATCGTTTCTCGTCAGATTAAAATATATTATGCAATACAAATTTGCATTTACATATAAATTCTATTATAACTAGGTATTGTCTATTATAATATTATTTTACAAACGTTATTAAATATCCAATGACCTATACAGTGGTTTTGCCATTATTTGGACATAAGGTATACAATATGACTTCTATATAATAATATAATACCTATATAGGTTTTCTGCAGCGGCTGTGCATGTTGTGCAACTGTATATAGACATATAGTAAACGCTTAAAAAACGATATTTGTTAAATATTAAATTAAAAAATTATCAAAAATTCTTTGTATGATAGTCATATATTATTTAATAAATCTAAAATATTATAATATTTATTTTAATAAAAATTTTAATTATTGTTTAATTTATGTTTAACCAATACAGAGGATTTCCGGTCAATTCAATTTAGAAAAAATTTTAAATGTAATACAAAAATTAAACCTGTATCCTAAATTAAGATAAGCATAACTTTTTACCTCTTTAATGTCCAGCCATATATAAATATTGTGGTAATCTACAAAAATGTCCGAGGAAAAAATCCAGAAAAAATGTCCGTAGTGAAAATGTACAAAACCACGATTGTCCGCGTTGAAAATATCCGAAACCAAGAATGTCTGCGAGAAATTATCCAAAATAAAAAAAAATAGAATATCGAAAATCGAAATGGCAATTCACTTACCTCTTACTTCTCTCCAACAATTGTATGTAATTAAAAGTAACTAAAGAATTCATCACTTATGAGCGTTTTTTGGGTTTTGTGGATGTTTCTACAAATCAAAATGCTGATTTTCTTTCACCAGCTATTATTTTATTTTTAAAAAAATTAACTTGAACAAAATATCAATTATTGCACAAAGTTATGATGGAGCAAGTGTTCTAGAGGTGGTGTACAGAAGAAGCTAAACGATTATTATCCATACGCTGTGTATATACATTGTATGGCACATAAACTTAACTTGGTTCTACTAGATATGTGTAAAAACATAAAGGTTAGTTATTTTATTTTTATTGAAATTTATATTTATATAGTTGCATTCAACAATAAAATTACCGTATTTTAAAATTTAATACATTGTAAATTGTACCTAATACTTTTTATATTTAGCAATCTAGAACTGTATTCAATGCATTAGAGTCTATCTATGTACACTTCTCGCAACCTTCAAATAATACAAAACTGCAAGACATTCAAAAAAATTTGAATATGAAAAAAATTACACTTACTGCTATTAGTGATAATATATGGGTATGTTGTTACAAGTATAGTAAATCAGTTATTGAAAATTTTAAATCTATTGCAATTGTTTTACAAAAAGAATTTGATGAAAATAACGATAGGGATATGTCCCAAGCTATTGGTTGGTATATTAATTATTAAATACATTTTAAGAGACAATAACACTCATAAGTAATATTTTATAATTTTTGTAGGAATTTTAGCAATGATACAAAATGGTTCATTTATTGTTCATCTTCATATTATAAATTATGTATTGGGTATCACCAATATTTTAAGCAATAAATTGCAAAATACAAATGGGACATTAGGTGAAGCAGCTTATCTAATTAATGGAATTATAAATACATTTGAAAATAGTAGAAATTCAGATTCATACTCAGATGTTTGTAATGCAATAGTCACATTTTCTCTTGAAAATAATATAGATTTAGAAATGCGTTCGAAAATAGCAACATGTGAGTATTTTGAATACCTACATTATAAAGTAAACAAGATACATAATGTTAAACATGAATTATGAAACTTAATTTTTTTTTTTAGTATCAAAAAGAAAAAGACAAGAGCCTGTTGCATTAAAGGATTTTCATGTTACAACAACCACTGGTGCAGACGATGAAGGTATTCAATATAAGGATAATGCCAAAGAATATTGGAAAAAACATGCTTTCTATCCTGTGATTGATTGTAGTTGACATAAAACACAGATTTTTACCAAAAAGTCTTAAACTGGCCATACCAATTGATAACTTAATTAATCGAAACTATGAACAAAGGGATTTTTTTGTAAACCAGTATAAGGTAAATTATTAAATCATGTAGCCATATACCTAAGTAATAATATTCATTAATATTATAATAAGTCAGATTTTGTGTTCTAATGTTTTCAGACTTAAAATCCAAAATTTTGGTTGCGAAAAATTATTATGATACTCAATCGGTAAAGATTAACAATCATCAGGAACATTTAAAGCAGCTAAAAGGTATCGTGGAAAAATCTGTTTTCCCAAATTTATACAAAATGTTACATTTAGCGCTTTCAATTTCAACAAGTTCTGCATCTTGTGAAAGAACGTTCTCAGCAATGCGTCGATTAAACACTTACATAAAGTCAACAATGCTACCAAATCGATTTTCAAAGTTATCTATCGTAGCAATTGAGAGAGATTTGTCAAACCTTTTAAACAAAGTAGACATTTTAAATAAATTTTCCAATACTGAGCGGAGGCTTAAGCTGTATTAGTTATATTTAAAATATCTTTAACGTTCACTTACGTTTTAAGAATTATCTTGTACTTAATAATATGTTGCTGTTTTAATGTTTACCTACCTACCTCAATACCACTTTTTTTATTATTTGATTTATACATGCCATACTACAAAATGTATAATAATAAAATAATATTATAATTTAATAATGAATGTTATTTGAGGAACGAGTATGGGGGGGGGCAGAGCCCCCCACATTTGTTATTTATATTAAATATGTTAGAGCTGAAGCCACCCTTAACTTTAAGGTCTAGTTACGCCTATGTATAGAATGTACATTTAGTTAGGGTATGTAAAATTCTTCATATAACAGCTGAAACAGCTGCTGTATCAGTTATTCGTTTAATGAAAAAAAAAGCGCGATGTAGCTCACATAAACTTTGAAATATTGAGAACCTGCACTAGATTGTACGAAAACGACCACCATAAGCGAGATCAAACTTCTAGTTTCACTGTCGCTACTATAGATGTGTTCAGTGGTGAATACAGGGGGGGGCGGTTGGAGATTGTGACTTTTTAACGTGATTTTTTATCTAGATTCATACATTTTACTTAGATATGATATATTATATTGTTCTTGACAGGAATAGTCAAATTACATATTTTATTTTCCACAGAAAGGTAATTTTTTTAAACTGAATACCTACTTATCGTGTGTTATTAGATTTATGTATAAATAATTGTGTATTTAAATAAATAAAATAATTATAATTACAAGAGCTCTGTTGATAACTCAAATTTGGATAAATCGATATGGATTAACGGTGTATTACATTATAAATATGAATTTATTACACATTTAGCCATTTGGTATTTGATTTATCACTACACTTTTGAAATATTTCAACTTCAATATTTTACATAAGTGTTTATTTTTATACAACTAAATTACTCCTTTACTAGTTATGTATTAAGTATTAACGTTTTATTATTTATAATAATATATCTTTAAAATATCATGTTTACTATAATATGTAGTTTATAAGGTATACTTATTTACATACTGTTACCTAACTATTATTTAAAAAACCTTTCGTAGGTGTGTATATTTCACGGCAATTTAAATAATAGCTGGTGAACGAATAGTATATCAATTATTCATAGTTATTATCTTTTCAAGATGTATATTTAAATTCAAAATTCTTACGACCACTTAAAACAACAAAAAAAGTGGTACAAATGATACATTAAAAAGTGATAAAAAGAAGTCATTTAGAAAACAATAATTATAATAAACACAATATTGTACATACATAAACATTATGAATTTAGGTTGTTCCATTTATCTCGCTCGTGTTGTGTCAGAGTATATTATTTTACAGTATTATCAACTAATCACGAGACACAAAGAATCGCAAACCGGAAACCGGAAAATTATGTTTGATTTTATTTGGAAACCCGCTACACCACTATAATATAGTTGTATAACCTACTGTCTGTATAAAATATGATGTGTAACTGTGTAAAAAATATTGATTTTTAGTTTTTACTGATTTAATATACCTACTTAGAACTACGAGTAGGTATTTAAATATTAAACAGGTGGTTGGTAGATACAACATGGCATTATGCATGTATGTGTAACTACCTATAGAGAGTAACTTATTTAGGATAAAATAAAATAATAATTGTTTATTCATCTTAAATACAGTTACCGCAGTTCTCCTTACTAGTAATTACTTATAGATCTATAACGGGTTAGGTTACATTTTATGTAACTTTTATTGGATATATTTCAAATTTTTGAAAGATGTGTAGGGCTGTTTAAAGGTTAATTTTAACCTTAAAAGTTGTTATTATATATAATGGGGTAGTAGGGAGGACTTTGTCTATATTATCAGAAGGCCAGAATGTATATTTGTTACAAATGTTTACTGTCTAATTCACACAATTCGATGTTGGACATTGTCTCAGACTACAAGACAATACAAATATTAATTTAAGTACATGACTCGATGACTGATGTTTTAAGAGGACGTCGCACCCGCATGTGTTGTTTCCGTCTATTAGAGAGAATTAACCTATTATAAAACTTTTAGGTAACAACATTTTATGTGTTCTCTTGTTGGTTTTTTACGATATTTTAATTTTTACGTGAGTTATGAGCATTTTAAAATATTAATACTTTACCTACCCATATCTCACTTAAAAATTGAAATATCGTAAAAGACCAACGAGAGAACACAGATAATGTTATTATTTCAAAGTTTGATAATAGGTCAATTCACTCTAATATCAAAACTGACAGCACCCTATTGAAACTAGCAAACAAAAATTTGATATGTCGTACGTGTGTAAGACGGAGACAACAAATGCATGAGTAGCGTCCTTTTAAACACCCTTATTCAAATCTAAAATGTATCTATAGATCTTTGTATAACACTCTCAATTACAAACTATTTATGACACTCCTAATTTATGTACCCCTTTATATATACAGAGATTCGTCAACATTTTCATAACCAATTTACCATTTTGTATAATAGTTAGTTCTTCAAGTAATTTTTTCTCATTTAATATTGACAAATTCGTTATGATCTCACATATATGTTTTCCACCTTAGGTGAGCGTGTCCGTGTCCACCCTTGCATAGTTGCATGCACCGCATGAACACTGACCTGTTATACGCTGCTATAGGTAATTATAATATTATAATATTATACAAAGCTGTGCGAATACAACGATGAATGACTTCAACACAAGGTCGTGCTGTGTACTGGTTATCCATAGACGTAATACCACGATGATTTTCGTAATAATAGGTAGGTAATTATTATCTTGTCAAGTAAAAACGTACTTTATGATTTAATAAAAAAACGAATATTTAAAATATTAAATTCCTAGAAAATACATTTTCGAGCTGGCTATATAGGTACGTGAGCTTCTCCGGTACGCTCTTCCAATAATAGACGTTTTAATTGTGATTTAACTATTACAAACGGTTACTAATAGATATAAATAGTATATGTATAATATCTGCTGGTAGGTAGGTACAACTGTAAATATTGTAATACCTATATTATATAAATATATATCATATTATAATGGTGCGCGTTTGCTGAGGAGTGTATTATTTAAAGATTATATATACATAGTTAAATTATTGTTCTCCATAAGAACGATGACTTGACAAATTATTCGGTTCAGCTGTCTGTATAAATTTGATCATTATATAATCATTCATCGTATACATCCGTCCTGAACGTTACTATATATACACATAGGGTAGGTACATAATGGAACCTTTAACGCCCAAATATTTCGTCTGCCGAGTCGCGGTCTGGCCTGTCGTTGAATGCGTTTCCATACGATTCTCCGTCGTAAACCGCAAAGTGTGTATTGTGTACCTATATACATCATAAATACGGCGGGTTATTGACTGACATGTCAATCAGAGTGTATACGACCAGAGAGAAGTCGAGACGTTACGGATCGACGGGCTCGGCTGTGGCGGGCAGGATGCTGCAGCCGCGGACTGTCCCGAGTAAGACCGTATAGACTGTAGTTATTATTATTTTTTTATCATTGTCGTCGTCACCATCACAGCTCATTGGGTATCGGATTTGTTTACATCCACGAAGTACTTCTGAGAAAAATGTTCGTGCAGTGTGTGGGCACTGGGCGGCGTGTGTGACCTGACCTGGGTCCACGTATAATATAAAATATGTATATAACAATAATTATATAGGTACCTATTATATTATTATAGTGAAAGAACGAAGTTATATTGTATTGTTGAAAACCACCAGTGATAATGTCGATAAAAAAAATATTACAATATTTACTGTTATTAGTTAATTAATGTAGGTGTACATATTGTACTTATTGTAATATTAACAATAATTACTATAATATAAATGCTATAGAGCGGACATTTAGGTTTTCACATATTATATTATACACAATTGTCATATTAAACCCTATAAATATAATATTTATAAGGGATTTCATACACGGCGAAAAAACTTAGGACGATTTTTATTGATTAGGTACATAGTTTGTTTTGAATTTATGAGCATATATTGGGTTCAGAGAATATTTAGCTTATTTTTCATATTTTAGAATAATATGATATTGTGTTATTATTTTTAAAATAATCATAATATTGTTAATTTTACAAGTTAAGATTTTTTTTTGTCACAGAAAAAAAAATTGTATTTCAATAAAATGATGAAATTATTCGATAACTTGGTTGAAATATTGAGATGTATTATGCTATCTCGAATTTCTATGGTCAGTATTCAGTAATTACTTTGGTAATAGTGGTCACTATCTGGTCCTCTCGGACTGTGATGTGAATAATACACAGAGCTTTTAAGTATTAACTACCTTAGTATATATTTCACTTATATAATTACTAAGTAAAATAGTGACTTGATTCAAAAAATGAATATATTTTGATCATATTTTACCAGTTTTTAATGGAATATTAAGATCATTTTTAGATTATATAATAGTATTTTATTTTAAACTTTGAAAAATCTAAAAATCTGCTCTCAAAGTCATAACTATACTTCTATAGTTATTTTTTGTATTAGACATTGTATTTGGGGGAATGGGACTTTTCGGCGCTGCCGTTTCGGCGATAATGACAAAATATAATGGTAGGTAAAATATAAAATATAATAATATTGGTTAGTGTTTTATTATATTATACACAATAATGATCTTCGGTTTTCCCGAGGAACTTATAGATGTATTAGATTGGTTCGAAGACTTTATATAAATAATATATCGTTGAAATAAAATGTTGACTATAATTGTATAAACATTAATTAACATTAATTGACTATATTATTATTATTATATTATTATATTTTTACTAATGTACCTACATAATTTTTTATAATTGTATAAACATTTATACTAAAAATAATTTTCATTATAATATGTATTTTGTCATTATCACCGAAAATATCTATCGCCGAAACGGCAGCGCCGAATTGGCAGCGTCGAAAAGTCCTAGACCCTGTATTTGGTACTACCTATAATACCTATATATATTTTTAGTTTAACCAAGTAAGTTTATTTCGAAAATTTCGAAAAACTAGATCCGTTTATCAACAAAACAATGTATATCATTCAAGATAGTGTTATAAATATTAGGCTGGTCAAACCGGAAATGTTACTTGATAAAAATGTGTGCGGATATAATATGCCATTATGGGTATTAAAGAACCAACTAGGTAAAAATTGAAATATCTACAAAAAATAAAATATTTTGAACTTAAAATATAATAAGAGTTAAGAATTAAGATAAAGGCAAAAATATTTTTGGGAACTTAGGGTGCAATAATTCAGTTCATCGCGGGTAAGTTCTTGTACCACCTTGACATGTACCTACCTATCATATAAAAATATAAAATAAATAATGACCATTTTTGTATAGGGACGCAGTGACGCACATGTACTATAAACATATTTGGCGGTAGCACTAATAAGTATAGTACCTACTTGTAGTAGTAACATGCTATAAAATAAATTTGGGAGCGAAATAGTATGTAATTAAAATACGAAAATATGTACATAAATATTTAAGTATAACTCAATGGATGTGTTATCGTATGTGGTAAAAACATCAAAATACATGGAACAAAAATGTAAAACAATTTTATTAACTTGGGATAATTTATTAGCCCGATTCTTGGCAGCAGTGGAAAATCACAGTTATTCTTTTAAATATCCGAATATGACGTGTCAGCGGTTTGGCCTTATATTATTATTAAAATAATTTGTTTTACGCCGACCTGTGCATATTTTATCTGAAGGTGATGATACCAAATTGTAAACAGGATTTTGGGCAATTACAGTTTGAATTGACTTTTTACGACCTCTCATAATATTTGTCCATTTACACGGATTTTTTCTGTTGCTTCTAGTTTATTCAACTATACGTTAAATATACCTATATGTATTTATAGAAATCCATTCCCCGTAAACATTTAATATTATTATAATTTATATTATTATAATATTATTATTACAGAGATGGGTCAAACTGTTCAAACTCGAAAATCAACCGAATTTCAGGTGTTCAGTTTTAGTTCAAAAGTCGAACCTATTTAAAACAACATCTAACCGAATCGAACTCGAACGAAAATGTTAAATTCTATAGTTAATACGAACTCCAAAAGTTCGAGATCCAAATAAATGTAAGAAGAAAATTCGAGTACGTCAAACGTTGCGAACAAGAAATGGTTTCCGGTGTTTATTTTTTTGTCTATTATCTATTTTATCGACAACAAAGACAAAAACACACCCGTATTTTATGGTTGTTTGTTATTTTTAAAGAGCAGAGTTAAATGTTCATTCTAGTTGCATTATTGTTATTTTTAATAAAAAATGTAAATAAAGTTACCATATTATTATTCAGACAGCTATATCAACTAACTGATTAACATTAATTATTTTGGCTTTATATTGTTTACAAAATCGACGTGGTACGGTTTGATGTTGAATGAAAAGTTCGATTCTAGTTCGATATCAATATTAAATTGTGGGATTTAAGTTCGATTCGACATAAGGTTAAAAATTAAAAAAGGTCGGTTCGACAAGTAAAAATATCTAATCGGTTCAAGACATGCATATTTTTGAGATCGGTCCTCCTCTAGTTATTGCAGGGTCAAGCCAGCCCTCGAGCTGAATTTGCCAGCAAAGTTATATTATCATGGTGATGAGTGGTTATAATAGGTCTGACTTGTCCTAGGTGCGTCTATATATTACATTATGTTATATTACTTATATTATATAGGTATACGCGTATGGGGATACGACACACGCGTTGACCGCGGGCGACCTTAGGTTCACTTGACAAGGTAGGTATATACGCGGCACGTGCATATACAGACATACTTGTCTAAACATGCACATGGTACGTATGTGTATTATAATGACTGTGCTCTAATGATTTTCAACTATTACCATTGTATAGGTATATGGGTAGCCGGGTAGGTATATACCTACTTTCCGTTACACGTATCACGCCGATCGACCGTCAAGCTTATATTGTTTCGTGTTGGATATTATATGGGTACGTCGTACATGTTACATAATTATAATATTAGACCGCGGAATGGTGTTCGTTTTAACCGAGACTATCCCATAAGATAGGTATTTGACGCACTTACTCGTTCCTATATAATATGTAATTTTTTTTTAACGCTAGTCTTAACCAATAACCACGGTACATAAAATATACATATAATTATTTATACAATGACATTATCCTCTTGTTGTTTTATTTGATCAAGCCATTGAACCATATCGATTCGTAAATGGAATTATCTATATATTGTATAGGTTAGGTAGTCATCTTCATAGCTACCTGCATGAACACGGGTGCCTCGAGGCTTCATCACTCGTTAGAATTTAAACCAGATGATTTATAAACATGAATGTATATTAATTAGGTAAATAAATAATTCAAATCAATTCTAGAAAAAAAATCAATATGAAAATATAATTGATACGATGCTCACGGACGCAACATTATGCAATATTATAACCATTATTATAAATTTGTACCTATTTATTACATATTATATTTATAAATAATATTTGATATTTCCGATTATTATTATTCTTTTTATGAAATAAGTTTTTACAAAATAGAATATATTTTAAATATAAATGGTTATAGAAAAAAAATTACTTAACAATGACAATAAAATGAATCAATTCATAAGCTACTGCATAACATGGAAGACAATTTATGACGTTAAGTTAGAAGTTATTTCTAAACAAAAAGTAAAGCATTATGTAACTTAGTTAAAAGTAACTTTAACTTTTTAACTTGTCAATTGCCAACCTTGCTGTAACAACAAACTATATCCAATTTGCTACCAGAAACCTGTATTGAAGTTGAAGGTTGGATCATTTTTGATATACGAGCAGAAAAATTAAAAAGTGTGTTCAACACAAAAATAGAACATACATCATTGTAAACCCAATACATCATCGAAGGAATAATATATAACAGATCAAAATGTTTAAAATACAAAAAATTGTAAGATTTAACGGTTTTCAAAATACCTAGCTAGGTAGTGAAATTCCAATGATAAACACGTTGTAATATTTTATATTTCATTTTATAATTGTTCAAAATGTCCACAGTTGTGATCCCAAATTAATTGTATAGGACTACATTTAAACACAATCAAACGATGTTTTATTTCATCATTGGTATTGAAATATGTCCATCAAGTTTAAGTTAAAAATAGTATCAACATTTTTAATTTTTTTTATATACATATATAATTTATTGACTACCCACCTACTCACATAAAATTCTCATCAAATGTTTAGAATAAAGTTTATACTTTTTGAATTTAAAATGTTTTTTTTACGACTAGAGCAACTTACCTTAACAAAAACAATGAGATTTCAAATAATTGTAAAAAAAAATAAACTATGTTTTTGACTTAAATAAATGTTTTTACAGTTAAAATTTCTATAAAATTCAGATTTACAAATTGTATTTTTTGTAATTCTATTTTGAATTTTTCAAAAAAAATGTTAATTAGATATGAATTATTATCGTATATTCAAAACGCAAACGATTTCAAAATAGTTTTTTTTTTTTTTAAATATTATCATTAAGTCACTCTATAAAATAGTAATTGAAAAAATTTAACAAATCAAAATAAATTAAATGCGTTTTTTACAGTTATATTTTTGTAAATTGTTGGTATATGACAATAATAAATAATTGTACTAAAATATTTGCACTCAATTTTGAATTAGGGCTATAAACCCTTCAAATAAATAACATAGGTCTAAATAGTTATCTAAGAAAAAATTATAAATATCTTCCGAGATTCATTGTACAAAAATAACGTTGTAAGTAAATAAGTGGTAAAAGGTATAACTTAACTATATAAGTGTAAGCATATAACCGTTTTCGACCGTACCTATATATGATGGGCTGACCCGGACGTCTGTGTGTATGATCTACTGATGAAAATATAGGTTGCATAATATTTTTCTAAAAACCGATTATTCCCATCAAACCGTTCATCTTTTCACAAATTCTTGTTCACATGCGATATTCTTTTATTTTATTTATAACCGGACGAATGTACCGTAGATTTATGTTATTATACGGTTTATATCATAACATATTCATGTACTATAATCTAGGTAGGTACATAAAACATGTAAGAAAATTGCTTTACCTACACTGCAGCGCAATGTTCTCAAACAACCATATTATAATCGTGCATGTGCAAATATACTATAATATATTTATATATTATATAAGTACCTATATAGTACATACTGTACTATATAAGTACCTATATAGTACATACTGTACCTAGTAGAATTTTTACATTTTCATCCGGTAAGTACTAAGAACTAAAAATCTAAAACTTAAATATGATGATTATCAATGTTGGTACTGTGTATTATTTCAAACTATGAAAAACAAAAAAAAATAGATCTCATAATTTAAATTAATTTTACATTGATAATCTATATATTTCACTCACTTATTCATCGCTATTCACTACGTCAAATACTACATAACTTTAGAACTTGAAATTTAGAATAGAGGGTCCTCTATAAATGATCTATTTGTACAATAAGAAGGAATTCCCGGGGTGGTCAAGGGATCTTGAGATTCACGGTGGAAATTGCAACTTTTTTGTTTATAGATGATTATTGATTGCCATTGGTTGCAGATTATAATAGTAATAGTAATTAGTATTATTCTTTTTTGTAAATAAATGGTTACTCAGGCACATGCATGCATCAAATTGACACGCTTATTCCCTCGAATAAAGAAACTGTATCTTAAAACCGAGTGTAGCTTATTCTTAAGGAGCTGCTCAATTGAATTAGCCGAAAATCTCAGAGACTGTTATACAGATGTCAGAAAAGTTTAGAGAGTAAGTCGTAGTGTGTTAAACACCATGTTAAAACATATTATACTAAATGCTAAGTCCAATCCGAGATATTCAGTGCCCACATAAATCGAATTATTTTACAAAATAATAACGCCGATTTGTCCGTGAACTGAGGTAGGTACACTAAAACTATAAGATACACTCAAACCAGGATGCACCTTTATAGTGTATATTATACTATACCTACATAATATTTGCCACGAAAAAAAAACTGCACACGGCCGATGACGGGGTATTCAACTATAGGATTATATAATATTATATTCATACTCGATTGTTTATTAAGTATTACATTTTCCACCATATTAAAATAGTTACTGTAGGAACAAAGACATTTTTAATTTGAATAAATTATTTTAATAGGCTTAAAATAATAGGTAAGTTATAATAAGGCAATAACCCATACATAGGTTCTGTGTAAGTGTGCGTCATATATATTTTGTATATTTCAGTATTTTTAAAATAATGTCAGATGCGTACCAAATATTTTTAATAATATTCTATGATATTTATAAATTCTATGGATAAGAACGCACACTTATGCGTAACATAAATTCTCATACATTATACTAATGACTAATATGATCTACAAAGTAGGCTATCCGTAAGTTAAACTTGCCTGCATTGGAAGTTCTTCTCGTTTAAACACTTGTCCATACAACCAGACCGTGAAATAGCTTTGAAATGTTGTTTGGATGTGACTTTTAGTTCTCCGTGAATTGTATCGAAACTCCACGACCGTTGATTACACGATTTCGGTGTCCGGACACATATTTTCCGAGCCACCGTTGCAGTGTGCGTTGGGTAATGCGATCGTTTCAAAGGGAAATCTGAAATGTAAACATTAAATTGTGATTTTCAATCAAATTTTTTTTCATTTGCGTTCATAAAATCAAATTTATATTCTACAAAGGTCATCCTAACGTTGTCGTCTTTAGTTGGTTTTCGTGAAAATATATTTATATCTCCTGCTGTGACACAATGGTGTATTTGGCGTATGCTCATTATTATTATGATTAGGTAGTTGCTCATTAAGGGTAATATAGAAATTTTATATATTATACATATTATACATAGATGCCGGCATTGCGGTTACATCCAAAAACCACACACTTAAGATTTTTTTTTTTATTCGAAAAACGTACAATCTGTAGTCGTTAACACAATAAGTAAAAATTATACACATAATAATATAAAACAAGACATGAAGCACAAGATGAGGGAAGTCATCCAGAAATAAAACCCACTGCAATTAAGATTTAGACTCCAAAAAGCTCGATAGACACAAACCGCGCACTTAATGTCAGCTCATTATATAGGTATATTACAATACTGCACACTATATTTTCAATCTATAGACCAGATATATTCCGACGGTCAAAACGTTTACCAAGTTAACCAAAATATGACTTAAGTATGTTTAAAAATTGTTAAATTGTTATTTTAACATATAAAAAAAATAAAGAGTTCTAATAATGCGTAATTTATTTTTACAAGTAGGTATATACCTACTTAACTGACGGCAATTTATTTAAATAAATATACAAATAATATATTTTACATTTAAAAATATGCATTTTTAGTTACTTGTGAATTTTTTGACTTTTCGATAGAACAACCTTAATGTTGTAGTTGTGTTGTTTGTATTTTAACTAAATGAGCGTGTGGTTTTGGGATTCTACGAAGGCATGCTTGTTCTAGCGTGGTAAACTTTTTTTTAACCCATTTGAGTACTACCAATACCTTTTTTACCTTAAAATGACCATATGTAATTTGTCTTGATTTGTATAATGTATTTTGAGCGTATGGATTTTTACTGATTCGTGTAAGATGAGGAATGTATTGTAAAGGAAATCATAATAAGTTAATAATTTGTTTCACTCTGTGTATAAGCACCTATATGATTAACAAAAATGTTAATTTTTATTTATCATGTAACTATTGTTGATAATAGGTATTATTTAATCTATTAAATAATTTTAATTAATCTATACGCTATTGTAGGTACTCATCATCAATTAAACACTTTTTCCCGTAGTTAATTTTTGCACTTTCACCAATAACTTAATAAGTACTTAGGTACTTATAAACAAAAGAAACTTTAACGTGACAGTTGAAATGTCTAAACTAAATGAATTAAACGCATGTCATTGTACAATATATGAATGATATGATAAGCTATCAACGTCATATTGGAAAGAGGCTTATTTAAATATAAACTAATCCGAACATTTTATAATCGTGAAGTTCATTTGGGCAGTGGAACTTAATACTTATCTACCTGAATAAAACAACTACCTGTTTTAGCGTACTCAAATTGTTTATTGAAATTTAAAATTGCGCTCACATGACCAATGGTCTTATCTAAACACGCTCAAATGTCTGACTCTCATATACATGACCTACCTACTAACCAGTTACTATCATGGTACCTATAGCTCCCGGTCACCTACGTTTCGTTACTTTAAAATAATTATAATTTACAGTACATCTTAAAATATTAAATATTTAATATACAATACCTAATTTATATAATTATAATATATCTATAGTTCTTAGATTTATACATGTGACATAATATCAACGGATCGTTTTCCGGAAATTGGTGCCTCAGAATGTAACATATATTATACTAATGTACCTATTGTGTACCCTGATTAAATTTACGAAATAAATGTCATATTTTTATTATTACTACAAAATTACTACCTAGTAAGTATTATTTTTATTTCTGAAAACTTTTTAAAATTGTACTTAGCTGTTTCAATTAAACCGAGCTACAAAACAAAATGTAATATCAATAGGTACTAATATATAAGTAACTATCTAACCTAACCCGGCTTCGCCATTGTGCAATTCTTTTTTTTGTGGCAAGTAAATTAGTAAATTAGTATATACATCGTAGCCACTTCGTGAAATCGAACTTTTCACCATAAGATAACCCATTTCATGAAATGGAAACGGATATTTTACTCTTCGTGAAATTCGAAAATATTTCACAAAATTGTCACTTTTTCATGAAGTGGTCACTTCAATTTAACATATATATTATATATATATTTGATGTACATTTTTTAACGAGGTTTCAAAATCAATAGAGTAGTTTTTGAGTATATAAGCTACAAATATACATTTGGTTTCAAAATATAGTTTCTTTAATCAAGGCTATATAAAAACGACGATTTAATGCTGTACTTACCTGATCTGCCTGAATAACCAATTGCAACTATTTATATATAAACAAATATATATACTAATTTCTTCTCTTACTATTGTCTATTGTAATCTGCAACCAGTTATAATAATGGCAACCATTTTTATAAACAAAAAACAAAATTTTCAATTTCCATTCCACCGTCAATCTCAAAATTTTTGTTTAAGGACCTATTTAAAATTCAAATTTTGGAAAATCCTTTCTTAGTGGGTTTCTACCTCATTATAAAACGAAACTTTACTGACCAAATATCTTACTTAAAGCTTCGATGAACGGTGATCCGGGTAGGAGATGAATCAGTCAGTCAGTCAGAAATCAGGACAAGTTCTTTTGTATATTATATAGATAATATGAAACCAGTCACAATTATATTAAAAGAAGTGATATTAAATATTGTAAAAAATTGGCTGGTGTAAAAATATAAAACAATATTAGGATAAGTCCTATAGATACTGATAAATATATATTATTTTAGCTTATAAAATATTCTTTATTGGAAAAATCTATAAAGGTACCTATAGGTACCTACTAGCATTATATTGATTGAATATTCTTTTTTTCTTTAACTAATTTATTTATTTTTTATAAAAATTCCATTGGAGTTTGTACAGCACGATTTTCATAACTCCATAATAGTTCCTAAATATACAAATTAAAAAAAAAAAGGGCGGGTAAGTGTATGTCGCTCTGCTGTACAGTAGGTTACAAGTGAGTCACTGTAATGGATTGTGTTAGATTTTTATCCAATGATATAATATCATTGAATAAGAAAAACGATTCTGAGCGAAGACGGTCAGTCAGTCTATAATATCTTACTAAGTCTAAATGTATTTGATGATATTATTGTGAATAAAGTAATTAATTTTAGTATTATAGGCATTAGTATTTACTATAGTTGGTTAAATTCATTTTTCTCAAAAAAATTATATTTTAAAATGCCATTGCGTGTATATAAAATATAACAATATATTCTAAAAGTTTCATATACCAACAAATAATATTTTTAAATTATATCAAAATAACTAAAATCATTATTCTTGGTTTAAATATGAAATTTTGTCTAAATTTGAAATTAAAATGTCTGTAAAAAATAAATGTGTTGATATATTTTTTAGATTTTTTGGTTACAGTATGATTTATTTATGAGAATTTTGTTTTAAATTTTCAACACTTAGTTATAAAAACTGAACATTTTATAATTTTTTAATTACAATGATTTATAATTTTCGAGATTTTGACAAATTTTGTCAAAATTCGAACTTTAAATGCTTATAAAAAAAAATCGTGCCTATGTATTTTTAAAATTTTTCAACTGATATTGTAACAATATATAAAAAAGCTTGTATTAAATTTTCAGACTTTTTGGCCTACCAAATAAAATTTTATTGACAATTGTAAAAAAAAAAAGGGCGGGTAAGTGTATGTCGCTCTGCTGTACAGTAGGTTACAAGTGAGTCACTGTAATGGATTGTGTTAGATTTTAATAATTTAATCCAATGATATAATATCATTGAATAAGAAAAACGATTCTGAGGGAAGACGGTCAGTCAGTCTATAATATCTTACTAAGTCTAAATGTATTTGATGATATTATTGTGAATAAACTAATTAATTTTAGTATTATAGGCATTAGTATTTACTATAGTTGGTTAAATTCATTTTTCTCAAAAAAATTATATTTTAAAATGCCATTGCGTGTATATAAAATATAACAATATATTCTAAAAGTTTCATATACCAACAAATAATATTTTTAAATTATATCAAAATAACTAAAATCATTATTCTTGGTTTAAATATGAAATTTTGTCTAAATTTGAAATTAAAATGTCTGTAAAAAATAAATGTGTTGATATATTTTTTAGATTTTTTGGTTACAGTATGATTTATTTATGAGAATTTTTGTTTTAAATTTTCAACACTTAGTTATAAAACTGAACATTTTATAATTTTTTAATTACAATGATTTATAATTTTCGAGATTTTGACAAATTTTGTCAAAATTCGAACTTTAAATGCTTATAAAAAAAAATCGTGCCTATGTATTTTTAAAATTTTTCAACTGATATTGTAACAATATATAAAAAAGCTTGTATTAAATTTTCAGACTTTTTGGCCCACCAAATAAAATTTTATTGACAATTATAAAAAAAAAAACTAAAAAAATTGAAAACTAAAAATGTCTGTAAACAGCTCAAAACAAATCAAAATATTTTCAAAATTGAATGGTGTATAGAAAATGAGAATATAAACATTTAGTGAAATTTTCATGCATCTACAATTATTCGTTTTTGAATTACAACCAAATAAGAAAAACGCTACATGAGAAATCGAGTGAATATCCTATGTTGTAAAATTATGAACTTAAAACACTCATAAAAATTTATTTTTAATTGCTTTTAGATATTTTATTTTTGATAAAAGTAGGAAAACTTACGTTAAATCTTGTGTTAAAATTTAAAACCTTAGATTTAAAAAGAACAATTTTTATGAATTTCTAACTCCAAATAATTTGCAAATTTTCGTCATTTTTACGTAATTTGTCAAAATTTCAACTTTAAATGCTTAAAAAAAAAAATTGTGACTACAGATTTTTAATATTTTTCATGTGCCTTTGAAACAATATATTAGGAGCATTCTATTAAATTTTCAAGAATTTTTAACGAATAAATAAAATGTTATTGATTTTTAAAAAAAAAAAACCAAAAAGATTGAAATTTAAAATGTCTGTAAACAGCTCAAAATAAGTCAAAATATTTTGAAAACGGTATGGTATATAGAAACTGCTTATATAAACATTCAGTAAAAATTTCATGTATTTACCGTCATTTTTTTAGACTTACACCAAAAACCAAAATCGATTTTATCGAAAATCAATGTTGCGTAAAAATTCCCGTTTTTTCCTTAATTTTCCATTTGTTTTTCACGGTACTTTTGAAAACTACTGGAAAATGTTTACTTTTGACCCCCCAAAGTACCAACTAGATTCACTTTCCTATCAGAAAAGGTACTATTGAAGAAAATCTAAGCATTTTTACTGTCCCAAAACGTGATGACAGACACAAAAAATAAAAATAAAAATAAAAATAAAAATAAAAAAAAAAACACACATCATTGTAAAACCAATACATTCATCGCTCCGCTCAGAATCTAAAACTAAAAATTGAAAACTAAAAATGTCTGTAAACAGCTCAAAACAAATCAAAATATTTTCAAAATTGAATGGTGTATAGAAAATGAGAATATAAACATTTAGTGAAATTTTCATGCATCTATAATTATTCGTTTTTGAATTACAACCAAATAAGAAAAACGCTACATGAGAAATCGAGTGAATATCCTATGTTGTAAAATTATGAACTTAAAACACTCATAAAAAATTATTTTTAATTGCTTTTAGATATTTTATTTTGATAAAAGTAGAAAAACTTACGTTAAATCTTGTGTTAAAATTTAAAACCTTAGATTTAAAAAAAAAATTTTTATGAATTTTTAACTCTAAATAATTTTCAAATTTTCGTCATTTTTACGTATTTTGTCAAAATTTCAACTTTGAATGCTTAGAAAAAAAAATTGTGACTACAGATTTTTAATAAATTTCATGTGCCTTTGAAACAATATATTAGGAGCATTCTATTAAATTTTCAAGAATTTTTAACGAATAAATAAAATGTTATTGATTTTTAAAAAAAAAAAAACCAAAAAGATTGGAAATTTAAAATGTCTGTAAGCAGCTCAAAATAAGTCAAAATATTTTGAAAACGGTATGGTATATAGAAACTGCTTATATAAACATTCAGTAAAAATTTCATGTATTTACCGTCATTTTTTTTAGACTTACACCAAAAACCAAAATCGATTTTATCGAAAATCAATGTTGCGTAAAAATTCCCGTTTTTTCCTTAATTTTCCATTTGTTTTCACGGTACTTTTGAAAACTACTGGAAAATGTTTACTTTTGACCCCCCAAAGTACCAACTAGATTCACTTTCCTATCAGAAAAGGTACTATTGAAGAAAATCTAAGCACTTTTACTGTCCCAAAACGTGATGACAGACACAAAAAAAATTAAAAAATAAATAAAAAAAAAAAAAAAAAAAACACACATCATTGTAAAACCAATACATTCATCGCTCCGCTCAGAATCTAAAAATAACTTTAGAAAGTGGTATTTATGATTTTGTTTAAACTATATAAGTAGGCAAAAAAAAGTATATTTTAGCTATATATGATATAGTTGTAGTATACAGTTATAGCTAGTAGTTTAAAAAACGTAGAACGATAATCATTGAATATTAATCCACAATAATTGTTTTGTTACTATAATATATTGACTCCAATGTATAAACTAATTTGAAAATACTTTCAATAGAAATTATATTTTATATAGGTACGAGTACTTCTATTGTTTACCTAAACTATGAAGAAATAAAACGAAAACTATTTACCTATAAAGGATCAATCGTGAAAATATTATTCGTTGGTCATAGACGTATTCCATAAATAATTCTCAGTGAAACAATTGAAATACCTATACCAAAAATGTGTATAATTTATAGGTAACAGTTGCTGTGTGAAACGATTCACACGTTTGACCAGCTAAATTGTCTGGTCAAATTTTAAAATTCAATATTGAAACAATGAAACGGATGGAAACAAAACAACGCTTTACGGTATTTTATTGTTTTAACTTTACACGGATAATGCATTTCGCGGTGTACATCGGAGACGACAAATTAATAGCACAGACTTGTACCGAATCTATTAATTAATTAGACAGTCACCACTGAGGCACTATAATATATACCTATTGTACATTTTATACATAGTTATATTCTACCACTAGAACAGAAGTTTAAGTGCTTATAATTCATGCCACTTAACTGTAAACCGAAGCAAATTGATCCAATAACTGTTTGTTTATAGGTACAATTAATGTACAATTCAATGATATATATCCATAGCCACCATTAATTACGTTTGGAAATTAAAACGCTGTAATTTCGCGCTCTATATTTTTATAAATATTTTTAATATCACTTTTTAATTCGTTTTTTTCTCCTACGCATATACAATATAATATTGTAATACTATACGTGTAAAAATCGATTTTCGATGAGATCTCCGGTACATAACCCAAATTACGTTCTATGCCATCTATTGGCTGACAAATGTCAAGTCACCGTGTAACTATTCTATATAAGTAAAGTATATGGCAATATGGTCTAACGTTGTACGTGCATTATATACATATTATAATATAAAACCACGTAGGACACGCATAATACGCATAAAGATACCGTATATGGTTAATTGATTAAAAAAAAACATCAGGAAACGGTTTAAAAAATTGGTAGGTACTCCTATATATTTTTCGGTTTTATTTAAATTAGCTACTATTCTGTTCTTGTTTTTAAATTGTTATTTTTTAAATTATAAAATATGTTTGACATACGATATTGAAACCAACTCGGGATATAATACATTACATTGACATTAAAAACCGTTTTCCTCCAAAAAGAGATACGGTTTTCATAAACCATTTAATTTAGTAAAAAAGAAAAAGAAAGGTGCTTTCCATTTTCCTACGCACGTTTTTTTTTAAACTAGAATCATGACTGTTTTTCCACGAATATTAAAATCACACATTATTAAATCTTACAATAATATAATATATGCGCTTTTCTATATATATATATAAAATACAAGAAATGTTTCCTATGTCTTTTATGCATTCCTAAATAGTTATTTACACTTAAAAAGACATTGCTTCCACTGCAGCAGTGTGTTACACCCGAAAGGAGTTAAACAATCAAAAAAACCATTTTGGACAGGGTCAGTGTTACACCGTAGCCATATAAGTTTTTATAACTATTTGTATTTCACAGCGAGTATATTATTTTTAGATATTATTAAAATACGTTTTCAAAATATTAATTTAATATTTATTGATTATAATTTATATTCATTACAATTCCGTCTGTAACTATTTTAATATATTCTCGATACAATAAATAATAATATTTATATGTAGTTAGGCTAAATCGACATGGCTATATTTTAGTTAATTTCGTCTGCGTTGTAGTTTTCGTACTTTCTTCAATAACTTGTAGGCTACATATTATACCATAACCAACATACCTCCAAGTTAGAGTGTTAGACTGACCCCCCTCAAAGATTTTGACAAGATGAATAATGAAAAATAAATTTTTTAATTTTTGTTTTTGACTTAAAACTTGGAGATAAGTACAATTTATGTATCATATTATGGGTAACTCAACGAGCTGGCTCTATAACTAGCTATATTCTATTGCCTATCTGCTTCTGCAGGTAACCATTCGGCACCATTTACTTTTTTATTTTATTTTTCGGTACATGTGAGTCGGGTGTGTTGCAGCTTCCAAAATAGCTATTATTATTATTATTATTATTATTCAAAAATACAGTCGTGTTTGAACAAGATTTCTACTGATAATAGTAAATAATGTTGTGTCAAAACTGAAAATTCAAAAGCTATTTTTATATTTTATGTTGAACAGTGGTGAGTATAGGTAGCATATAAATACGTGGTGAATTATACGTTTTTGTGTCCATAAAATATACTCGTAAATAGCGTAAGCGATATCATTATCTCTAGTCCCTACACAAGTCTTTCGTTATATTATCACCTTGTCTCATCTTATGTTACTTATTCAGGACACAATGTACCTATATTGTTATAAGACGGTTTCTTTATACGTGTCAGTTTTGTTAATTTCACCGTTTTAATTTTACACCTGTTTTAACAGCTTGCGATAGTGTGATGATTACATTATGTAGGTACATAATACATAGGTACGTGAGTTCGTGGAAATAGGGAATACAGTTATAATGGACATTTTTGTACTAAAATTACCTTACTCAGATAATATGTTTAATTTTCAATATTTTTAGACGTCTTGTGTTTTGTGGTAATTTTAGAAAACGTGAAAAAGATCATTTTTTAACATTATTATAATATTACTCTCATTTTCCCTCATAAAATGCTAATTTTTCTCCCTACTTATATTAAGTACGTCCAGCTGTGTTAAATATTCAATTCAAACATTGTTTACGATACAAATGTTTGATCAGAACAATATTAAATAATTACTGAAATAAAAATATACGTAATAGTTACTATAAGAAGATAATTAATGAAAATCTCAAAACACTTAGATATCTACATATTTTTTTGGTATTATTTATATATATATATGAGTAGTGATGCCAATTTTAGATTGTGAATTTATTTAAATAAATGTAAGCAGTGTTTATTTTTGCTTATTAATGTATATAATAATGTATTCTATAGTACCTACCTATTAAATATAATAGGTACTATTATAAAGAATATTTAATAGAATATTTTGTTATCATCAATTTTATAATAATAGGTAGTAATATATAAAGGTACAATATTATATTAATAAAATAATAAATAATAATTATAATAATTCAGCTCTAGACTCCAGCTTAAGTCACTCGGATATCACTGGTAAAATTAAAATTGAGTACCTAAATAGAAGTAGGATTTAGTAAAATTCTATTTTATTGTTCAAGTAAACACAGCATATTTATTAACTTTTTTTACGATTATACGAGCTGGCAGCTGCTATGGATTGTAGTTGTATACATTTTATGTTTTTAATTACATATTACTACTGCAATTTATAATCAGCACATAAAAATAATCAAATGCATTTTTTTTTTTTTTTTTTAATTTTGTAGAGTTTAAACATCCACATGGTAATCAATAATCATTTTATACAACAATAATCATGATATAGGTACCTACTTATATAAATTTCCATTAATCTACTTAATACAAAACCATATTATGTGCATATAAGTAAATGTCGGGTATTTACTTCAAGTCCGATGTGTATAAAAAAAATATAATATAATGTGTCCATGTATAATATTATATGTAATCTAAATATTATATTACTACATACCTACATAATAATATTACCTATAATATTATAATATCTTTATCATAATTTATCTGTATTTTCATTAAAAATTGTAATGAGATAGGTAGCTAAGAAGCAGGTAATGAAGTAATTGATTTCTTTTCATAACGTTTCCATTAATGAACAATAATAATAAAAAAAACTTTCTACATTTAGATGCCAGAATGCGTTATGCAAATCGCTATTTATTGCTACCCATATTATACTATCGTCCGTGTCCATAATAATCTGTATATGCCTATATAACATTACATGCGTTCGGCATACTCCGTCGGGATGTTTACATTATTTTTTTATTTATTATTATTATTATTAAACCCATTGCAGAGACCGGAGCAATATAAAACGTCTTAAAATATATAAATACGTTTGCGGGTTACCATAGAAACCTCGTTAACTGCATGGTAGGTACCGCTTTATTTTTATAATAATTTCTACTACTCTGAAATCCGACGCGGGTAATTTGCATACGGATACACCGTAATCGCATACATGTAACATGCTACAAGTGCGGCATTTTTTTCTTCTTTACACAGTACCGTAATTCGTAGATCAATATCGTTTATTATAATATATGTGTACCTACCATTATATTTAAACCAGACTTTCATATTGGTCTTGGAACCTATTGAAAGGACAATTTCTTATTTTTATTTTGTTTTATCAAATTTTATTAGTCGTTAAATTATCGCATTTAATCATCGGCGGAATATTTATGCGCCGCACCAAGGCCTAGGTATAGAGCAGCATTGAGGGCGAGGAAGGACAACCACTACAGACTACAAAATTTTTGGAAGCTGCTAATTTATAAGATATTAGCAAATCAGTTGACAAAAATATTTTTATAATTATTGTAAAGTTTATATAAGCTTTTAAAATCAAAATTGTTTTACAATAATAATCTGTAAGTACCTATATTTATTTATAAAATTACATTTTTTTTTAATTTTTAAATACTATGAGTATTTAAAAAAAGTGAAATGAAGGAGTTTCAACCATTAATTTTTATAGTGACCATGAAATTTAAGTATAGTTAAAGGGCAAATTACTTTTGCTCGGGACCCACTGCGTATCTACATATAGGTTTAATGGAAGTTATTCCACCAGATATATTTTTACTAGAGGCAAAGGGAAATCGATTCCACCACTGATAGCTAAGTAAAGTTATCTATAATTAAGCCATACATTTAGCAAACTTGAAGTCGTAAGTTTATAGCTATATAAACTTACGACTTCAAAATTGACTTAGGTCTACTATTCATGCCGAAAAAATGTCCAAATTATAGATGGACCAGAATCTGTGGAAATATATTAAAATATATTATAAACTTCACGAAAAACAATTTGGTACAAATTGTAATAATTTCATAAACCGTTTTAGAATTGGCATAAACGCTATTCATAATATTATAGTATATGTATGGGTAAGGGATACCTATTGCAGTTGTACTATTACACTTGTATAGCTATTTAACAATTTCAATTCAACTCAAATGAAAACTGAGTGATTCGACAGAAAGTCCTTAAAAAATTATAGATCAACGGGAATATTTATTATTATGAAATAGGTAAGTATTATGTAGGTTATTATTATTATATTTAAATAATACGATTTTGGAACAATAGTGTAATATTGTATTATTGTTTACACGATTAGATACACGATTTAATGTTAAATTATAATAAAGTCAATTGTACAATTATATTTGTAATTAATTAATAAAGTTAAGGAGTACCTAACCAAGGATGACCACAGATAAACATTGGTAGCTGGCGAAATAGTTGTACTGACGGAATCGATTGGTCGCCGTTATTTGCACTAGGAAGTCAGCTGCGACGTGACCGCTGCACAAAATATTATAATGCAACCGTATAGAAACGGTAATTATATATGTCTGTTATTATAATATAGCTATTATGTTTGTATTAAGCTCTTTATATGTCCTAACCTAATCTATACCTTTTTTTTTTTTTTTTCTGTTTGAACCGACGGCGCCGCGGGAACTGTTTTCGCAATACTTCCGCGACCTAATCTATACCTAAAGAGCTAAAACCAATGTGTTCTCAGATTTTAGCGGTTTATTGTAATATGTATTATACGCATAGTAATAATTTATCGACCGCATATTTATTATAATTTATTGGACATATCCAATAACTATACGCTGTACAATATAATATATACAACGCAATAACATTTAAATAAGTGTATGTTTATATTTTACGTATAGGTATATAATGTTCGATCGCGTGCTAACAGCTCTATACCGTATACACCTTCGGTCATACCCTTCTGGAAAACATCACTTGACAACTGATAATGAATAATGACTATATATGCGACAATGCGTAGGAACGTATACCTGTATAATGTTCAAATGCTAGGTTTTATCATAAATATATATATATATATATATATATTATTATTAAACATGTAGTCTTATGCGATGTGTGTACGTACTTACCTGTATATATATATATAATATACAATAGAAAGCTGTCACGTTATAAATAATTTTCCCTTTTTTTTGTGCTGAATAATGGAAAATTCTCATCGACTTCGACGACCACGATGTCACATTCAGATGACAAAATTATATGCTCGTACCCGGTACCCACTATTATATTCATATTATTATTATAATATATAGTGCTATATTAGTGCCTCACAGATATATAAAAATACTAGATAGCCGACTTGGAAATGATTTTGAAGCCGACAAAATGACGGAAATGCTCTTATCAAAGAGGTGAATGTTTACATTTTCATAATATTGGTACGGATATTATTGTTATCAAATTAAATATTAGTTCATGATTTTAATATTTTATTATTTTAATAACTTAACTTACCTACTTAAGCCTTAAATACATATTATTAACTTTAAACTTATTCAAAACTTGTATAACATATGTAATAAGTAGGTACCTATACCTACTTACTTTATGAAGTACCAAATTATCATGTGAATATTACATTTATACAGATTTGTTTAAATAAATCTATTGGCTAACACATTTTTAAAAAAACAATGTGCATTATTTAAATTACAATTTTACATGCATTTATTATTTTTTTTTTAACACTACATTCCTATTTTTTTAATATTGTTCTAAGTAAGTTATAATGAAGTTAATATTTTTTCAGATTTAACTATAGATAAATAAAATCAAATATTCAAACAAGCAACTAAGTGTAATATATTTATTAATACTTGTAGGTCATAAATATACATATAAATAATACAAAATAATTTTGAACTATTAAAACAATATTAATAATCATAACTATGATCCCTAATCTAGTAGATAATTATAAAAATATTTAAAACAAAACTAGTATAATATAATAATAACATATTTAAAATAGAACTGGTATAAGACTAGTTATAGAACTACCTATGTAGGTACTATATTTACCTAGCTTAGAAATAGTAAAAATATTTAAAACAAATAAAACAAAAATGTTATTCTACATAGGTAACAATAATAGGTAATTGGTAAATAGGTACTAATTATTTTTGCTATTTGTTCACAAAAATGACCTGTTTTGTAATTCCAGTATTCCCATTGTTATAATACAAGAATATAAAATAATAGTAATTTAATGTACCATTTAATATTTTAATCGCACTTATTTTGGAACTCACAGTTCAATGAGTATGGGTCTTTTTATTACATAAATATAATATTAATTTAGCTAATTTTGATAACTTCACCAAATATAAGATATATATTAATAATATTGATTTAACTAATTTCGATAACTTCACCAAGTATAAGAAATATATCAATAATAATAATTTCTTCTATATTTAATATGTAACTAATTTTTTTCTTATTTTTGTTTTACTTTCCTATTACCTACTTAATTACGTTACACAAACCTATATTTTTATTTTACTTTTGGTTCAATTTTAATAAGAACTCAGTTCATCCGAATTCAATCATGTGCGTACTGGATGAGTTTGAAATGTGTTAATTAAATATGTTTCTCTATATTGTATTTCTCATTTGTTGCAATAAATTATATTGTTATTATTAAATTAACTAAAAGAATAATATAATTTATAGTTGTAATAAATTATACTCTTAACTTTAATTTAAATGTTTATAAATGTATAAAGTGCTATTATACATTTATACAGTATACGTCTTTAATATTGTTTGATTCCCGCTATACAATTATCACGGTTTATCATTTTATTAAAATAAATATTTCGTAAATATCCACATCTTAAATAAGATAATTTCTTCCATTTTGTCGGCTTCATAATTATTACATTATAGGAATAGGGAGTCGTCTACCTAGTACTTTTATATATCTGTGATATGCCTAAATAGTAAATACATAGCCTCAATTTCAGTTTTTGACTCGGAGGTGCTTTATATATATTATATATATATAAATATATAATTGAAACAGACCCGTGGGTGGCACTGCCCTAGTGGCATAGCTAGATGGGAAAGAGCCCTGGGGCAGTAAATAAACCAGCCCCCCCCCTTAACGAATATTATATTTGTGACAATTCAAAATATACACTTAATATTTTGGGGCCCCAGGGCACTGCCTAACTTTTACCTATGATAGGTATGACACTGATCTTTCCCCTCATCCCCTGTCTATTCAAAAACCTTTAAAATACATTACCTACTTTATTTAAAAATATATTAATTTTTTCAAACAACGTTTACTGTTTTAGTAGATTAAATAATTAATTTTTTTTTTTTTTTTTATTGATCGAAAGAAAGAATATACATAAGTTATTTTTATGGATAGCATTTTCGATTATCTATCTCCTTTAAGCAAAGCTTGTGTTGGAGATAAAGAGTTATTAAATTATGTAATACAATTATTAATAAAATAAATTATACTAAATTAAAATTTTAAATCCATATAAAACTAAATAAACAAATAACAATGTTTTTTTTTTTTTAGAAATTGTACATGATAAAAATAAAACTATAAAAACAAACATTATATCAACAATACACAAATAAAACAAATATAGATTAAAATTATTTACTTAGCTTATAATATAAAAATAATTTGATTTAGGGTAAATTGCACAATAACCATTCATTAATTATTTTTTTTTTTGATTTTTGTTTTAATAGTATAGTAATATTTAATATAGGATTTAATACTTCAATTAAAATACAAATTTTTGGAGAGGCTAAGTATGTCCAAACCCCCCCCCCCCCAAATAGTGCCAGCGCCTATGCCTATATAATACCAGCCATAATAACTAATAGTCTACAAATATGGCACATGCACACGATCGCATTATTATGCGTGGTTTGAATGTATACCGCACGCTCTTAAATATTGGTACACGGCTATAATACAAGTCTCGTAGAACATTGCTAGAAAATTGTTAGACTGTATATTATTTAATTTTTTGTTGATAAGTCGGTATTTAAATATATTTTTTATTTTCTTTTTGAAATTACTAAGTTCATACATTTTTAATTTCATACTCCAATATTTCACAAATAGAATATTTCTTGGAACAAGTGTAGTTGACTATTTGTATTAGTTGTAAGTATTTAAAGTTTTTATGAGCAGAATTGTAGTGGACCGAAATTTTGTGGATTACTTCTGTGTCGTTATACTCCACTCATTATATAAATTGTATATATACTTATCTACAACTAATTAACTATACTCGTTAGGGATTCGATATGTTCGATATTCTCCGAAAAATATTCTGTTTCGGAATATAAAATGAAAAATATAAGTTGTCATTTATACAAGTAAAAAATATAAGTTGTCATTTATACAAGTAAAAAACTTAAAAAATTGTCAAAAAAAAAAACCTTTTTAAAAACAGCTTAGACTTTTTGAAATAATAATCGTGGACTTAAATCGAACTCCCTTAAATGTGCATATTAATATAAACAATTCTGCTGCTGTTGCTACTATAATGCTGCTATTGCTAGTGCAGCGCGCGGACCACCACTGCAGTTTACGCGTCGTGGAAAAAAATTACGAATTCATTGACGATTGCACGCGGCCGCGGTAATGATACAATCACGATTTTCCACAGTGCCTATACACAATATCCCGTCTTAATAATATATATATAACAAACCTCGCCGCCGTGTCCATAGACCATCGTGACCCACTTTTGACGGCAACATCTGTCACGTTGTTTTTTTTTTTTTTAACATTTTAACTGAATCGGATCTTATTTGAATAACGCACCGTATACAAAGAAGGTTTTTCTTCTCCGTCCCTCTCTCTCTTTGTTTGGGTTTTTTTCATTTATAATAGGTATATAATAATATAGATTCGTGTTTACCTATATATAGAGACTGTACCTTCAGCAGCAGCAGTGGACTATATTGTTATAATAATATATTTTAACCAATGTTTATATATATATACATATATTGTATAGTATATATTGAACGGACGTGAACGCCCTTTCGGCCACACGAATATATTTTAGAAGACACGCGCGTCAAACACCGTTAACGCAATGGTCGATGGTTTCTCGTACGTTTGTCTTAGGTCAGAGCGCGGTCTTCTGCACGTTTTCGTCGCTTTATTAGATCCGGTGACTAATTATCATGTAATGCCGTATAATGCGTGTAATAGGTGTATGGATTACGGATACATGCGTGGTGATCGGAGCTTACCACAGCTTAGCCCCTCAAATAATAATTTATTTAAGTCCGAACCCCACACCCAAAAAAAAAAAAATGATAATACCTATTTTAAATGTCATACATTAAATTATTATTTTATTTAGAGTGATTCAAAGCGAATGGATCTATTGGTTTTACAACATTACATTTCTTCTATTTTTTTTTTATTCTGTGTACACATTTTCGGATGATATATACACATTACAATGCTTCAAAAAATTCATCTATAACTCTCTTTAGATCTAAAGTCACCTAATCTTGGTACTTTGGAAAAAAAATATTTTTTGAAAATGATCAATAGTTTTTCAAAATTTTGGGAAATACTATTGAAAATTGGACTATTTCTTTTTATTATTTTTACTAAAAGTAGTTATCTAATGTTTAAGACTTAAACAATTAACCTCGACTGTAGATATATATAGTATACACAGGTATATACAGGTATTATATTATTACATGCTACTCAGACACAGACTGGTATGATATAGTTTCGGGAATCGTATATGCGAACACTGTCTATAATTTATAATATGCATGCGCGCCTGTAATATCCTCTTGGCTTGAACTGGACATTATTTATATTAAAATGGGCAATTTCGTAATTCCCTAAGTCAACTGCGGTAGGCAGCGGCGTACGCAGGGTTTTTAAATGGGGGGGGGGGGGGGCTTCAACTTCTTTTTAAATATAAGATTTGAAAATTTAATATAAGACTCCTCATAAGTTTGCCTAATTTTATCAAAAACAAAAAATTTCTACCGGAAAGTTAAATTACATTTTTATGCGAGTTTGAAGTTTAAATTTTTACAACATTGGATATTCACTCGATTTCTCATGTATAGCAATTTTCTTACTTTGTTGTAATTCAAAAACGAATAACTGCAGATATATGAAAATTTAATTGATGTTTATATTTTCAATTTCTGTACACCATATACATTTGAAAATATTATGACTCGTTTTAAACTATTTACGGAAATTTTCAGTTTTTTTCTTTATAATTGTCAATACATAATTATACATAATTATACAAGGCTCTTGAATTATTGTTACTATGGCAGTTGAAAAATATTAAAAATACATAGGCACAATTTTTTATATAAGCATATCTAAAGTTCGAATTTTGACAAAATGTATCAAATTTAAAATGTAATGATTATTTTGTAGTTAAAAATTTATAAAATGTTCAACTTGTATAGCTGAGGATTCAAAATGTAAAACAAGGTTTCACATAAATAGATTATGTATAAATTACTTTATTCATAATAATATCATCAAATATACTTAGTAATATCATAAGCTGACTGACCGTCTTCGCTTAGAATCATTTTTCTTATACAATGATATTAAATCATTGAATTCAAATTAAACATTTAACACCATCCGTTGCCCCACTTGTAACCTACTGTGCAGAGCGACATTCATTTCTACGCCTTTTTTTAACTATGATTTAGGATACTTTTTAATGTTGATGGTTCTTGAAATAGGACACAATAAATTATTATTTATTTACCTACTATATTTCTTGTCAACTTAACCAAACACAAGATCAAAATGTTTATCTTTGCGTTTTTAAAAATCTATATAACCAATACTGAGGTTATAGGTACCTATATCTACTACGAGTATGATATAACTATATGACCAATAGATAGTAATCCGTGTAAATATTGTAAGAGTTGTATTCATTGAATTCCGTTTTGTATAATATACTCATTCAAATTATATGGTGATGTGATATAGTATCTTAAGGATTAGACAGGTCACGGTATCGGCAGATAATATTATGAGGAAATGCAACTATATTATAGGTATTACGTTTTAGAATAGTCGGGTAGTTGTGCGTACGATGCAGGACACATTCGGCAACCAACATAATCCTGCAGGACGTGCACGTACAAAATATACACGTGTAGTGGCGTATGTATGCCGTTTGGATAATATTTCACTGACTGCAGGATATAAAATAAAATAAAATAAAAACAAACTATAATCTCGCTGGAAATAATAATACGTATGAACTATTTTCATATTCTGAATAAAAACGCCGTTCGGCAGTGTACACACAAAAAGTTTTTCCCACATAATATAGGTATTAGGTATAGGTACACCTTAACGATAAATACGTGCAAGTTTTCACAAACGCTTATGAATAATTCATTATATATTCGAAATCTAAAGCACACAACGAAACATGAAACGTCTAAGTTATGCAACACATTATGTATAGATATATATATAGGTAGGTTACCTACCTAACCTAGGTATAAAATATATTATTATTCTGTAATCCTAGGAATAATCGGTTTACCGTTATCGCCATTATTGTAATTCGATTTGTTTTCGTAAGTACACATAGGTATGAACGTATGAGGAAGATTTGTATGGTCAGATCGATTATATATTCTGCATAGATAATAATGAGGATAAAATAATGAAAATGTAGATACACATCACGTCATTACGGCATGTACCTATATATATATATAATATATATGTTACCGACAAAGCCTGATCACTATAGGTAAATAATCGGGGTAGATCTAGTTTTACTAGTCGTACTCAGTATAAAAGCTGAAAATTTAAATTCAAGCTATCTGCACTAAAAACGATTTGACATTTTGTTACAATCTGAAATCATGACAGTAAAAGCTGATCGACCAATGACGAAAACAAATATAATTTTTTTCAAACAATAAAAAAAAACTAAGTTACGTATTTCAAAAAATAAATATCTATTAACTCATATCCTATATTCATCTCATTTATTTGAAAATTATAATTATTTTTTTCAATATAAATAATTTGAATAAATAGGTTCCTATTATAAATTTATAACATAATATAATTATATTTTTTAAACAAAATAAAATATGAATGTTAATAAACAAAATGATGCGTTTAATTTAATATAGTTTAATAAAAAATTTGATTATTAGTAAGAAAATCATTGATTGCATTGATCAATAACTAATAATACCTACTACAACTGCAGTCATTAATTCAATTGTATATGCATCCTATATATGTTTTACTAAACGTTTTTAAAATTATGCTTTTAA
This sequence comes from Nasonovia ribisnigri, assembly GCA_027563435.1. Lineage (NCBI taxonomy): Eukaryota > Metazoa > Arthropoda > Insecta > Hemiptera > Aphididae > Nasonovia > Nasonovia ribisnigri. Next base: position 233,317 of record JANEHU010000707.1, on the reverse strand, counting down.
GCTTTTATCTAGTAGCTACGATGAATAATCCAAGCATTTGCATGCTGCGTTTATGTATGACTTCGTTAAAATAACGGTTTCGTCGGGTAACCGTATTTTTACCGGTAAATATACATATACCTAACTAATCAGTAAAAGAGCAATTCGTATCCATGGATTTAAAACCGTTTTAAGTTCTAACATTATCATGTAAATCCTAGTATTAACTATGGTAAAACCTAGCTTTCCCATAGTGATCGGGTAATCTAGCTTTGTGGGTATACTTCAATCATATAATTTGACATTATACTATAATATTATATTAGTATAATGTATGGATTTTTGTTAAAAAAAAAACTATTGACGAAACCCTATTAAAGTATCAAAATCGATTGATCGACATAGATTAACGGTGTAAATATAATGCACCGATATAATATATAGTATTATAAATTATAACTCAAAATATTGTATGAACCGTGCAAAACGTATAGTTAAATTATAAAACCGTTTTGGCGCATCGATAACATATTATATAACATATAATATTTATATATATATTATTGGTATCCAACGCTATATACACGCGGCTACTGTACAATTGTATAAAATACTAGCTGTCCTGCCCGACTTTGTCCAGTCCAAAGATTTGTATCTTTAATAAATATATTTGTACAAAATGTATGTATGCCATAATTCTTCTAATTTATTTTAATGTAGCTGATCCTGCACACTTCATTGCCCGTAAAAAATGTTAACTCTTCAAAGTTGTGATTGTTCAACTCCTTTATAGGATTTAACTCGCTGCAGTAAGTGTTACTCAGCCACCCCGGTAAGCAATCTAACGACGTCGGATCGCGGACAGTATGTCCTACAGCATATCAAGTAGGCTGTAGGCATTGTGCTAAACTTCGATTGTATGCATGCTTGATTAACTAATGGCAACCAATGTACAAATGAAATACTAATTTCTACAAATCATTATTTCTCCTGTAATCAATAGCAACCATTTATAAACAAAAATGTCCATCGTAAATCTCAAAAAACACTGTTTGAGCACCTCCCTGGGTTGAACCTCTAATTTACCCTTTTTTTCATTACCCTACGCTACTCGGGGATAATGTAGCATTCGAATGGTGAAATAATTTTTCAGTAGTTTCGGAGTCTATTCAATGTATACAATAAAATCTTTCCTCTTTATAATATTAGTAGGTATAATAAATATATTATCATTAATAAACACAGAAACAGCCAATACTAACTTCATAGAAATAAAGATACCCACATTTTTAAGGATTATTATAATATGTTAAACATTATATACATTATAACTCAGAAACTACTTGTTCAAATTTAAATTTAGATGCATCAACATTTAAAACAATTATTTATAAATATATATTTTAAAATTTACAACACAAAGGGTGATTTGAAAATGAAAAAGTTTGTATCGCCAATGACACTTTTATTTAAATGGCATAAAAATACAAATTATTGAAAATATATAATAATATATTTATACTAACAAATTCCAAAAATCAGAATTTTAATAAATTAATTATTTAAGAAAAATGGTTAGGTATATATGCTTGGTCATGCTTTGGTATACATTATACCGTATAAATGCGCATATAATATCATAATATATATAGGTTATAGGTACACGACGAGTTATAGAGACTAGAGCCGAGTCTGCAGCACCTATATCATTGTATTTCGTTGTATTCGTTTACAACCGAACTGTACATTGATATAAGTATACAATATACGTACAAGAAAACGATCATCTGCAAACGTGCGGTGATTTTTGATATTTTTTAACGTGCCAAAGCAAAGCACATGATGTTGTTGGTGCGTGTGTCATACAGAGTCTATTGTCTGAGTGTAACATGAGTATAAAAATTCCATCGAAACTGTGTCGCCCGAAAATTATTTTTTAAACCTTGTGTGGCCGCGATGACGATTCGAAATCGCGTTTTGAATAGAAATATGATGCACATTCTTCGGCAGAGAACTGCGCGATTACTGATGAAGTGTTTAAGTAAAGCAATATAATAAATATATATATAAAATTAATATGTAATAAAATAAAAAAAAATGTTACGCTGTCACAATTGACGTATAGGTACGCTAGACAGTGTTGTGCCTATGATAATTACGAGTAAAATATAGGTAAATAATATAAACAGTCGGATCGAGACCAATAAACTTGTAGCACTATTATCATTATTCCTCGAGAAGCAAATTTAAAAAAAAAATTTATTACCGCACTGAAAACGATTTATCAGCCGACACCTAATTAAATTAGTTTTTCGAAAAACAATACGTGGACTGTTAACCGCGTTATTAGATCGAAACATGATTTATCGATTCGAGAAGAATGTTTTGAACTAAAACAAACCGTTTTTGTTATAATATAGATAGGGTACTATTAATATATTATTATTTGTTTTTTTTTTAATTAGTGTCGTCACCTTAACTGTAATTATTTTAATTATATCGAAATACTTTGCATGATTTTTAATTATTCGATTTTCCCTCATCAAAAGGTGTATAATAGTAATTCAGGTCATATTCAAAACTCAATTTAAAAAAAATAAAAACGTCTTTACAGATTTTATCGGGTTTTTTTTTACTCGTTGATTATACAGTACATGAATAAAGTCGAGAAAGTTAGTAACATAAAATGATAGATTTGTAAACACTGGTGTATTATTATATAATACGTTTAAACGGACGTTTAGCGCATCATGACCGCAAGCTATACAGAACGGCTGCGAGCTGAGATCGTATATTAAATAAATGTGTGTGTACTGGTTATGCGTGTGTGTTCGGATGGAAGGAAGTTAATTATTATACTATACTACAATACTAGCTATTATATTATAGCTGGCACGTGTCTCGCAGTTCCTGTCAACGTCGGAATTGCGTGAGCGGTCGATTTTATCGTATAAGAATTCGCGTTCGCGTGTCGTACCGTTTGTACAATAAAAGTATTGAAATGTATCTAGAAAGTCCGTGGATGCGTACCGCCTACATACGAGTGAGAATAATTATAATTTATACAGAGTGTTCCGCTGAGTTTGTACTCATCTGTAACTTTTATTTGTAAACCTCATTATTGAAAATTATAACAAGTACGTATATAATATATATGTTATACCAAATATCTATATAAGTCTGCAGTATAGTGCTTGGTATCGCATTTATATTATTTGTTCTTAAATTTTGAAATTCCAGATTACCTTAATACGATGCATGTATTATGCAGGTCTAAAAAATATTCTCAAAAATCCCAAATTCTCAATACAGTTTTAAGAATAAAAAAAAAACCTTTTCTATATAAATGATAAACATAATAGCGTTGATTAAAATTAATGCAATACTCGCTGCTTGCTGGACTCATTTTGGGACCAGATTATTATAGTCCAATATTTTAATGTGTTAATTAGATGAAAATTCCCAGCATAAAGAGATGTATTTGTATATGTATTGTAGTAAAAAAAATTTAATTTGGAGCTATGTAGTGCCTAAGAACCTAATTTACTCAATTTATTATCATGTATTGATTATTTATATGTATTTCAAATGTATGTTGTCACTTGTCATTCAAAAAGGAAAAAGCCATGAAAATTGTTAAGATAAAAATAGTAAATATAACTATTTTTTTCATAATGTTTATTTTCAACAATTTAGATACATTTTGATGTGATGAGTCGAGGAAATATAGTAATAATTTAAAAATATATGCGATAAAATTGGGTAAAATGGAATAAAAATGTGGAAATATGCCCTTAAAAAATACACATTGACCCCATTGTCCAGTGTTGGTGAGTCCAATATAGATGTATTTTTTACTTGTGCGTTAGTTAAGTATAAATTGGGACCTATAGGTATTTGAGTGCTGCAATAGGTAAATAAGTCCATTAACCGGGAGTTTAAAAAGCAGCGACTAATGCACTGTCAATACTTTATTGTCTATTAATTATCAATGATAATAGTGTGTGACTCGTCGCGAAGTGTACATTGAACCATTTTGAAAAGTTATAAAAATAAAGTTATTAATTGTAAATGAATATTGATACAATGTGATGCCCTGACAAACATCCTGTAGGTTATACATATTATTATATACGGCTCGCGATCTGTATATATACCACATTATAATAAAGACAGCATTCTGCATTTCTGTATATTTTTCCTATGCATTTCCCGTGCGTGCGTATTGATTAGGTTAACTGCATATTAACATAAGGTATATAAATATTTACCACTGTGCAGTGTACTTAATACAGTAATGCCTACCTATATATAGGCTAATTAATAGGTACCTACATTTTATTTCCCTGTACGATGGATGGGATCCAATCAAAATAAACTATGAAAGAATACATTTATGGATGAAGCTATATAGTGATGCTTGTGTTTTATTAAAATAACAATAAAATTAGGTACACACCTGATATTAAAAAAGGCCAGTTACAAATTATGTATAGGGGGAAAGAGGGTTCAGTTAGTCAATTAAAAAGGAGATAGTAAAACATGTGTCTGATTAGAGAGGTACTATTTATGTTAATATATTTATTTAAATCCTTGATTATTGGGAAAAATTGTTTTTATAGGTATATACCTGCTATTCCTACATTACAGTGGCACACGTGATTTTTTTTTAAACTGACTTAAGAACGGTGTGATTTATTAGTGGTACCTAACGGCTATACTGGAATAGCATAAAAAAAGGTTTAAAATTGATCTAAATGTTTTAAAAATTGCATTGTGTATCTATATAAAATATAATAATAAACGTACAATTTTTAAGTCCCCGCAAATTGCGAGTGAAGTTGGCCTCCCCATGTCATGATTATTTCACCAAACTTGTACCAATATTTTGCAACTATTGTTTTGCTTTAATTACTAAACCAAAGTTGGTGGGGCTAAGAGTTCACGCAGCCCTTCCCTCAAATTGTCGTATCAATTTCGAACTTGTTTCATAATTTAAATAATATTTTATTTATAATAAAGAATGAATAATATTTTTAAATTACCAAAAAATAGGTAGGTAGTTAATTAAAATTGTTATTCTTCGACTCTTTATTTTAATATTTAATTTCGTCTGAATTTGAACTTCTAATTTCTATAAAAAAATCTATAATCTTAATGCGAAAAACCAGTTTTTGACAAAACTATTTTGATGTAATTCAAAAACAAATCACCAATAGATTCTAGGAGTTTTCACCAAATTTGTACTAGCGTTTCTATAATTTGTATAATTTTAAAAATATTTTTACTAATTTTGAGCTATTTATAGACATTTGAAATGTTGTATTTTTTTTTCTATACCTTTTGATAATAAAATGTTTATTTTCGATTATAATCACGAGTAAACTTGTATTAGATTTTAAGATTTTTTTACCGAGCTAAAAACATTATCGAAAAAAAAAATAAACTCTATACAATTGCTATCTTTAATTGTTTCAAATATCAAAAAATAAAAAATAACTTTTTTACCCAAAACTTTAATTAAACAAAAAATAAATTTTGTGTAGTCCTTGTCTCTGTGAGTATAACAAAAAAAAAAAGATTTATGATATGTTTATTATCTCAGGAGATATCACAATTGGTAAATCTTGGCGGGACACTCGCTGTATAATATGTTTCAAATCTATAGTTTAAATATATATATATTTTGTTTAGAAATAAAAATCAAATGAGGGGCATTACCCATAGTGGGGTTATACCAGTCACACATAAGTACACGTAAAAGGATAAGACAAAATATAAATTTCTACAAATCATACAAATAATGATCAAAATAATATATTGTCAGTACAAAGATATTTATTAATACTTAGTAGGAAAAAAGTGTATAAGAAATGTTGGTTTGTTGCATTTACAAAAAATATTATTACTATAATAAACAAATACAAGGCGGTCCCCATCAGATTTGGCCAGTATTACGTCCATCACAGTTTTTTTGAAATACATGCATTTATACTAAAAACCATAATATTTAGGTGAATTATGAGCACATAATTGCAATCCTCATATTATTTAGAAGTAAATAAAAGCATTAATGTAGAAAAAATTGAACTCTTAAATTAAGATAATTTTCAATTTTAAAAAATATTACCTACATCGAAAGTGATAGAAAAAATTGATAAAAAAATTTTGGAGGGAAATTTGTGTTTATCATTTTGAGACATCTGGTATTAGGTTTTGATGGCAACACTTATCAAATAACGTGAAAATCTAAATTTTAGCTATATCATATTTCATGAGATATTATGTCCCTGACCAGTATTGCCCACTGTCATTGGGGGGGGGGGGGCACGTTCTCCTACGCCACGCGGCCAAGACACCACCTGACCCTGTGCGAGAACACCTCCGGAATCTAAGTTAATCTGTGTAGTGAACACGTTTGTCACGGCATTCGACTCCTTATAATATATTATACTGTTCTTTATATGGTGGAAAATTTGGAAAAAAAACTGCACATATGTATTTTTACAACTTAAGAGTAGCCCTATAGTACATTTTCAAACTAAATTCCTACCAGAAAACACCTCTAATTGTTAATTGTTAAAGGTCAATCAAATTTTTTTCAACTATAAAAATGTAAATAACACGCATCATTGTAAATCGCTCCGCTCAGATTCCAATAAATCCATATCAAAATTAATTCTTCAATTCTTCGGTGACAATCAAACTCCGGCATTTTATACTTATATTTTATAAGAATTGTGATGGCTAAAACATTATTTTGATGCGCCCCAACATTTACTGTTCGAGCAAATGAATACTTTTAAATCAAAATTACTAGTATATTTTGTAAGTCATACTATATTTTTTAATGGTAGGCTATGGTTAATAACGGAGGTACGGTTATTTATTTATTATATTATTATTATAGTTTTGATCTTGATATTATAATATGACGTATAGGTGCGCGTGTCGGCTAATGGAGTTCGAGTGAGATTATAATTGACTCGATTCGCAGAGGTGTATTTATACATCACTCGTATTGTATAATCAAACCGTAATAATAATAATAATAAATACATGTATAGGTTTTTTTTAGTAGACGGTGTAATGTAAACGATTAACTTTAATGAGATCGAAATATTATTCAAGAAAAGAAGGCTGCGATAAGATTTGTAGAAGTGGGACATATTATAATTCATAAATCCTATATATATAATATAATAATAATTTATAATATATACAAGTATATTCATCTAAATAAATATTAAAATGGGATTAATAGGAAGAAAAATACGATTAGCCCGTCAATATTTCTTTTGATATTTTTTTATTGATATGATTTGTTTGTTTATCGTCCAGACCCGCTAGGCTGTTTTAAACTATAATAAAACCAAATGAATGGATTTTCCGCTCCATTTATGAGAATATTTTCATAATTTATCCAGAATAACGAGCGAAGATCAATCGATTATAGTATCAAGTACATAATTTGACAAAAAAAATTATTTTCTTTACGAGCTACCTAGCATAAGCGTGCGCTGACATTATCGGCAGAACAGAAGTCACAAATAATAAATAAGTATTCAAATGTATACTTGGGTTCTGTTCCAAAAACTGATCGGAAGAAGGTAAGGGAAAAGAGGTAACATTTGTTTAACCATCACTAACCACTAATACCTTTGGTGTTTTGGAGGGTATACGGTGTATTGTGTATACTCATTTACTATTTGGTGAATTAGCGTAGGTATACGGTATCCTATTAAAAAGCACAAATACGCACATATCTTTATTTTTTAAAAAATAAAGCAATCCGTACCTATTACTTATTAGTTATTATTATTAATTTTTATTATTCTTGTATTATTTATTATCATATGACATTTAACAATCATCTATAAGTTAGAACCATGTATAACAAATTATTAATATTGGTTAACTGGTTAACACGTATAAGCCAACCTATTTGCCATTGGTATAGACGTATAGTTAATCATCGTTCGTGACCAACGACCGTGATTATTACAGTTTTTTTGATGAAAATATTTTCGAATTGCCACTATCACAGAATACCTAATAAGAATTGACAAGATAATTATAAGGTTAAATGTTAGGTATACAATGTTAGATCCGAACTGTAAAATAGTTGTTAATACTTAATTAAATAAATACAAATGTACAAAACTCGGTAACAAAAATATTATTTTTCTAAAGTTTGCGAATTTGTGAATGTATTTCGTAAGAGCTTTGTAAATTAATTGTTCACGAGCGACGCCAGTGGTTTTTGAGGGCGTATATCGATTGCGCCGAAATTACCTTTTTACCTGTGAAAAATCTATTGATTCCGCCAGCTATTGACTCCGCCGAGCTTTTTTAATTATTGATTCCGCCGGCTATCGAGTCCGCCGAAGTTTTTTATTAATTGATTCCGCCGGTTAATATTTTTAAATTATTTATTTTAATAAAAACAAAATATAAAAGGCTTAAATTAATATACAATTAAATTTTCAATTCGTCACACTCGTAACAACACTCGTAATCTTGGAGCATTACATGAACATAAATATAGATTTAAATATATAAAACTAGCATCTAAGCACTATTCTGAAAAATAAATCTATTAATATTATTATTAGATTTTAACTATTATTACTATTATTTATTTTATTTTTTCTAAATAATTTTTGCTGTATTATTCATATATTATTATTTACTATTATTTATTTTATTTGTACTACAATATTTTTGCTTTTTTGGCGTTAACTAAATAAATTGTATAACATTTTTTTACTATTTTAATACATTTTACTTACAAAAATGTTTGAATTATTTTTTGAAATGTTTTTTTGAAAAGTATTTAAACTTAAAATAAATTATAGTTAGGTTGATAAACTATTGATAAACTATTGATTAAAAAATATACAGTCAGCGGAATCAACATAAACAAATTTCTGGCGGAATCGATAGCCGGCGGAATCAATAATTAAAAAAGCTCGGCGGAATCGATAGCCGGCGGAATTGATATTAAAACGGCGGAATTGATAAAACCCCGTTTTTGAAGGGTTGAATCTGATTAGTTATTGGCTTATAAAATTACAATATTCATTGCTTATTTACATCTTTGGCCTTTACCCTAAATTCATATATAAGCGTATACACCATCACCTATAGTCTTTTTTACAAGAACACTAACGCCACTGCCTTTGAACACTGCCGGCGAAAAATTAATATTGGACTGTTAACGCGTATCACTAAACACTTCTCCACCGGGGTAACTTTAATTTTTTACCTATTCATACCAAAAAATCTACAAGAGGTGCTTGAAATAAAAGAGGTTGGGATAAACTGGTAATGTTATAGGTATACCTTCTCTCTACAGTTTTAATCGTCAATAAACGATGATGAGGTTTTAGTGTTTTATCATTTCAAAATAGTGAAAATTGGAAATAGCACATATTATAATAATAGGTACAGATTTTTTTATAAGACAACTAGTTTTTGAGTCCCGATAAAATTGTGAACAATTGATGTCAATTGTTTATGCCATTTTAAAACGACGATAAGGTTATTATTTATAATAATGTAGACGAAGTTTCAACAGTATAGTACGCACCTGGCACCTAGTCATTATTGTAAAACGAATAGTGTATATTTGGTTCTTATATAATAGTTATATACATAGGTATACATCAAATGCGTGAAAACGTTTCAGAAATATATAATATGTCTGTGTGTTATTCCGTCTCGGTAATTTACATTTTGTACTTAAAAATAATTTAAAATATGTATTATATATATGTATATTATAGATGCACGAAATGAGAGATACATTTTCGGTATTGTACGGAACGGTGAACGTTTGAATGAAGTGAGTAAGTATATATATTATATGGGAGCATCTATTGACACTATATAATATATACGAATTGTTTATACGAATTGACCACCCACACATAGGCGAGATTCTACATACCCGAGTGTGCATTATATATACTGCCTGTGTGTCTATATGGAATAATTTGAAGGGAAAAATGCGGTGCATGATTATTTGGCCTAATAACGGAATAACGTGATATTTCGATTTGTTGGACATTAGCCGACCGATTATTATTTACATTTTTTTTTCATTGTACTACCGTCGTTCGGTGCGCGGCACATGTGCACACGTCGCTATTGTTATAATGATAATAATAATAATACAGTAGAATGTTTACTCAGAAACCTGTCCGGAATGAAATTATTAATGCACTTCAAACCGCATCCGTCATCATCGTCATCCGCCGAGGAAGAACCGCGTTTGCTTTTTCGTCTACTTGCCGCATATAAAGTATGTTTACGTTTATTATGTACACGCAGTAGCAGTGAACCAATATTATGTTTATTGATTAGCTACAGTTCGAATAGACTTTAGTAATATAAAGGCATATGTCCCCTACCCCGGTCCAACCATCTTAAGCGTGTATATTATGATATATAACTGCAGGTTGATACCTAATTGTTATTATGCACGCTCATTTTTATACATATACAATACATATATATTTGGGTTAGCTACTTTAAATTGATTAAACAGTTAGTAATGTTCCAAGCGCATAAGTTTCAGCATTAATAGAACAGCGAATAATCAACAATCAATTGTTACGGGCAATGGTTTTCAAAAACATTAATTGATAGAAAAATGGAAAAAATAATTTTTTAATCTATATTATGTTGTGATTATGATGTGTGTATCTAGATATTTTTTTTCATACTCACTATAATTTATAGTGATAAAATATTACATATGGCGTCGTGGTGACATGGTGTATACTGTATAATCTTTAAAAGTGTGTAGGTATAATAATATCATTAACTTGTAAAGACACAACCATTTTTGAGGGATTTCATGTAGGAAATTGTATTGGCAATTTAAGAAAAATGAAAATTTAAATAATTTAACACTATTGCATACTTTTTCTATATTAATATATTATACATTTATACATCAGTAAAATATATAAAGGAGTTATAGAAAATCTTATTTTTATTTATATGCACGCATCATACCTATAGTTTTTAAATTAATGCTGCAACCACAAATAGATTAATTTAATCTATTCTGTACTGCAACTGCACACTATAGCAGACCAAGAATTTAAATAAGAAATACATTTAACAGTTATCCAGTAAACTATATTATTTAATTATTGTTATGGTGCATTAGTGCATAGTGCAATACAGACGCAATGGCGTTTTCTGTGAGACGTATTAAAACATGTACCTACTTAGGTATAATATTACGATTTACGACGTACTATAAAGTCTTATAAGCGAGATTCTATTGAAACAAATTTGTCAAACTGGAAAAATACTAATATAATTTATATAAATAAAAATTATTGCAAACACTCGAACATTTTTAGACTCAAATAAGACAGAACATAATGAAGAATAAAATATAAGCTATAAAGTGTATAATGTGGAAATATAAAACTTAAGTAGGTAAGTAAGTTAATGTTTTTTATGAAACTCCGAGTAGTATGATTAATGACTCAATGAAATAGTAGACAGTGTAATCACTTAATAGGTACTAAAATTGCAAACGATGACACTAATTCTATCGTATTCAAAAATAATATATAAACTTTGTAGGTACCTATACCTGTTGACTATTCAGTGAAATTCAATGTTATTAATTATTGTTAATAATTATTAGTCAAACATTTGGACACTTAAATTTACATAATAAAACGTTTCTTAAAGAAAACTTTATAGATGCACAGTTAAATTGTCTATATTTTCTCAGTTTTTAAAACATATACGTAGGTATATGTATATTACGATGCTAAGAACGTGTACATATAGACACTTTAAATTGATTTATTACATTTTATATTTACTCAACGAAGTAATCATTAATGTACGTAAAATATAATTAATGTTATTTTCTCCAATTATTAAAATCATCAATTTTAATTTTTCCAACGACCTATATTCGTTTTATTGTTTATTTACATCATCATAATAATATAGTAATGTGTCAAAGATGTACGATCTAAATGTAATTAATCCCCGTATTAATTTTAATCAAATAAAAATGTAGGCGACTTCCATTCCTGCATAAGAACCCACGCATTTCGTCCTAATAAAAACGACAGTTATATTACATTATGATGATGATCAGTACAGAACTTGGTTTTGACGGTTATAAAACGTATAGACGTGTGGTCCCCAGGCAAGTTTTGAAAAATTAGTTAACAAGTAGTTTCAGATAGCAAAACATGCTTCTAGAATAATTAGACTGGTATCGGACATAATATTTTATTACGGTAGCTATTGATATTATAGCGATTAATAGTTGACTATTCTAAGCACGTGTTTTATTATTGAATAATTTTTTAAGGATGGGATTGTATAGGCGTATAACACTAGATTTAGCATAACTATTCGTTTTAATAAATTATGAAGGCTAGTTTGAATTGTTAATGTGCCATGTTATATCTTTGAATGTAAAATTATTATTATAGTTTATAAAAAATCATGCCTATGTATTTTTAATATTTTTAAATTATTATGTAAGAATAACCTATGTGGGTTCTTATATTATTTGTCTAAGTTATTTGACATAGCCCAAACATGTTCATCAACACTTTAAAAAAAATTCAAATACCTATAAGTACCTATACATAGTTTAAGATTATAGACTGTATATTTTGAAAATGTAGTTGAGTATAGAAAATTATGATTTCACTAACAATAGGATGTTTCGAGTTTTCACGATTTGTATAAATATTCTTTGTAATATGTCAAAAAACTAAAACCGTTTCATAATAAATCATAATTTTATGCATGATCACGTGAATATCAAATTTTGTCAAAATGTACATTTCAGATGTTCATAAAAATTATTATTATACACTACTCTACTATTGTTTTATAATTCTTAATAAAAAAGAAACTTATTAGTAATCCTGTATTAAATTGTCAAACACTCAATCCTTAAGTATAAATAATAAAAATTGTGTACATTTTTAATTACCTACAAAATAATTTGCGAGATGTTGACGAATTTCCTTATCCGTAATTCTAACTTCAACCGCTCATCAAAAATGACTGAACAATAAAATTATTGCTCAACTTTTTTTATATTCCAGTATTATAACTTATGAGGAACATTAAATTAAGTTCTCAAGCTTTTGACAAATTGAAAATATTTTACCACATTTAAAGATAAGAAACTAAAATACGATTAAGTATACTTTATAAGTTATAAATGTTATAATGAATAATGATAAACTTTTTTTCGCGAGTGACATATGATACAAATATTGGAAATAATTCGTTTAATAATTGTATTCTATTGAAATTATAATAATATTATTATAGTGTACAGTCGTGCTAGTGTATTAAATGTATGTATGAAATATACGTACTAATAATGGACTATTGAACGAATACTTTATAATACGGCATTTTTAACTTATGTAGGTACATTACACCTATATTACCTACAATTAAAGCTGGATTTGATTTAGATCCAACCAGTTTTCAAATTAATTATATTATTATTCAAATTTGTAGTAGATAGGTTAGGCTAACATATCTTATATACCTCCTAACTAATAATAGTTATATATTATGGTGCCCTGTACTTTATAATATGTTGTTATATTGTATATGTAGGTATGTAGGTGTGTATACTATTGATCAAATACTGATTTATATGTGTTACATGCTTTATAATATTATTATTTTTTAATATTACTTAAATTGAGTATAAAGAATTAATAAGTACAACATACTAACATAAGCGTACACGGTACACCCACTCACGCATATTGTTGATTGCTTTAATTTAGACGACCGATTTTCACATGAACCAAAATCCATTTAAACCCGACTTGTTTTTGATAAAGCGCACTCAAATACTCAATAATAGATATTTTAGAAGTTTTAGCCACAAAAATGTTTTTACAAAATCAAATGCTTGTCAAATAAATGTAAAAACAAAGCCGGGGAGATACTTTGAAATTCTAAATGTCACCCAAACTCAAATTTTATTGTGCTAACTAATTATTTTTATTTTGGATTAGTATGATTTAATTTTTGCTACTAGAATTGTTTTACTCTGCATAATTCAACCATTTGAAGTGTTTGGTATGATAGTCGTGTTGTGCCCATATTTTCAGTTTATACGACTATAGTAGTACAATACGAATACTTTATCCACAGCACGCTGACTAATGTATCTATAAATTTGTATACATTAAACATATTACAGAATGAAGGAGCATATTACACTGTTCATATGGTTAAAGTTTACATTACCCGTTTTTGGATCTTACCCATAACATGTACATAGGTCTGAACGTGAGATATGCCCGACCGGGTCGTATAAATGATAATTTGATAAAGAAATCATGGAACTATGCGAACCTCGTGACTCATGATGTCTATGTTTCGACGAATGTCCGTCCATTCTATTGTTCGGGGATGAATGCGTACAGTGATAATAATAACATGTGACGACAGTTAAAAACGTGATACGAGTGTAGAAAATGTAGTCATTGGCCTGATTAAAGACATGTCTGTGTATATTATGTGCATAGATATTATGTACGCGTGATGAATGAAAGTAATTTTCTTATCGTATAAATAATACCTACTATATATTTTGTAATAATCGCTGGCGATCCAGCGTACTCAAGCAGTCAAGCCATTTAAACGTGACCCCTGCGACTTGCGGTACATTATTTTTTTTTAGACATTCCGGCTAGTTTATTTGAACATATAGATATTATTGCAGGTATTCTGAAAAAAAAATGACCACGTAAAAGAAACACAAAAAAATATCTAATGAAATAAAAGTCCATTCGAGCGCCGGGTATAAATATAAATATAAATATAAATATATAAATTAAATATAAATTGTACTATAATATATTTTGTTAAATAATTTATTGTTGACTGCCTACTAAGCCAAAAGCAGTAAGCAACAATGTAGTAGTTTTGAGAAAAATAACTTTTTCTGAATCATCTTGTTATTTTTATCATGTTATCAAAATAAAATAATAAATTAATGATTCTTAAATAAATTTTCCTGAAGAATTCAATAACACTCTATAGTCTATGATAAACATTAAGATACCTCAAAAACACCCTCGAAAACACCTTAAAACGTATATACGTACTTTCAGCTTCGTGGTGTCAGACATTAATGTTGCATAATATAATAAATGCAGTATGAGCACAATCATGATAATAATATATCATGGTCGATGGACTAAACGCACAAACTACAATCACAGAATTAATAACAACCAGAATGTTAACAGCACGGTCTTCTAAGACCGTGGTTAACATTACATTTAAAAATTATTATAATTGTTGACAATATGATATTGTATGATACGGCTAGAAAATTATCATCAATACTAAACGAAAATACCGTATTTCAGCCAATACTAAGCAAAATTACCGCATACTGTGGTCAGTTACAGCCTTTTTGCTTAACATATGTTTGATACTGCTTTTTTGCTTAGTATCATTCATATATTTGTAAATACGTATATGTTTAACCACGTTTATTATGAAATCTATTGCCTATTAATACCTACGGTATTTTTGCTAAGGAATCAAAAAATGCGCCTTGAAATAACGAATACTTTGAAATAATAAACTCATTTTTCAAATTTTGTCCTTTACTACCTTTTGGCTCGGAGGGCAGTAACATATATTTTACAAAATAATTACCTATATATAGTTGTACATTGAATATATCTTTTATCACCTAACTATTGATAATTATTATGACATTTTGACTGGTTTGAGCAAAGAACATTTTAATTAATTTATATTGTTGGGTAAACACCTAAACCAAACTATTACATAATATTAAATCGGGATTGGTCCCAAATGACCTTTTCTCAGTTAATAAGATCCAGGGAAAAAACTGTCAGACCGTTCATCCCATTATTTTAATATCTAATAATCTTTATTAAAAGTCAAAATTTATATTTATGGTATAGCAAAATTATGTAAATTAAAAAAAATCGTATGGTGTACTTTGTATATTAAACTAAAATATGTGTTTTATAATCATTATTAGAAGTCAAAGTTTATAATAATGGTGGCTATGGCTAGGTTACCTACTACCCTTTTTTTATAAAGATAGATCTCATACCCACGACCTTTTTTCAATGTTTAAAAGCTGATAACCATAAATTGTATTTTAACAATCAAATAGTGCATGTTAAAAAACAGCCATATCCCCCTCTTGACAAAATCATTCGACTCGTATGATTGTTACTTATTAGAGCAATAATTGCAAACAAGTAATGTTAACGGACATTATACACCAAGACATAAAGTGATGTATTATCATTTATCATATTCAAAGAAGTACGCATGTAAAATATTATCAAATAGATGAATGCAACAAAAAAAATCAGTTCGTAGATACTCATTTTATAATTTATTCAATTACACGTTTTTATTTTCTCCATTAAAACCAACCAGTGTTATAAACGTCGTCATTAAATGTATACCTCCCATGCTGTTTGATTCGGTACTTTCAGCTATGTCTAGTTAGCTACCTATAAATAGTATACCTAACTGTAGGTAAACAGTATTACAGTGCCCGACAGCGGCATAATTAGGGGGCAAGATGAGAATTTTTCCCTGTGCAATTTTTAAAGTAGGTTGATGTTTAGAATGCTTAACTCACAAACTTAACTGAACGTTTTAAAATTTATTTTTTTAATTATTTTTTTATTGATTAATTGGATAGGTATGTACATAGAGCGTTGTATATAATACCTAATGGCTAATACTAATAATTTATAATATTCATGTTATCATTATTATTTATTACTTAATTAATGCTATTATCATATCAATATATTATTATTATTTATTATGAATATACCATATAATATATAATATAGGTACCAGGTACCCATGTAATATATTTATATATTTGTTAATTTAATATGAAACGTCCACAACAATAATTTGTATCTGTATACAATATAATACCTACCTAAATATTATATCCCCTTAAAATCAAAATTAAATTAAGTAGAAAAAACTTTGATTGTTTTTAACTTTTGAAGCGATGGATTTCTTTGTGGGAAGAGACTAGACACTTCAGAGATTCTTCAAAATTTCATTTTTTTTTAATCGTAATGACAGTTAAAAAATTAACTAAAACCATTTAACAATTAAACACCAAATACTTTTATGATAAATTCTAAACGTAAGACTTAACAATCAAAACATTAATTTTAGTAGTTTTTTTACCCGCTCGAATAATTATCACCATATTTACCAGTTTAAATATTAATAATATACATCACATTTCTTAAAATTCTAACTAAGTTTTCCACTACCGGTCATTATGTGCTAACCGTGCCTGCCACATTCCCCCTAAACACGGCTCAAATGATAAATTATGTACCGTCAGATCTGCCATGTTTACACATATATAAGTTTATAACTATAATAGCTTGTACATCTATTAAAAATTAATCGTTGTAGCATTGCAGGTTTTCAGCGTCAAGCGTTATGTGATATGACGCGGTTGTTCGGTTACTGAAAACTGTCGCGTTCATGATGATTATTATTTACGTCCCGTTATAATAATATTATTATTATAAGAAATTAGGGACGAATGGCGACAACGGAGTGACCATCTATACCTATATATACCTATGTACCTATATACCTAACATGCATAATGCCCGGACGCGGTTGTCGTTTTTATCAGAAAACGGGTTTATATATAGATTCTATATAATAATTAATTATAATAATTTTAAGTATATAATAACGGTGGTAGGAAATACTCTTAAGTTTATTATTTACGCCCAGCTATATACTTATCGCAACCGGTGTCCAGTTATTAATGTCTTTGTACTACGTATGGGTTGGTGCCGCCACTGCTGCATATAAAATAATATTATTTTATATGTCGTCGTTTCGATACAGAGTCGTCCGACCCGTGTTCGAGACAATGTCACACAACAGCAGCACATAGGTATAATATAATAATTATATAGGTATATACGTTGTATTAACCTTAATAACGGCAGAATGGTTTACCTACAGCTCGAAATCGTTAAACGAATTTGCATAAAATCCGGGTACATAAAAGTGATTGAGTAAATAATATACAAACGCGTCTTGTATATATTATTATCATCATAGCAATAATGTATGAGACTCTGTGGATTCGACGGAAATTATTACGGAAAACTCTATACGAGCGTTAAGGTTAACTGCTGTAGAGGACTCATTAGCTACGAGAAAGACAGGACTAAGCAATGTGTAAAAGTTTATGTATAGTTTCTTGAAATTGGGCTCACTCACATTCTATACGCACGACGAGTAATTCAGATAATAATTTGTAAGACTATAAAAGAAAAAAAAACCTTTTATTTACTAGATGGTAAATTCTTATAACATTAAATCTGCAGAAAACCTAATCCCAAATGAAATTCACAGAAATAATATAACGAGTAGAACATATAATAATCATACTTAAGAACAAAAAACATGGTCTTAATACGCGTTTCATCGTACCTACCTATTTTTTTCTTATATACCTATACAATATAATATTATGTAAATGGATAATTGAAATCGTGATAATTTTCAATTGTCAAGGTAAACGGTCAAATATAAATGGGCATAATATTCCGTTTCTTGACCGAAATTATTTCGAAATCTAATAAATAAATAATATTGGTTCATTATTGTGAACGGTTCGCGGAATTATATTCATAATCATTAGTCACTATTAAGTATTTCAATGATATTAGATAAAAAATTAACTAACTTTTTCAAGCATTAAATGCTTGAGAAATTGTCTTTAGGTAAGTACAATCTTCGTAGTAATATATTCACAATATTATGTATACATTATACAATTATAAATAATGTAGATCAATAGAATTTTTAACATAAAATGTATTTTGTGGGTGCATTTATTTCTTATCATTAGGTACTAACCTAATGTATAGCCCGGTATAGGTATACCTAATATATAGTATAGGTTAAATATTTTTTCTACTCAAATTGTTTTTGAATATTATTATTTATTACTGATAGACCGCGGATAGCCGACACTTGGTGAGGCCATGCAGTTGGTACTTCATAATTAGGGCTAGGATGTATATATTTATTTATATTTATTTATATTTGCATTGGTATGTTTTTTTTGTAACTTCTTTTGTTAATTATGTCCACGAATCAGCCCATGATGAGGTAAATGGTGGTATTTTTTTATTCACATTTTCGCATACTTTGGATAAAATGCATAATTTTGCATGTTATGAATAAAATGAATATTATTGCATATTTCAACTGCAAAAACGGGAAAATTCATGTTTTATGGAATATTTCGTTACAATTAATTTCATCGCTGAACAAAAATACTTGAAAAGTAATTCAATCTGTCTTATCTTATTAAAAATGAAAACAAAAAACAACTGTAAAACGATAGCAAAAATCCCAAAATCCCAAAATATAAAATAACAAAATAAAATATAGTACCTACCTATTATACTAATATATACCACAAAAAAAAATTAAAAAAAAATATTTCTGTTATCGAAAAATTGATAATTCTGATAACTTATAATTGTTGACAATAAATATTAATATCATAGAACAATAATTATGGTCCATACACATATACACTGCAGTGATGAAGGTAATCAAAAATATAATTATCAAAAACGTTATTTTAAAACAATATAGAAATATAACGTTTTTAATAAAGTTTATCAAAAACGTTTAAAAACGCTAAACAAAATCAATATTTTTCAAATCAAGAAACAAAAACGAAAACGAAAAAAATTAAAAACGTTTTCCGTCACTGGTTTTGACTGAGTCATCGTCGTATATCGCGTGTGTGGTGATACTTGCCATGTTGTTTGTGAACTGTACTAGAAAATGCCTCATTTTTACTCAATGAGAGTTTGGAAATCGTTGAAAACACTCAATTTACACTTATCCAAAACAAAGAACTCATTGCTGAAAAAATTAACAAAAAATGTGTTTGCAAAAAAATACTGGACTAAAATATATGTTTACGATACTTAATATTTTAAATGGCAACAGCCTTGATGAAGATTTCTCAAATATAACTCCTGAAGAAGTAATACAATTTAAATATTCGATAATTAGGGTATGTGATTTTAGTAAATGTAAGAATTGATAAGGTCAAACAGAAGATCGTTCACTTTCGACAATTTAAAACACCATGTAATTGTTCCATGTAATTCATTTTTGAATAGATTTAATAATTTTAGAGGTACTTTAATAGATTTTATCATTTTTTTTAATATTTTTTGTTTTAAGTGTTAATTTTATCATATTTTAACATATTTATTTAGAGTAATAGATATTTAAAATACATTTATAGAAAATGTGTTTATTTAGTTATATTTATGTGGTATATTTTAGCATATTTTTAACTAAACAAATGCTTATTTCATAATTTTTTACTCCATAAAAATCCTAGCCCAATTAACAATTTATATCATATTCAATTAAAATACGAATTAATCGTATCATAAATGCCACTTAAATTGTATACGGAAGCACAGCCAGTCTTAACGATTCCCAAATTGATAATAACTATATAAGATCCATTAAATTGGGTGAACAAGTACCACGTCTGGAAAATCGTGACTACAATATGGGATTTAATTACCGGTCCTAAGGTATATTTTTCAGCTTTTTTCCACAAGAAACCTTTGCTATATTAAAAAAAAAAATGTATTGCTATTTGATGTAGGCATAATTAAATTCTAAAATACAAATGCATGTTAGATTTATGTATTTCATTGACATCCTTTAAATAAATAAAAATATAAGGTAACGAGTGTTATACGAAACATGTAAGTATATATAGCTACACCTGTGTATATATAATGTACCTATATTAATAATAAATAATAAAAATAATAAAATATTAAATATTATATAAATAAAAATATAATACAATGTGGAATACATTCAATATTTAATAAAAAAAAGGGGGGGTCAAGTGGATGTCGCTCTGCTGTACAGTACGTTAAAAGTAGATCACTGTATAATGGATGGTATTAAATTTGAATTCAATGATATAATAATATCATTGTATACGAAAAACGATTCTGAGCGGAGACGGTATGTCAGTCTAGGATATTTTAAATAATATTGATATTGTTATTATACGGTAGCTGGTAAGTTGAATTAATACTATTCATATTATTTAATTATTAACTTTAGGTATATTATCACTGATAATTTATCAGTGATGCTGGAAAAATATTATAATATATACTTTTATATAAGACACAATTCAGCTGGAAACGTCATTTAAGATTAAGCAGATGAATATTTGATAATATTTAGATAATTTTCGAGATTTTGATGAATTTTGTCAAAATTCAAACTTTAAATGCTTGTAAAAAAAATGTGCCTATGTATTTTTAATATTTTTCAATTGCTATTGTAACAATATATCAGGAGTCTTGTATTAAATTTTCATGATTTTTGGCCCAAAAAATAATAATTTATTGGTATTTATATAAAAAAAAACTAAAAAATTGAAAATTGAAATGGTCCGTAAAAAGCTCAAAAACAGTCAAAAATCAAAATATATTCAAAATTAGATGGTGTACAGAAAATTTTCTATAGAAAATGCTAATACCTATAAACATTCAGTGAAATTTTTAAGTATTTACAGTTATTCATTTTTGAATTACAACAAAATAAGAAAATCGCTATACATGAGAAATCGTGTGAGAATATCCAATGTTGTAAAAATATGAACTTCAAACGCTCATAAAAATTTAATTTGACTTGGTATTAGATATTTTTTTATTGATATACTTAGACAAACTTATGAGAAATCACGTGTTACATTTTCAAATCTTAGATTTAAAAAGAAAATTTTTTATCAATTTATAACTCAACATAATTTGCACATTTTCGTGATTTTTACGTATTTTGTCAATATTTGAACATTAAATGCTTACAAAAAAAATTTGTGACTACGGATTTTTAATATTTTTCATATATTATTGTAACAATATATAAGGAGCCTTGTATTCAATTTTCAAGTTTTTTTACCCAACAAATAAAGTTTAATTAAAAACTATAAAAAAAAAAACCTAAAAAAATTGGAAAATGAAAATGTCTGTAAACAGCTCAAGATAAATCAAAATATTTTAAAAATGTTATGGTGTATAAAAAATGTTAATATAAACATTCAGTCAAAATTTCATGTATCTACGGTCATTTCTTTTAGAGTTATACCAAAAACCAAAATCGATATTGTCGAAAATTGGTTTTTCGTAAAAATTCCCGTTTTTTCCTTAGACCCCCCAAAGTACCAACTAGATTCACTTTCCTATTAGAAAAGGTACTGTTGAAGAAAATCGAAGCATTTTTAGTGTCCTAAAAAGTTATGACAGACACAAAAATAGAAAAAAAAACCCACACGTCATTGAAAATCAATACATTCCGCTCAGAATCTAAAACCAGTGAGTTTTAAAAACGAAGCTAAGTTTATAATAGATAGCTATTTAGCTATAATAATATAGGACCACTTTGACTGCTCAATCACGGAAATAACTTCGAATTTCCACGAGTTGAATTGAGTGCAAAAAGAAATTTCACGTATTGGTGTCAAACTCATTTTAGATTTTAGTTCGAATTACTTTGAGCGTACACCTTATAGATACCTAAAAGTATTTTTCTTCGAATTACTGCAAGATTTCCAAGGGACCGAGTTTTTTTCTGGGAATTACCGTAGGTTAGTGAGTATATCGCGAGTATTGAATTATCGAATGTTTGAATGAACATGAACCGAATATAATTTATGAAATAATTATAAACCTTATACCTTACAATATATTATTAATATATAAAATATTAAATAATTATAAAAATTGTTAATAATATGTAAAATGATTAAACTAAACTATCCACATAATATTATGTTATGTAATACGCTGTTAATGTTTTATTGGTTAATAACAGCTACTAGCTAGTGATAGGTATGATATGAAAATTTTAAATAATATTTTAATATCTACTTAATAGTTATTATCAAATATAGGCATGCGATTTATACCAACACACTTCGAAAAAAAATTAGTTCAACCCACCATGTTACTATTGTTAAAAACAGAAAAATAAACCATAACCTAATAGCGGTACAAATAATAAATATAATATAATAAAATATCCTTAGAAATATAAGTTCACCGTCAAACTAGTATACTACGTATATTATAGTATTATAGTTAATACACAATAAATTATACAACAAAGAGAATTCTGTGATTTTTTTTTTGTTTTATTTATATTACAACGACAATTTTACAGGCATGTTTTGCGAAATGTAAAATTTAACAAAAGTAAATATGTAAATTTGTCTACCTTTGTTAAATCTGACTATGTCCAAGTAATAATTATTCACCCTCAAGCTTTTCGGTAAAAAATATTCAATATATATTACCAAGGTAATGAGCAAAAGCTATGATATTCTATTATTCTACGAGAGAATGGAGTGTATTTAAATATTTTTTAGACATCGCCACAATTGTGTGAGCATAAATGCATAATATTATGATGCTTCTTATGTCATTGTAACCAATGTCTTTTTCAAAAAAATATGTGAAAAATACAAGTTATTTCTTTATCTGGGTACCTATGTAAATCGTACATACCCAGATATTATAAACCTACAACCTACCACAACAACATGAAAATAATAATATTAAGGTATCCTACGTACCCGCGTTGGCGTTCTTCTGTGGCACCGCGGCGTACGACACACAGGCGCCCGTCTCGTACGTGATAGCGGCGCATTGGTCGTCCAACTTGCAGGCGTCTATGCACTGCGGCAGGGTGAACAGGGCCAACTGCTCGCGCATCGCGTGTTTGGCCGCCGGACTGGCTGCGTACCCGGTGAGCAGCTCGAAGTTGACGTCACCACCGCCGTCGCACTTGAGCGACGCGACCGGACTCGAGCAGCCCGCCATCATCGCCGCGACCAGCGACAGCGCCACGGACAGATGGGCGAATCGCCGCGGGTGCGGGTGCATGACAATATCAGCGGTGGCAGCGGCAGCTCCACCCGCGTTGGTGGGTGTCGAAATGCGACAAAAACAGTGTCGAGACAAAATAATCAGACGCCGTTGGCGAAATCGTCGTAATGCGTGCAAATAATATTATCGTCTATTTTAAAACAATATTATGTCGTGCACGCCGTTTTCGAATCAAACTGTTTAAGATGTAAAGTTGTGTCGTGTATATTTTGAAGCCATGCGATGGGTATAACTCTTGGTGCGGGGTGTAGAGGTCGCGACGTCGGCGCCGCGGAGAGCCGAATAAGACTGACGACGCGGAAGAGTCATGAGTGCGGCCGACTACGGTCCGCGGGCACGTGGTCGCGGCGCGGCGGCCGTGGTTTCGAGAGTCTAGAGCGGGAGAGAAGAACCGCTGGCTGGTGAGCCGCTTCCGCCGCCACCGCCGTCTTTTCTCTGCGACGATTATTATTATTATTTGTATTTTTTGGCGTTTAATATTATATATATTTATTTATTATTATCATTATTTATTACTACGACCGTTGCCGGCCGCCCGCTCGGATCGGCCGAAATAATAGATGCGTATTAGCTTCGCACAAACAAATAATAATAATAATTTAACGACTGCGTCAACACCTCGCTGCTGGACCGCGGGAAACCCGAGCGAATGACCTATTAGAACCCCGTTTCTATGAATCAAAAATAATAGGAACCAAATTATTTCATTTCGATTATTATCGCATTAACCATCCACCTGTAAATATAAATATATATTTACGTACAAGTATAGTACGCGTTTATATAGGTAAAGTAGGTAGGTACCAATAATATTATAATATAATATATACCTGCAACGGACGATAACGTACATTATGGTTTTATTTACATTCGTCTCTCCTCTGTCTTCTCGTTCGAAATTAATGGCCGAAACGTTAAGTTTAGTTTATATATATTGTGTTCCTATTTAAAATATCAGAAAATATATTAGAACACCACGACGCTGCCGCTACTACAGTTTGGAGTTCCATTAATACGCCATTTATCGACACAAACATTCAGAGCCCGCGAATGGCCTCTCGAGAACATTAACACCAGCAAACCATAGACTGACGTTTGAAATTTGAATAAAATATAATATTTATTATTATCCATTTATTTATAAATTATCGAGACTAGCCCTTTTTCAGTATAGCTTCTACATTTTTTAGATTAATATTCATACAAATAAAATACAGATTGACAATTAACTAACTAAAATTATAATGATTTTTTAAAAATGCGATTGTCTTAAATCTAAAAGTACCATAGTTTGTATCAAAAAAATCCTATGGCAGTGGAGACTAAATTAGCAAGTTTCAGAGCTTTAACAAAAAATGAGTCGTTACCGGCTTTAGACTTTAGTATGGGACATTGGGACGACAAAAATATCGTGATTTCGAGAATTATAATATATTACATGTCATGTGAATCATAACGATGTTTTTAGTTTGTCTAATTTTTCTTTTGACTTTTCTTATGCTATATAAATATACATATAATGTCAACATCAACGTTACTCGTAGGCCAACTTGAAAATACACCTTTAAGCGGAAGACATATTATAGAGCTCAATACTGACCGTTATGTGTAGTACACTATAGTATTAAAGTTACGATTAATAGTATGTTAAAACCATGATGGTTGACCGTCGAGAAGTCTTAAGACTTCTCCAATGAAATTTTATTTTTCTTAATAAAATATAAAACAATCTGTATTTAAATTCATTAGAAATTAGAACATTAGGTAATTTGGATATATAATATATTGTATTATAAAAATAAACATAACAAAAGATATTTTTTAGGATACAAATTGTACGATAAATGTTTGTTGTACCTATTATTATTATTTTTCGGTTGAAAAATAAACAGTGGTGGAAATATTTAAGGCTAAACAAGTTCTTCCAAAAGTGCTTTTTTACTTAACGGTTTATATAGCTACGTATTTGTCTCCAAGGTTGACACAAACTATATTATACTTATGCAATGAAGTATAAAGGAACACGTATTATAGTAAATTTTCGTTCTTAATATAGGTACATTTATTCATATAATTTGTGATGTTACTTTCTATATAACAACGTATCATTATTAGATTAACGTAGCCGGTAGGTATGTATTATGTTCTCTATATAAATAATATTAGGTATCGTGCACGTAATTATTTTAACCTAAGGTGATGTATATTTGTAAATCAAACTGCGATTTGTATATCTGTCTGGGTCATACAGGTACTATTCATAAATAAATAATAATAAACTACCAGAAGCAATGGCACATCGCAGTACCTTTATAATAATATAATACATATCTACTAGGTATATTATCTATTGACGAGTGGCTTGACTGTAATGGTATTTTGTATTACATTTTTTTCTGGCATCTCGTGTGTATAGTACCTATATATAAGCCATGACACAACACGCACGCAATGCAAATATTCATGAACAAAGTACTAAGTAGGCCAGTTTATAAGGTATGTATACCTACTCAAAAGTGGAAGAGTGTTTGGTACTAATGGAAAAATAATAAAGAACGAAAAAAAATGATTTGTCACTAAGATAAATAGAAAAGAAAACGATGTAATAAATAAACCATTAGCCAACCTTTTTAAAAATTGTCATGCTACCTATTATTCAATTAAAAATCAATACTTAATAATTGTACATGTCTTACGTATAATGTATCCAAATTCCAAATATATACAATATAACTAATTTATCATTATAAAATACAATTTTTGTTTTATTCCAAGCAATATATAAATGCATTATAAAGAGTTTGCTATGCTTTTCATAATAGATTTATGATTTTGTTTCTGAAGAACGATAATAATGAAATCTTTACCTGAAAAAAAAATTGATTTTAACATATAATTTATTTTGTCTAATTGTTAATTAATTAATGTTATTTTATATACCTAACTATTAAGTTTATAAGATTTTAAATATTAATTAATTATCAAAATTTAAATTAGTTTTATAGTTTTTATTGTTAGTTTAGTGGTTAGTAGGTACCTACCTACCTAGTTGATTTTTCAGCTACCTATTTATATAAACTTGTAGAAGATAGTATTGAGTATATTTCTTAATTTTTTTTTATTAATTAAACGAGTTTATATAGATAGGTAGCTTAAAATTCAACTAGGTAGGTACCTACTAACCAGTATTGAGTATAATTGACGTATTCTAGGTATGTATATTATACATACATAATTTAATAATAATAGCACAAATCTACACACAGTCGATATTAAAATATTATTTTACTTCAGAATCAGTTTTTTTTAAGTAACTATAAAGCAACAATACGAGTTATGATCAAATAAAAAATGTTAAACTATTTAAAAAATGTAAACAGTCCTTAACGGTATAATTAAGATTGATGATATTAGATAAAACTAAAATAATGTACGGGTAAGGGTATCTATAGATACAACAATATCTATGCGCCATGAGAATACCCACCTATTTACAATAATACGTTAAGTATACGGATCTTGTTTAAAAATATTGTGATTTTGTGGATGGTAGAAATGGGTAGATAAAAACAAAATAAACAGGTAATAAAAATCTTGAGCGTTTGATGCCAAAACTCTATCTTTTGGTAAAAAGTCTGTCAATTACATTGGACCTAATTTCTATAATTGCATGCTTATTTAAAAAAAATAAGTAATTTTTGAAAAATTGTAAAAGCAATTGTTAACTGGCTAATATAATTTATCTGATTTTTAGTTTTAAGTAAATTTTATGAAATTCTGATTTTCCTTATATGTTTAAATTTATATATTTATATTGGAAAATCACACTAATTTTTGTTGTAGTTCCAAGCTTAAAATGTTGTATAGGAAAAAAAATGTAACAACAATAATTGTAACTAATAGAAAAAAATATATGTCTAGTTTAAATATGATATAAGTAGATAGACTAAGTATGTACGCATATATGTATTTAAAAATAATAAATAGTTATGGTAGGTCATCAAAATATTATTTAGCTAGAAAAATATTTCAAAACTGAATTTACCAGGTGCCACCAATACCTCTCGTCTTTTAGAACCCATTCGTAAAACCGTTAACTCGTTAGACGGATCCAAATTTCTAACAAAACCCTTCGCGTTGTCAGCCAACTTCATTATCATTTCAGCGTGGCTAACAGATGATCTGTTGTCTAATGTTGATGTTATGAGATCACCTATAACAATTATTATCCGTATCAAACATAATATGATACATGATAATAAATACAGATCATGAGTTAAGGACAAAAGATTGAGTGTCACAAGCACTACCTAACGGCTAACTGGCTAACTATAAGACATGAGTAAGTTAATAAGTTCATGATCACAACAATAACTAATTAGGTCAACCTACCTATAACAACAAGACACTGTTCGAATACACACCATTATTATTTACCACAATAACACCGGCAACACCGTTTTGAGATTGGATACGTTTCAAAGTTTCTTCGAATTCATGTTGAACATTATTCATTTTATAACTTAAATTCTATAACTATTATTGTTCGAACTTTAAAAAGAGTTGATATGCAATTTAATAAGTATTATTGTCGTACAAAACGTACTAATTGAATAGACTGAAAATAATAGTGAAATTATACAAGTGGTTCCCATGATTACATAATATTATATTATCTATACCTACGATAAACATCGTGGGTAATATATTATTTATAGCGTAATTTTTAAGGAGTTATGTATAGGCAATTATTTTGATTCATCTGGTACGATTTCGGACTTGTGTATGTATAAGTAGTGAAATATCATTAACATGTACTATGTAGTAATATTACAATTTACAACGAATTAAAATACATAACACATGCTGTATGCAATTAATATATAGCACTAGTGTTTAAAATCTGAAATACTTCACAAAAACGAGAAAAATGAAATTTTTTTCAACACAAATATTTTATAAGGGTATCCAGTCGACGAACAAAATTAGTAACTTATATTTTCGAACAAAAATCCATGACATAAGTGAATGACTTAAGTTTGACGGATTTTAATTTTGAACACGGATTGTGATTGATTAACAATTTTAATATTATATTATTATATTAAGAGAGGCGATTATTAATATTTCAAAAATTGTTTTTCGTGATATTGGGATAATAAATATTAAGAAATAAGAAAACCTTATTCATTGATATCGAAGATGAAAAAAATCAAAATCGTCTCTATTAAAAATTTAAAAACTAACAAACTTAATAACCAATCAAAATCGTTTTTCAAAATGAATATCACTCAAACCAAATAATTCTTAGTTTTATCTGGCTATTCGGACATTCGGTATTTTGGTAAATACCTGCAGTATTCTTCAATCGAAAATAGTTGATAATTTTTTTTTTTGACAAGAATAAATATTAATAATACATTTAGATACAGAGTTTTTTCAATAAATATATACTGCATTCAGTTTTTTTTTTATTGTTAAATTTTAATGAATGTCAACTATTATTTAATTATACTAATACAAAAAAAAATTTAATATCGAAAATAACACTAAAATATAAAATCTATTTTTGATCTACTAGGATTAAATTTTGAATCGGGAAGTATATATGTTTCAAGAACGTAGTAGGAAAATGAGAAATCTGACGTCGGGCAATCTGATATTAATTGTGTAAAGGCATCTTCTACTTCTTCTGGGGGTAAATACGGCAAACCAAAAAAACTTTTAAGCCAATTCCCAATATTGGAATTTTTGTTATTATATTCAAGTAATAGTTGTTTGTTACTTTGAATGTGCCGAAACCAACTTTGAGCTAAATGTACAAGCCACAATTTTACAGTCGGGATAAAGATTTAGTAAAGCATTGTGTGCGGAAATCTCAAAATCTACATGGAACTCTTTAATATTTAGTTCTTGGTTAAGCGTATGAACACATAGATCCTGTATAAATTGTTATCCACATTGTATTATACGTTGAAATTGACTTACTCTTCAAAAAACAAAAAATTACAGGCACATAAAAATGATTTTGATAAATATGGATCGTGTATAACTGGTTAAACAATTTTGGACAGTAATCAAATGTACCGTCTCCAAAAACGTGTTGAGCATTACATAAAACACTTAAATTTTTCGGAAAAGTTAAAAGTACTACATTTTCGTCATTACTTAAATAAATAAACTGTTCACCTTTAAATAACAAATTTTCTTGCATTTCCCTAATCTGATTATTGCTTAATTTACATTTTTTGGAAGCGTTGGAAACTGTTTTTTTCTGGCGGCGTACATAGAATTTCTTAGTAAATGAATATCACTATGTTTTAGATTATTACCTTGGTTATGAAGTGTTTTTCGTATTATCTTACTTGGTTGTATGTGTAGTTGTGTTTCAGCTTTACGTTTCACAACACTGCGGATCATCTCCTTTTCAATTTCATTTTCTGAATACTCACTATATGTTTACTATGATCATTTATAACTCGAATAACTTTGTTGTATAGTTTATTTACAACATACAAACCGTTGCATTTTTTATTGGTACAACGAAAATAAAAATCACCACTTTTTAAAACACGGTATATTTGGTGAATTTAAAATTATTTACACTAATAGAAATATTTCCACGTCGCGATTCAAAAACTTCACTAATTTCTAAATCCATGTACAGTAAATATAGGTTAGAGCCACAAATTCTATGTACGCACACTATAAGTTCTCGAGACGTACTGATTGTAAGGAATTTAATAACATTTCCGTACTCTTTATCGATGATTATCATTGCCTACTAAATATAGTTATTTTCCGGTGGAAGACATAAGCGTGTATCGTACATAAACTCATACTCCAAGTTCATACTCCAAACGTTTAATCTTAATAGACAAATGTATAATCTGATTACGATAGATTGTCACATAGACAGTCGTGTGTGAGCAGTTTTGTGTTGTAACATAATATTGTTATAGTACCTACCTATTTCGTAAGCATTCGTTAAAATGGATTTTACAAAAACTGTTACGAATAAAGGTGTTGTGTGTATTTTGTTTAAAGAGCAAAAATATAGAAAATATTCTTCTTATTAACTTAACTTTAACTTTTTAACTCGTTAATGCCCAGCCTTGCATTTTTGCACCTTTGGCGCTTATGTCATATAGCCTTATTTTCGTGTGCGCAAACCAGTTGTACATTTAGGATAACCGTGTGCGCAAATGAGTTCCGATTTTTCAGGTAAAAATTATAAAATGTGCGCAAACAAGTTGCAGTCTAAACTTTAAACCATATTATTCATGCTGACTGATGATTTTATTCGTCAAAAGAATTAAAACCTTGTTTTTATAGAAATAAAATACTTATGGGCCTTACTATTAATAAAGGGCAATATTTAGGTAATAAGCAATTTCGTCAATGCCGCCCGGGGCTTTAGTCGTAAATGATAATGAGTAGGTACTCACTACTCACATTGTATACCGCGGGTACTGACTATATCGGCCGGCGGCCGTTAAGAGTTCATTATTAGTTATTAGGTACTTACTAGTAGTTATTAGCTTATTACCATTGATTTTATAATATAACTTTTTGAAAACATTATTTTTATATGATTTGATGTGATTTAAAAACAGTGTATTTTCGAAGGTTTTTTTTGAAAGAAAATGTATGAACCTCATACATTTTCAAACTTATTTACTCACAAACAACATTTATCATATTATTATGATAAATAGCAAACAAAAGCAACTGCTATTATAATTTATAATAACGTATTCGTTTCAAAATTGTTCAACCATTTTTAAGTTTCGTTATATAAAAGATCTATAGTTACACTTAAATGCTAATTAAAATAAAATGTATGTATAACTTATAGCAATTATAAATTATAATAACTATTCTACAATAGTACATTAGGTACGACAATATCAAAAAATAATATGAATTTAATTATATACTTGCATATTTCTCCTGATTTGTATGCAGTATATTATACAATTTACTAATGTAGTTTATCTACACTAACGCCTTAGAGAAACCAATTTAAAATAGAAAATTAAACAGTCAATAGTTATTTTTATTTATTTAGACTTTCAAGTTGTAATTAATGAAATAGGTAACCAATTTAAAAATATTTAATATTATAGATAAACAAGTTTTAAATTAAATTATTTTTAATGATAGAATTACAAAATAATTAGATATTAATATAAATTGTTAAAGAAAATATAACTTATTGTTACTTAAATTAAAAACTAACATATAGAGGGCTGAATACAAGGATAGATAACGTTTACCTAGAAGTATGTACAGTGGCGAGTTACGAGTGGTTATTCAACCTTTTTACAGTACAAGCGCTATCTAAAGCTATATCTTATTTCCTTGAAGTGGGAGTGCTAGTACTGTAAAAGGAGGGAAAAACGACTCGGTAACTCCACCGTTATTTTGTGGGAAATACTCCTAAACCTTACAATCATAATATTGTGACCAAACCTCTTTATTTCGGTATATGCTTAGAACCAATTGCAATTAAAAAAATTGAATATTATGAAAGGAATAAAATAATTTACAAGTAAATCCTTCTGAGTCATAACTCTTTCTTTAGACAATGAATGTTGTTCATTACACTTGAAGAGTTAGACTACACATTACAATAGTTACAAACAATTTTAAGTTTTTGAGCTGAGTTTTGTATATATTGCTGTATTAGCCAAATGTATACTATAATTTAATGTTTACATAAAACGTACAAAATGACTGGTTATTTTTTTCTCTTATTGCAATTATATTTTACTTATTATATTAAGTATCATAAAGTATATAAAAGACTAGAATATCTATCAATGCAATATTTGCTAACTAGGTTTAAGTTTTACAAAATTCACACTAGTCCACCATAAAATATATTAAGCGCATAAAATAAACGTATAAACAACATGATACCCAAAATAAGCAATATACTTAAAATATTAAAGAACATTTTTACGAAATACGAAATACGAAAAAATAGAAACATCATCACTGTGTCCTTGTGCCTTACTGCCCTGTGTTAAGAAGACGCAAAACCGTTAAACATACAATATAGGTAATTTTTGGTTAGTAGAATCAATTTTGTGTTGTCAGAGTGAGGCTTACATATAAGTTATCGTCAAACTTAAAGGCAAGAATATTATCTGTTATCTGTGTTTTTATGTCGGTTGTTTAGGATATTTTAATTTTTAAAGAACTACAAGGAATTTTTAAATTGCAATAATTTACTATACTCATATCAATGGTTGAAAATCATTCTTAAATAATATAATATCAAAAAAACCGACTTTAAACATAGATAATTAATAACAATTATAAATGTGGATTCATAAAAACAAATAAATAGTTGTAGAAGAAAATATAAAATTAAAATCTTGTATGCATTATATAAAATTATAAAAATCAAAATTGAATATGTACAATATTATTTGTAATTAACTAATAATTATTTACACATTTTTATTTTTGAATGTTATTTAGCATTAAATTTAAGTGCATTTTATGATTTGCTATATTATTTAAAATTTGTTCTCTTATGACTGTGCTTCTGTTGGATTTTGAATAACGATCATTATGAAATCTTTATCTGAAAAATACAAATTATAAATACATTAATATCAATTCAGTTCATACTAAAATTATATACCTATACCACTATTAAATTGTATTAAATGTTATAATTATATGTTTTAAATTTGGGTGTTCCAAATTTCATGGGGCAGCAGATTTGAGCACGATATATTTAAATTATTGAAAAATAACGAATGTGAAAACATTTTTGAATCGTATAATCTAAATTAATTCAATATTTAATATTTTTTATTAATCAGGATAGGGAGGTTGGAGGGTAACTTTTAAAATTCAATTGGGAACCTATATTTTTGAAATATGATTCGTGCACAGTTTAATTTTTAATGAATTTTGACGTGTCATTTATACTAATGTATTCATAATTGAAAGAGGTATCTGAATATTGGTGTTGATTTATCAAATGTCAACAACGAATAATACTAAAAGTGCCTCCGTTGTACGATCTTAATAATCTGGGTATCGAATGAATCAATTTATTACAGAGTACAATAGTCAATACAAAACGCATATCCGTATATCGTTTGATATTATAGCCAATTACAGATTATTTTTATTTATGATATCCTAATTGCATTTTTTAATCTGAGAAATGATGAGTACAGAATTTTAGATGGTAATATGTATAATCTAAGACTATGATAATAGTGTTTTGTAGACGGCCCCCAGGGGTGTGGTATACGTTAACAATTAAATATTTCATATCAATATTATAAATTATTTAAAAAATGCCAGATAACAATATTACAATATTTAATTCATATCAAAAAAGTACACCATACTGAAACTAACAATACTATGCATAAAAAACTTGAAATAAATTAAAACCGTCGTCATCCGTGGTCAATGGATTGTTTCCATTTTTATAATATCATAATATAATAGGGATACACTTTACCAACATCTTATCAGAGTACGGATACGGTACAACTTTTAGAATCCAATACTTCATACCGTAGGGATACTGAGACCCATTTAGCTGATCGAGTGTTACTTACATATTATTTTATGGTACTATCAAATTATTTTACCAATAATATAAGTTATTATAATTTATAATCTTAAAATGATTTAATGTTTACCAAAATACTAAGTAGCAATAGCCGTTAATGAATTATAAAATATAAGTATTATATAAAAATGAATAGAACATATTTTTTACTATTTCTAGGAAGAGTGCATATTGTAATCATAAAGTTAGAAAGCATATAAAAAGACAGCCTTATTTAATTACAATTGTTATTAGATGAAGGGTTGAATAAAATATGAAATAGATATTTATTAAATATAATATCACTTTAATGTAAATATAAAACAGAATTAATATTATTATTATGTTTCATTAAAGCTTAAGTTTCAGCAACTAGGTTATTGCATTGCATTACATAAGTTATACTTAATGGAATGAAGTTGTTGTTTTAAAATTCTTTGTATCAAGTATTCAGATACATTTAACCATTATTCATAAGTATTTTTTATAATTTTCAAAAATACTTGTATTACCATATAAATGTTATTAGTAATACATAAAAAAGGGAGTCAAGTGGATGTCGCTCTGCTGTACAGTAGGTTACAAGTAGATCACTGTATAATGGATGGTATTAAATTAGAATTCAATGATATAATATCATTGTATACGAAAAACGATTCTGAGCAGAAACGGTATGTCAGTCTAGGATTTTTTAAATTATATTGATATTGTTATTATACGGTTGCTTGTAAGTTGAATTAACATTATTCATATTATTTAATCATTAACCTAAAATTATCATTGGTGCTGGAAAAATATTATAATATATACTTTTAATCGTTAAAATTGATTTTAACGAGAAATTTTGTCCAAATTTGAACTTAAAATGTCTGTAAAAAATAACTGTTTATGTATTTTTTAGATTTTTTGATTATAGTATGTACTATTTATTAGAATCTTTGTTTTAAATTTTCAATCCTTAGTTATAAAAACCGACCATTTTATAATTGTTTAATTACAATGATTGATAATTTTCAAAATTTTGACGAATTTTGTCAAAATTAAAACTTTAAATGCTTATAAAAAAAATATGTGCCTATGTATTTTTAATATTTTTCAATTGCTATTGAACAATATATCAGGAGCTTTGTATTAAATTTTCATTATTTTTGGCCCAACAAATAAAAATGTATTGGTATTTATATAAAAAAAAACTAAAAAAATTGAAAATTGAAATAGTCCGTAAAAAACTCAAAAACAGTCAAAAATCAAAATATATTCAAAATTAGATGGTGTATAGAAAATGCTAATATACACATGTGAAATTGTCATGCATCTACAGTTTTTGAATTGCAACAAAATAAAAAAATCGCTACATGAGATATCGAGTGAATAACTAATCTTGTAAAAATTTGAACTTAAAATGCTCATAAAAATTTATTTTGACTTGCTTATGAACATTTTTTTATTGATAAAATTAGGCAAACTTATGAGGAATTTTGTATTACATTTTCAAATCATAGATATAAAAAGAAAAATTGTTATGAATTTCTAACTCAAAATAAATTACAAATTTTCGTCATTTTTACGTATTTTGTCAACATTAGAACTTTAAATGCTTATAAAAAAAATTTGTGACTACGGATTTTTAATATTTTTCATAAATTATTGTAACAATATATTAGAAGCCTACTATTAAATTTTCAAGATTTTTTACCCAACAAATAAAATTTCATTGACATTTATAGAAAAAAAAATTAAAATAATTGGAAATGTCCATTAACAGCTCAAAATAATCGGTCAAAATTTCATGTATCTACCGCCCATTTCTTTTAGAGTTATACCAAAAACCAAAATCGATTTTGTCGAAAATTGGTTTTCCGTAAAAATGTCCTTTTTTCCTTAATTTTTCATTTGTTTTTCACGGCGCTTTTAAAAACTACTGGGAAAATTTAACTTTTGACTAACTAGTTTCACTTCCCTATCAGAAAAGGTACTATTGAAGAAAATCGGAGCATTTTTATTGTCCTAAAAGGTGATGACGGACACAAAAAAAAATCATCAAATTAAAAACACACATCATTTTAAAATCAATACATTCATCGCTCCGCTCAGAATCTAAAATAAAAATATGTGTTCACACACATTTTTTGTACTGTCAAAATATTTAAAAATGTAATACAAGACTCCTTAATCCTTATAAATAATTGTAGTGGATATTAAAAAGTTTAGCATAAATCTACAATGATAAATAATTATTTATGACTTTATGAGTATCTAAAATTGAAATATTGACATTTGTCAAAGCATGAAAATTTGCAAGTTATTTCATACAAAAATTTATATATTAAGTTTAAAACTTTAATACAAGATTCCTCATAAGTTTTTCTTCTTTAAAATGAAAATTTTACCAAAAAATCAAATTAATTTTTTATGAGTGTTTGAGTTCATATTGTTCATTTGTTTCAAAATATTTTGACTCATTCTGAGCCATTTATAGACATTTTCAATTAATTTTCTTCTTTCGTTTTTTTTTCTGTAAATATGAATACATTTTTTCTTTTAGTCAAAATGATTGAAAGTGTAATTTTTTTTCATAAATTGTTATTAAGTTCATAAGTAATTGAAAAATGTTAAGGATAGTTTGAAAGTATGTTTTTTTTCATAAGCATTCAATGTTAAAATTTTGACAAAATTCATCAAAATGTTGATCAATTTCAAATTATGTTGTACCTAGTTAAAATTTTATAAAACGTTCAATTTGTATAGCTAAGGATTGAAAATTTAAAACATGGTATAATAAGTAGTTCATGTTGTAACCAAAAAAATATATAAAATATATAAAAATAGTTTTATTTTATAGATATTCTAAGTTCAAATTTGGACGAAATTTGATATTAAAACAAAGAATCAAAATTTTAGTTATTTTGTTCTTAGATAATTGAAAATTTTAAAGTATATTACTTATTTAATTATTATTTTAAAATACATTTTTTTTTATTCAGTATTAATAATATATGATACATTTTTAATAGTATAATTTCTAATCTGTTTATGTTATTTATGGCAACTAATATATCAATTGATGTGAAATGTTCTCTTCTAAACCATGGTAAAAAAATATTCATTATTGGTTCAACCAGTTTCGTAGTTATGGAAGATATAATGGGAACAGATCTCTCCCCCCCCCCCCAGAGCATTCAGCAATAAATGCATTGTTACAATGATGCTTTCTTAAAAAAATGTTTACGTCTGTATACATATTTTACTACTTTATAAGATTTTTAAATTTTAACTTTTAGAAAATTAAATCTTAATTGTACTTTGTAGAGGTAAAAATTGGTAGGAATTTTTTTAAATAATTGGGGAAAAAATAGTTAAGGAAAACTGGAATTTTTACGCAAGATCAGTTCTTGAACAAAACCTACCTTCTACTTCATAGAATATAGAAGATAATTTTTATAAAAATTCTATAGCAAGGGAATCTAATCTACATTCTGCCAAGATTAACCTACATGATATCTACACATTTACAATTAACTCACAGCCAATTTTTTAGTTTCAATTATTTGTTAAATTAAATAAATAATATTATCATATTATTATATTTATACCTAACAATTGTTTTTCATTGATGATAGTTACACTATTAAGACATGAATAGAACTTAAAATACAATCCGTATAATCTGTATCTTTTAATAAATATTTTAATATTAATTATTTAATTAAATATGAAATTATATAATACATGGCTTAAATCTAGTTAAGCACCCACTCAAATTTTTCGAACATTTTTTTTTTTAAATCTATGTATTAAAACAAGTTAAGATTGATGGTGTAAAAATTAATTGGTGGTATATCAATGAAATATAAAATATATTTAATAATTGATGAAATTTACCTGGTGCCACCATTATCTCATGTTTTTTAGTACGCATCCTCAAAAACATCAAATCGTTAGACGGATCCAAATCTCTCACAACACTCCTAGCTTTATCAGCTAACTGCTGTATCAATCCAGCATATTGGACTGAAGTTGAATTGTCTAAAGTCGACTTAATAGGAATGCCTAAAACAATTATGCTACTTATTAAACGTTCAAATAAACATATATAACATATTACTAGTATAATACCAATAATAAGTGTAGATATTGTAGGAGAATACAAACCTTCATTATTTACAACAATTGTACCGATTACTCCACGGTGAGATTGGATGCGTTTCAAAGTATCTTCAACTTCACTAGCCATTTTTATTTCTGAAACAAACTTTTGTGTAATTATTGATAAAACTACAAGAAATCGAAAAAATATTGCCGGTTTAAACCTATATTAAATTAATATCAAGAATTGCGAATAGATAAACTATTGAAGCAATAAATACAAATATGGTATTCGTCACGCACAGAATAGGTATTCCAATGTTTATAATATGATGTAATAAAATAGCGAAACGCCAAAACGCAAAGTAAAAATGACGTTTAGGTAATACTATGAAATGTTTTACCTTTTTCCAAAGGGAGTTTTTACAATATTTGTCGAAAAATAACAAGTGATAGACAACATACAGCGGACATAAGCCCGAAAACTGATAAGATTAATATAATGGTACAGCTGATTACACTTTTACAGACGTCCACACGGCACACACGGCACACTCGCTTGAGAATTGAATCATTCAAAGACTACGGACATTTAAATATTAAGAACAGTTTAAAAATTACGAAACCACATCAATAGTCGAACTTTACAACTATTCAAGTCGTTTACAATGAATGCGTTCGTCATGCACTCATGCGCGCTACTTTACTTTTTAATCCATAAGCTTGTCGCTTAAATGTGTACGCTCCGGACCGTTCGTTTTGATATGATCGCTGATTGGTTAGCGATACGAACTGTTATCACCGCGAGTTTTATCGTTAATAATTATCAACTATTTTAATTTATTTTAAAATTGATAAACAAGAGTACGAGACAAGTGACAACGAGAATTTATGGGCGAGACGCAACTCATACTCATAGACCTTATACTAAATAATTACCAAATTATAAATAATTCTACCAAAACGGCCTGTTTTCAGACGTGATCTGACCAAGCTACTTCGAGCACCTTCTCGTCACTCAGCTTTACGATTAAACTGGACTTAGAAATATTTCCAATAATCAACAGTTGTACTTAGAATATTTTTGTTACACATAATATTTACGAATATATGTTCAGTGTTTAAATAATAAATAACATTTAGTAGCATTACAATCTGTCTACAATTATTTCACACTTGAGTCAAGCCTTTGACCACTTCATCTGGTAACCCCGCGAGTTGGCTTACAACATCTGGCACAGTCGAGTTCGAGTAACAGAGAACTGGCCGTGGCTTACTACAATATGATGGTTTTACGACTAGTCGGAGATTCTAGGTATCATATTTATTCCTCACCGAAGAAATATGCCATATTTTAGAACTACCTATCGGTTCGTAGATTTAGATAAAGGTACGTATGCTAAACGAAAATTCAAATCACTGTAAGACTTCTATCATAATATTAAATAAGAACTATATTTAACTTGTTCCGGTTTAGTTAATATTTATTTTTCTATCAATTCACCATAGTACAGTTCCCTGTTGGTTGTATATGTGAAGCCAGTGCTAGTGTAGATAAATCATACCTATAGCCAATAGGTATTACATTAATTTTAGTGGATTAATATATTAAATTATTAAATATATATTTGATTAGTATATAAGTATATTATATATTCAGCAATGATTCATATACTGGATACTTGTGTTATCTTAAAAAATCCTTGGTTTGCAATACATTTTGATAAAACATTTTGGTTTTTGGATGTTATAAAATAAATACTAATTTTTTTGATTTAATACCTAATAAATTATATTTATCATACTTAGGTATAACAGTAAAATAATAAAAATAAATTACTTTGCAACAATACTAATCATACAATATTTTTAACATATTCCTACAAGTTACAATATTGCATCAATCCCAATAAGCAGAGCTTGTGCTAGGAGAGCAGTTCTTAAAAATAAAAATATAAGCATTAACAAATGATAAAAAATAAAATAAAAAGAATAAATAATAAATAAGTGACAAGTTAGTAAGAACTGAATTCTTATACAATCTAAATTTTTATATGCTTTTTGAATGTAATTAAAATACTTAAATACGCCTACATAAAATGTACTTTTTTGAACAAACACTTTAGTGTAATTTGGTAAATATATATTAATATTCTGTTTAAATCTAGTTTTTGTCCATGATCAAAATATAGGTATTGGTATTAAATGTTTTGTTTATATAACTCTACTGGACAAAGGCGCTCACACACAAAGCCCCCCTGGGAATTTTTAACTTCATGCACTTTATCATTGATATAGCAATATCAGTATTGCTATAAGTTAAACTTTGAACTTATATTAAACGATAAGTAATTTTAATCTTGCCCCTGGTGGGATTTAATCCTGCGTTCACGCTTGCTACCACATTAACAGAAAAAATATAAATAAATTTAGTTTTTTACATTAATTAGTACCTTCTATATTATCATAGTGCTAGTTTGAAAAAGTAAATTTAATAAATGTTTTATAACGCAATTAGTAGTAACATTTAATCTGGATAAATGAATATTAGACATTCCTTCACAAATTGATAAACCACAAGAATAAAAAGATTGTATTAAGTATAAATATATAATTCTTTAATAATAGTTATTAAATATACTTCTAGTTAGTAGTTTCTTTGTTGTTAACAAAATGTAATATGGATATGCCTTTCCCAATTTAACCTATAATCCAGAACTAATCCAACATATTTAATTTCTAATACACTTTCAAGAATAGTTCATTTGGGACTGCAAATAGAATTACAATTAGGAATTCAGTTCAACAAATGAACTATTAAATTATAATACATAAAATATAATATAAGTTACATGGAAAAAATACAGTTCAAAAATAATAATTTAAAATTTAGATAAATTCAATTGCAATTTGTTATTAAAACCAAGCTTAAACAGAATTTATAATATTAATAAATTCATACCATAGATCATTAACTGTTTGATCAGATATTATAATATGGCAGTAACATCGGCAAACCTAAATAATTTTATACTAATATTTGTTTTTATATGTAAAAAAT
This sequence comes from Nasonovia ribisnigri, assembly GCA_027563435.1. Lineage (NCBI taxonomy): Eukaryota > Metazoa > Arthropoda > Insecta > Hemiptera > Aphididae > Nasonovia > Nasonovia ribisnigri. The sequence continues at coordinate 191,532 of JANEHU010000707.1, read as the reverse complement.
CTTTAAGAAAATTAAAAATAATAGGGGGCATAATGACTAAAATTTCCCCTGGAAGAATCATCAATTTTACCTCAAAGAAATCATCGGCTTATAAAAGATTTTAAAAACAATGAATTTAAGGCCTTGATTATTAACCGACCTTATATAATTTCACAAATAATACATCGTGGTTTACACAATCAAAAGATTCGTATAATTCCAAGAAAATTACCAACACAATACATTGTAATTTTTATCAATATTTATCAGGAAAAGGTTATTTAACAAGAAGTGAGATGCTAACTGGCATTTTGGTTCTGAAATTCTAAAACTCTTCTGAAAATCTTTGTAATTTATGTATAACTTCATTCACTATTATAAATCTAAATGATACATATATAATTTATATTTGAAATATAATTTTAAACTGCAATGCCTTGTTCTGTAAAACATACTCCTGATAATACCTATTTTTATACATATAAATGTATATATTTAATAAACAGTTTTCCAAGGATAATTCTTCTCAGCCTTGATTAGTATAAATTTAAAATCAAAGTTTTCAAGGTGCTTCAAAAAAATTACCAAAAGCTTAGCAACCATAATTATCAATACTGCATTTTCATTAATTTACATTGTGTAAGAATAATATTTTCTGTACTATGTAATGTATACATTCATGATTAATATAAAACGCATATCATCTAAATCTGTACGTAAAACATAATTATATTGACTTGTAAACGCATTGAACATGATTCCAACTATTCATTCAATACTGATTATAAGAAAGTTAAAATATAAAGTGTTTTACACATACTCATAAAAATTAAAAAGATTTACCAAAAACTATTATTTAAATTATGTTCATTGATTTGAGACCATAAAATGTATACTGTACATATTTTTAAAACTTTGCTTTTATTAAAAAAAGGATGATGTGTACCAATTGTGTTTAATATAAGTTATAATTCACTTGTTCAATGCTTTATGTGTAATAAAATAAGCATCTATATTAATTTTTATTTTAACAAATGTCATTTGATTACAAAATGTAACTAGAATAAATAATTTCATTCAAAATATTAATTAGTTTATTTAAATTGCAGATTTATTCTATATATCAAGTTTAGAGCTGAGGAATGTTTCACAATCAGAGCTGTACATTTTACCTGACAGAATTCAATGGCAATATACACAGATCATCGTGACTAATGTGTAACATTATTCAACTGATATAAACATAAATGGTACATAATTAATTAATATTAGATCATATTTTATAGTTGTAATTCAAAGTACAGTAAAGCTATACATAAATTTTTATCAGATTATTGTAAACATTTAATAATTAACCCAAAAATGTTCTTGTTAGCACTGATAACTGTTAATTTTCAATCAAACTTGACTTAGTCCATCGAAAAAATTACCAAAATGCTTAACAATCATAACTTTCAACAATGAATTTCCATTTATTTACATTGCAAGTCAATGTAATATAGAATTAGTTTTAAATATAAGAATAATATTTTCCATTTTTTGTATTCTTTATAGTTGATAGGATACAAATTATCCCATCTAAAACAATATATAAAGCATTACAATAGTTATTTGTACATGTACAAATTTTGACACATTTCAATAGAAATATCTATAAACAAAAATCTTCGTAACTAATGTACAACTTCATTCAACTAATACAAATCTAAATGGTACATATATAATTTACATTTGAAATATATTTTGTAATTGAAGTACTTTGTTCAGTAAAACATACTCCAGATAATATATATTTTTATACATATAACTGTGTACATTTAATAAACAATTATCCCAGCATAATTCTTTTCAGCTTTGATTAGTATAAATTTAAAATCAAAGTTTTCTAGGTGCATCAAAAAAATTACCAAAAGCTTAGCAATCATAACTATTAACTTGAATTTTCATTAAATTACATTGTGGGTTAATGTAATGCAGAGTTAGTTTTACAAATAAGAATAATATTTTCTGTACTATGTAATGTATACATTCATAATTAATATAAAACGCATATCTTCTAAAACTGTACATAAAACATTATTATATTTACTTGTAGACGCATTGATCATGATTCCAACTATTTATTCAATACTGATTATAAGAAAGTTAAAATATTAAGTGTTTTACACATACTCATAAAAATTAAAAAGATTTACCAAAAACTATTATTTAAATTATGTTCATTGATTTGAGACCATAAAATGTATACTGTACATATTTTTAAAACTTTGCTTTTATTAAAAAAAGGATGATGTGTACCAATTGTGTTTAATATAAGTTATAATTCACTTGTTCAATGCTTTATGTGTAATAAAATAAGCATCTATATTAATTTTTATTTTAACAAATGTCATTTGATTACAAAATGTAACTAGAATAAATAATTTCATTCAAAATATTAATTAGTTTATTTAAATTGCAGATTTATTCTATATATCAAGTTTAGAGCTGAGGAATGTTTCACAATCAGAGCTGTACATTTTACCTGACAGAATTCAATGGCAATATACACAGATCATCGTGATTAATGTGTAACATTATTCAACTGATATAAATATAAATGGTACATAATTAATTAATATTAGATCATATTTTATAGTTGTAATTCAAAGTACAGTAAAGCTATACATAAATTTTTATCAGATTATTGTAAACATTTAATAATTAACCCAAAAATGTTCTTGTTAGCACTGATAACTGTTAATTTTCAATCAAACTTGACTTAGTCCATCGAAAAAATTACCAAAATGCTTAACAATCATAACTTTCAACAATGAATTTCCATTTATTTACATTGCAGGTCAATGTCATATAGAATTAGTTTAAGAATAATATTTTCCATTTTTTGTATTCTTTATAGTTGATAGGATACAAAGTATCCCATCTAAAACAATATATAAAGCATTACAATAGTTATTTGTACATGTACAAATTTTGACACATTTCAATGGAAATATCTATAAACAAAAATCTTCGTATCTAATGTACAACTTCATTCAACTAATACAAATCTAAATGGTACATATATACTTTACATTTGAAATATATTTTGTAATTGAAGTACTTTGTTCAGTAAAACATACTCCAGATAATATATATTTTTATACATATAACTGTGTACATTTAATAAACAATTATCCCAGCATAATTCTTCTCAGCTTTGATTAGTATAAATTTAAAATCAAAGTTTTCTAGGTGCATCAAAAAATTTACCAAAAGCTTAGCAATCATAACTATTAACTTGAATTTTCATTAAATTACATTGTGGGTTAATGTAATGCAGAGTTAGTTTTACAAATAAGAATAATATTTTCTGTACTATGTAATGTATACATTCATAATTAATATAAAACGCATATCTTCTAAAACTGTACATAAAACATTATTATATTTACTTGTTGACGCATTGATCATGATTCCAACTATTTATTCAATACTGATTATAAGAAAGTTAAAATATTAAGTGTTTTACACATACTCATAAAAATTAAAAAGATTTACCAAAAACTATTATTTAAATTATGTTCATGGATTTGAGACCATAAAATGTATACTGTACATATTTTTAAATCTTTGCTTTTATTAAAAAAAGGATGATGTGTACCAATTGTGTTTAATATAAGTTATAATTCACTTGTTCAATGCTTTATGTGTAACAAAATAAGCAATTATATTAATTTTTATTTTAACAAATGTCATTTGATTACAAAATGTAACTAGAATAAATAATTTCATTCAAAATATTAATTAGTTTATTTAAATTGCAGATTTATTCTATATATCAAGTTTAGAGCTGAGGAATGTTTCACAATCAGAGCTGTACATTTTACCTGACAGAATTCAATGGCAATATACACAGATCATCGTGATTAATGTGTAACATTATTCAACTGGATTGCAGATTTATTCTACATATTGAGTTTAAATATGAAGTTTGCTTAACGGAAAGAGATGTACATTTTACCTGACATTATTCAATGGAAATATACACAAACACAAATCTTCGTTATTTATGTACAACTTTATTCAACTGATATATATACATATTTAATTAATATTTGAAATTTATTTTTTAACTGCAATGCATTGTTCAGTAAAACATACAACTACTACTTAACTTTTTTTTATGCATATTATTTTATACATTTAACAAACACTTATCCTTTCTCGTTTTATGTTAATAATTTTTCTCAGTGCTGACTTTTATAAATTTAAAACCAAATTTTTCTTGGTCCGCAATAATAACTACCAAAATGTTTAACAAACAAATTATATTTATTTAATATAAATGACGTACAATGCTTTACATGTAGTAATATAAGTATTGTTATTAATTAGGATTATAACAGATATGTTTTGATTATAATATAGAACTAGTATAAAAACTATAATTCAAAACATTAATTAATTTATTCAAATTGCAGATTTATTCTTCATATCGAGTTTAAATTTGAAGCATGTTTAACGGAAAGAGATATACATTTTTACTTGACAATATTCAATGGAAATATACAAAAACTCCTATTTTTATAATTAATGAATGATTTCTTCTTTAGTCAACTGATATAAATCTGAATTGTATAATTTTAATATTTGAAATTAATTTTATAACTGTAATTTATAGTACAATAATTCAGTACATTTGTTTTGTGAGATAATTGTATACATTTATAAAATATTTAACCTATTATTATTCTTGTTACCGCTGATGAATATTAATTTGAAATCAAATTTTTCTTATTCCTTATAAAAAATTACCAAAATGCTTGGAAATCATTACTTCAAAAGTTCAAACACTGAATTTTCTTTAAATTATATTGCGTGTCAATGTAATACAGAATTCATTTAAAATTTAAGAATATTATTTTCTGTACTTTGTATTGTATACAGTAATAATTAATATACAAATTATACCGCCTATTAAAGTACATAAAAATTATTATAGTTAGTTGTAGAAGCATTGTACAGTGAATGATTCCAATTATTTATCCAACACTGACTAAGAGAATGTTAAAATATAAACTGTTTTAGATTTACTTATTATAAAGTAAATGCTTTATAAAATATTAATTTTTTTTGTTATGTTCATTGGTTTGACACTACATATTATATACTATTTTATTTTATAAAACTATCCATTTGTTATAAACTCAATGATGTATCCCACTTGTGTTTAATACAATTGACATTTTAAATATACATTGCTTTACATATAATAATATTTTCAATGTTATAAAAATAGATATGTAGTATTTTGTCATAAACAAAGGTTGTGCCTTTATATAGTTATTATTCTTAGAATATCAAAATTTAATTTTACTTGACACTTGACTTGCTTTATTTTACACAACTTTCTGTACCATTTCCCGGCTATAGGTTTGTAGTATTTATTAAGTTTGGCCACGTTTATGATAATATTTAACTGTGACAACATAATTTAATTCAATTAAAGTAAAAAATTAAATGTTAAGAAAAAAAATTAAACTCAAGCAGCTTAACGTTAAGATGAAAAATAAAATTTAATAAGCTTAGTCAGTTAAAAAATTTTTCAAGCTACATTTTTTTTAAGCCATAAAGTGTCATGGTATTTAGGTCACAAATAATTACCAACATGTTTAATACCGTGTAATCTTCAGATAATTATTATATATTATTAAAAATTAAATGCTTAAAATTGAATATGAGTCAAAAAATCAGTATTGTTTGTTGGTTCCTCATTATTCAAAAATAAAATAAATTTAATTGTATGATTATGATGATTAAATGTAAAAAGTTTAGTTTTAACAATTACATTTTGAATGAAATAAGTTAATAACAAAAATAGTTAACTAATTAAATTATCCCCTTTTTTGATAAATAAAATTGACATGATGGGCTTCGGCATTACTCTACTATATTAGAGTGTTGAGAATAGAAATTATTTTTCAAAGAAAACCAAATATAATGACAATAATTATAATTATGCTTAGTCTTTTTTATATAAAAATCAAATTATCATTCATAGTTGTACAATATTCATATGCATATACACATATATTTATGGCTGTATGAATAAATCTCGACAAACCAGATCATTTAGATTAAATTGATGGTTCAATATTACGTGCTCCCAAAATTTTATTTTGTTTAAAGTCAAAATATAGTTAGGTATTTATTTGAATCAACAAGTCGCGATGTTGCTGATTTCGCTACGTAGTGGGTACCTACAATCTACAAGATTAGTTGTTAATTTGGTCAGGTAAATTATTTAATTGAAATTAATATAAATATTAATTGGAACGTTGATAGTTCACCCCATCGCATTTTACCTAATTATAAGTCCTTATATTTTTTTACCATGGACTTTTAATGCTTCAGACTTTTTTTATGCTTTAAACCTTTTTTGGTAGCTACCGGGTTGTTGCCACCCGTAGCAAAAAAATTTAAAAAAATTGTTTGAGTGCAGTAAAGTAAAACCTACTTTTTCAACAGTGAGAACTGAGGCATCTATAAAAAAAAATAGCAAGTGAGTACAAACGGCATCAACGCAGTTAATGCAGAATAATGAATAAGACGAATTATAGCCCAAGTTGCCAACAATATTGTAATCTGTCGATAAGTTTCTCTAAATGTCAAATACCACGAATTAAGACAATATACATATTTAAAGTATATTACATTATTATATGACAAGTATTGACAATTTGAGGCGTAATAAGTAGGTCACTGTGGAGTGTGGATTAGGTACCAATATCGTACATAATAAAATAATATAATTCAGTGCCACGGTTATCTACTGCAGTCATCAGAGTAAAGTTATCACGCAGTAACATTTATTGTTTTAATCTATTTTGTTTCAAGACATAGAAATTATAATTATAATTTTATTTAATGTGCGTCCTCGACTGAGATGGATATTTTAATTTTTTCTTTCTTGCATGCAGTCATTACGTTTTTTAATCTATATAAATAAAATATTATATACCCAATATATTTTTATCTATATACATTCATACAATAATAATATACGTATTATTATAATAATATTTCTATGATTATTGATTGTGTAATTGTATGTTTTGTGTAACTTGGGTCTGGGTTGTCGCTAAACGCGATTATAAAGAACTATGTATAAGAAATATTTCTTTATAATCGTGGTGTCAAAACATAGAGTAGTTGTACTCCTCTGTGTGTCAAACTGCCAAGTTAGCGGATACCACAGAATATGAAAAATGATAATCGTGATATGGACACACGTTCTATAATATAGTTTGTTGACTCCTAGATTTTATAGAAATCATAGACATTAAGGCATAATATAATATGTTAGACCGGGAACGATAGCTGTTTTACGTGCAATACAATAAAGCCAACATGTGTGCGAGAGAGACGGACATTGTAATGCATTATAATGCCTATCCTGAGTTACAACCTTCTAGGTAAAACCTAGCATTATTCTCTGACAAGACCGCAGATTTATATGGATCTAATCAGACACGTCAACTTCACATGTCCCATTTCATTCCTCAGTCTATTCTATTACAATATGTCTACGATGGAAAATATTATAGACGGAACATTGGGTATGATGACGCTTTCTGATGGGTGGGCTCGGTCCTCAGATCGGGCGCTGTTATAGCCATGTATAATTGGCTGTCCTCGGAACAGTGTCATTTCTCTCACTCTTATGATAAGACTCGTGCTATCTCTCTTAGTCCGTTTGGCACGACCACTTCGCCCAATCATCGCGACAAATGTTCCAAAAACTCTACGGTCGTACTCTTTAACTATCGCGGAAGAAAAAATAATATCATGTACACTGAACAAAGACGAATACCGATTTCTCCATGAATTTTTACGTACTACGAAAAACTTTACGATCGTTGACACGAAAACAGATAAAGGTTAGTTGGCAATCCCACGGTTCTAACACTACGAATTGCTTTTGTGACTAGTTTACTGTACTAGTTGAGGCACCAGGCACTTCCATATTATATGTGATCCAGAGTTATTCGACATTGTTATTTGACGAAAATTCAAAATGGACAGTTCAAGTTGTCGAGCATGGAGTGACGTGGATACACTGGACACCATTTCTCTTTCATCTTTGGATATAAATTCTTGGTAAATAGTTTTCAAGAAATAAACTTTAATACGAATGTGCTTACCTCTGTTGCATTGTTAATTTAGTTATTAAATTATAATTGTTATAATATTTATATTTTAAACCTCCTGTCAAACGTGGCATTGGACATAAAAAGATTTTGGTATCTATCTAAACGAGTCAAAATAAATTCAACCTAACCAAGCCATGCTTACTTAACCAAACCTAACCTAAACTATCTCTTTCAATTGCATAAAATATGAGTTAGTTAGGTCTACCCAGGCTCAAATTGAACAGTATCAAAAAAAAAATTTGTGGCCACTTCAAAATTGGGCCGTTATTATATTTGGAAAAAAATATAATGTAGAATGATATAATATTAATACAAATTTATGGTTAATAACAATGAATGCTTTAGCTCTATATTACTATATTGGACATTCCATTCCTAAGGATTCATAATGCATGCAACACTCTACCGTCGTCCGTCAATGTATAGCACAGTAGACTATAGAGGTATATGCACGGCCATATATTCATAATGTAAACAACTGTCCCAATCGATGTGTTTGGTTCAAGAGTTAACCGATAGAGGAAACTGCAGTCTTGTGACCTAATTTTCATACTTACAATCCTGAGTACGTACAACAAACGAACAAAATGTCTCATTAAAAATATAATTGCGAATAAATAAAAGAACAATGAACTAATTTACTAATGTATTTGAAATTTCAAATTATATTTACAAACATAAAAAAGTAAAGTTAAATTATAATATAAATGGATAATATTATGTAAAATTAGTTGATTAGTACATGACCTGTTTTGTTCCCGTTCATATTGCCTCATTCTCATACGAATATAATAATGTAGGAAACTTGCTATTACACTACTTTTGTGGTCATTGCATGGACATTTTAAGTTCACATTTATAATAATACCAGTAAGTGTTTTATCATAATAAACCGAATATCTAACATTTTTTACTAAAAATTTCTCAGCAATTAAGAACATATGTTATAAACAAAGGTTGCAGTTTAATAGATAATCTTTTGTTTTCATACTTACAAGTTCTGCCACAGCTATATTAGAAGTATCTATGTTGGTTAAAAAGGAATTAAGACAAGTCTCACTTTGTAGTCTTAAGTAAATTACGGCACAAATATCCTGATGTATAATAAATTACAATCTCCCCAAGTTCCGGTGATTTATAATTATTGGCTATTAAATCTTCTCCGTTCCAATCATGTTCTACAATTAAATCTAAACAATTTTTCTGTTTTTGGAGTGTAGTACTACCAGTATCACCTCCAAAAATGCTTTTATAGTCATCAAAACTATTAGTAACTACCAAAGAGTTCATCATAATTGACTGAACAGTTACCAAATTTGGGAGGTTTCAATAATTTATACGTCGATAGACGATATAACTGTTGGAATGTAGGCATTGCAGGATAGTCGTTTTGACAACCAGGTTGACGTATTGTACCAAAAAATGTGTAGAATAATTTAAAAAATTTTCAATGTTTAGAACAAAATATAATATACATCACTAATTAAAAAGGCTGTATAAGCATATTATATTTATTACAGTGCATATGTGCATATTATCAAGTGCTGCAGCAAGTGCATGATTAATTTACTGCAAGCAAATTAATTAATACAACAGTTTTTTTTATCCTTTACCCTCAAAATATTAGATACAATTTATATCTTGTATTTTTAAAATCACAGCAGATTATAATATTTTAAATTCACAATCTACCAGGATTATAATATACCCTCTGATTTAAATCACAGACTCAGGTAAATACTGTTACTTCTTAAGATTAGTTTCAAATATTGGTTTGAATCAGAGTAAATTATCTTACAATGGTTTGAGTGACAACATTTTAGCGAAGTCTATAGTTTATTAAAGATAAACTTTTAAGTCCTTGTTGTAAATTACATTAATTCATCTTTGATATCTACAATTTCAAAACTAAATTTAATGTAAAATTAAAATAATAAACAAAAGTATTCATTTAAATACATAAATAATAATATTGTTAGGTAAATTATGATAAAGCACAATTATTAGAAAATATTTTTCTATTTTCTTTTTATAGATATAGAAAGTGGAAATAGTTAATTTATGAACAGTGTATAAAATATGCATCTTTATATGCTATTAACAAAGTACATTATTATTCTTTAAACATGTATCAATATGTGAAGTAATATTCAATCTCTGAAATCATTTTGTTATGAAACACCCATATTTTAAACATTATCTTGTACAGACTCAGACTCAGACTTAGTATGCATATGCAAATTCAAATTATATTATAATACATAATATTTAAAAAAAAATAAAATACCTGAATATTTAAAAAAATAAAATACCTGAATAATTATTAGTCTTCATCACTTCAAATGCATTGTCAGTAGAGGAAGTAGAAACAGACTCACAGACTCGGCAGTTGTAGTCGAGGTTTTAGTAGTAACAGACTCACAAGTAACAGTAGTAGAATTACTACAGTATAAATTTTCTTCTATAAATGTCAAAAAAACGTTATTTTCAAATTGTATGAATAATTTAAAAATAATAAATTTTTTGAATATAAATATTTATTACCTGGATTATTATTTGATTTTGGTTTATTCTTACTCATAGTCATAAAACTATTTTTTTACTACCTTGTTCTAAAATAACAAATTTTAAATTAATTTCTATAATATAAAAGTTAGCTATTTTAATGATTTTACTACATTAGATAATGTAGATCATTAATAATTATTAGGTACATAATACATAATTATTTTATTAATTATACTAGATAATACTCTCTATATTTATAATTTAATAATTAAGAAAATTAGTAAACTTACCCAATGAAATAGAATCACCTAATTCCAGCTTGGGCTTTTTAGGATTACCGAAAAAACATTCAATCAACCTAGATTCATCTCTAGATTTCCTGATTTTACAGGAAGATGTATGTCGAATCCAATTAGTGGTGTTCATATCACTTTTATTTTTTCCACAAGCACATATTTGAGGTTTTGTCATTGTAAATAATATTATAATTTATATTTTAAGTAATCACTAATATTCTTTTATATGAAACGCAGATGTTATCTAGACCACCGTAAATGTCCAATTGGCCGAAATAAATTCCGAATGCATATTATGATTACTAAGATAATATAATTTGGAAGCTATTTATAAAACATTTTCCCATTGCTGCCTGATGGGTGACGCCGATCACTATAGCTGCTAATAGAATGAATAATGATAACAACATTTTATTTATATAAGATATAATTTAATACTTAATACATGTCTTGCGTCTTTATTTTCGAGTAATTTTTTTTTGGTGACAACTGAAACGATAACTAATCGATTTACCTGAAAACCAATTTTGCGTAAAAATTCTCGTTTTTCCTTAATTTATTATTCTTTTGTTTTCCCTGCGCTTTTGACAACTATTGGAAATTTTAAAAATTACCTCCCGTATACACCAACTAGAAGCACTTTCTCTTCAAAAAAGATACTGTTGAAGAAAATCAGAGCATTATTTTGCCTACTTATTGTGTACACAGACACAAAAAAAAAAAAAAAACACACATCATTGTAAAATAAATACATTCAAATGTGACAAAGTCACACTATTTGGAAGCATCTTTAGCAGCAAAGCATTCAATAGGTTGAATTCGTTGAAAGTAGTTTTTACAGAGAGAAGAAAAACTCAATACTATAGTATAGTCAGCCAAAGTTTCATTCTTTGTACTTCTAATAGCATCATTATTCATAACCAAAATCTGTCATACTTTTGTTCTTTAGTTTTTTAATTAATTTTCTTTTTGAACATTTCAAAGAATGACGGATAAAATCCAAATTCTAATTTTACTAAACTGAGATGCCTTTTGATGGTTTGTACACAAGGAAGTGGCAAAATTTAATTTATTAGCATAAACTTATACATTGAAGGATTACGAATATGCATAAGCAAGCATGTACCAATCCTTTAAATAACTTCTACTTGTTTTGGAACTAAATTTTCCAATCTGCAAACATTCATTTATTACCATACTTTGTGCAGCATTCAGATTAAGACATTGTATATGCTGTTGAATAGTTTCTTTTGAAATACTATCAATTTTCTGTTTGTAGGATTTAATCATTTCTTCAAGTTGATTATTTTTATGCAATAATCGGATTCTGGACTTTATAATAGCCTGGGGTGTATGCAAATTACACTTTATTTTTTCGGAACTTAATAATGTAGACAGTGACCTTTTTTAACATTATCTTTAGATGATTTATACATTATATTATAGCGTTAAAATTATAACTTGTTAGTGATAAGTTTCCAAAACTTTATTAAAATACCTTGACACTTTTGAAGCTAGTGCTTTACTTAATAAAACACATTTAGAGCATAATATGCTCTTATTAGGCTCTTCAATTTAAAATGTACATTCTACACATTGCCAACAATTTAAAATATTTATGTAGCGTTTTTTCATAACACGTACAGCATTATAGAAAATTATAGGTGTTTCACCAGGAAAAATAGCAACAGAGTAAAAACTATAAACAACAGTTTCCAACGTGATGCTGAGGTGGGTAGATAATCCATCCGAAACAAAATCTAAAATCTTAAACACTTAATATAAACAATTGTTCATACTCATGCTTTATGATACGAAAATACAAAATATTTATAATTTATACCAATTTTATTATAAATATATAATAATATAAATTTATTTTTGAGCAACGGGCCACCAGAAAAGTTCCCGGTATTCCGCCGGCCCGGATTTCGCCCCTTTTTTTACTTTGTTAAAATAAAAATAAAACTATTCAAATGTTTAGTTATAATTATAATATATACTGTCTCGATAATCCGGACAAATTCTATTAACTCAATTATTTCAACTGTTAAAGTTATGAGTTAACATGGGCCTTTGTTACAAACAATAATAATAACTACTCAACAAAAATGAAGTGAACGAATTGACAATTGATTTATTACTGTCAGACTTCACTAGGAACAGTAGGTAGTAAAAATGACAAAATTGATTTTATTGATAACAATATTTTATAGACTAATTGGGCTCCGAGAATTCCGAACAAATTATACCCTGGTCAAAATAAGAAGACACCGGGTGGCCACGGGCAAAACCAGCTTTCGTAAATCTGGTGGCTTCTTATTTTGAACAGGGTATAGTTCGTTTGGAACATACAAATAAATTTATGTATAGGCAGCCCGGATTATCAGGGGTCCAGACTATCGAGCCTCTACTGTATATATATAATATTGTAATTTTAAGTTATAAAGTTTAATTATAAATGTTGATGTTAACCCATTGACCATAATTATATTATTTAATGCCAGAATACTTATTATTTTTTAACTTTACATGTAAATAATTAATTAGTACTTTTTTGTAATCCCTATTGAGTTAGATAGGGATAGATAATTTATCACTATATCAAAGGATATAAACTATAATTTTCTAGTATTAGTGAAAACAAAAATAATCTGAAGTATTTTGTAGCTACTAAGTTTTTATTTTAAAATAATAAAATAATGTAAAATATATGTCCCTATTCATAAATTTATTTGTAAAAGCAAATCAAATATTTAACTTATAAAGTTATAAAAAAATTGGTTAAAATTATTTTACTAAGGTCGTGTGTTTAAGATGAAATAGGTAAAAATTGTATACATCTAGCTTCAAACTCGTATTTTGCATTTTTTAATATTTCTGTTTGGTAGCTTTTTTATGCGCCTTTGCTGAAGTATGTATACTAAGTAACTTAATACAATATATTGATTAATTTCTAAATGTGCTTAAAGGAATTCGATACCATGATTTTCTGTCTTCGTCTAACAGATGCGGGACATTGGATTTTAGACGTGTCCATTGCAAAAATATATCAATTGATCTAATGAAGTAATAAGAATTTGAATTTATCCTCAAGGCTACTAGAAATCGACTTTCCAACATAATTGATTATTTGATTTTAACTTCTCTAAAAGCCAAAAATTGAATTAAGACAATTTTTTAATTACTCTTTTAATATAATGTTTTTAGAAATTTGGGGGATAATATCGAAAATGTGGGAAAGTCGATTTATAGTAGACTTGAGGATAAATTCAAATTCTTATTGCTTCATTAGATCAATTGATATGTTCGGCAAAGAACACGTCTGAATCCTATGTTGCGAGTATGTGAGACAAAGATATAAAATCATCTGGTGGAATCCCCATAAGAGAAACAATTATGAATTAAGGCACATCTACCTTAATATTTAAAATAAAACTCTTTTTTATAAGCTTCTCTTCAAGTGTCTTATGGAATCCAACCATGTTCAGCCAAACCTTTGATCTTAATTTTAACAGTCCAAAATGTAGCTAAATCTTTCTACAAATTTCTCCACTCCAACATTTACAATCGTCACAATCCTCTCACCTTTGACTTTTCTGTCAAATTATCCCAAGTCATCCCGAAAGACAACTGTAATGTAAACAGTTTACATAAGTCTCATTCAACTAGGACCACCTATCCATTCACTAACACTTTATGTAAAAATTAAATAGATTGTAAAATGTATTAATAATACTAATATAAATAGACTTGTATTTAAATTAGTATATTTTTGTATTTTGCATAATATACATATTAATTTTTAGAAAAAAATATATTTGTGGTAACTGATGACTTATTATTTTTAACATTTTAAATTTTATTCTGTTATAGTGTTGATATTCCTAACCAAGACAATCAAACAAAAAACTTGAATGGCGTTTATCTACCGCCTGAATTGATGGAAAAAATTGTTTGTTATTTTGATGGCGAGACTTTGCTTAAATTCAAACAGTTGTCAAAGACATGTGCTAAAATTGCTAATAATGCACTTCGTTATAATAAATTATGGAAAACAATTTGCCACCATGAAATACCAAAGAAATATTTAATTGATTTGTTCACCAAACAGTGTGATAAAAATGTTCCATTTGATTTACTTTCAACTGCTCACTATGAAACGGCTTATAAAAAATGGCTTCAATGGCAAAATCCTGTTTTTAAAATAACCTATCTTGGGCAACACGATTTTTTGGGTCTTAATGGAGTAGTTAAAATTATTTGTCATAATCTTGATGTCATGGTTGTATTTACAAATTTGATGTCTACATTCACAATTACAAAAAATACAATCTCAGGAGAGTATTATGTTTTGAGTGGTTATTCAAGAATGTGCAAACTAGACACATTAGAAGTGTTAAATCCTAGACCTGAAATAATAAATCAAGAAATTGTAGAAGATGATATTTTCATCTCTTGCCGTGAAAATCTATCAAATTTCTGCCCATTGCATAACACAGTTAATGAAATACATGATGGAATTAAAAGAAAACATTTTACTGGAAGACTTGTTGATGTGGACATGAACGTTTATACTAATGTATGCTGTTGGGTCCGAGAAACATGGTACGAATGGCATTCAAATAATAATTCAAAAGTTATCAAAGGCCATTTATGTCCACATTTAAGTTTTCTTTTGTTTACATCAGTAATTCATGGGTTGATAATTAGTCGAAATCAGGTTAATAGTATTTTAATTCATGAAATTTATAAGAACTCATGTATAATGGCTCATGATTGGTTGAAGAAAAAATATTCAGGAGCTTCTGCAGTTTACATGTATACAAACATTTTGTTTGTTGGAACTCTAAATGGTTACTTATTGGCATATCGTTTACATTGTATGGATGATTTAATTAATCTGAAAGACAAAAATTTACTGTTGGAAGTAAAATTGAACATTGGCCAAATAAATATGTTTGATATCGTAGATTTTGACGATATTAAAGCCATAGTAGTTGCATCAACAAAAAGTGTTCTTTGGATTAAAATTGATTAGAGTATATTATGTGTGTTCATAATTTATTAGTTTTAGATACTGTGTGTTTATTATGAAGGGAAACTGAAGTCTTTAATTCTATTCTTAAAATCAAAAATGTTCAGTTTCATAATGACAATTTTTTTTGTTTTATTATTTTTATACTAAATGTCTATTTATGATAAATAATTTGAATTAATGAAAAAAAAAAAATTATATATTATATATTAGATCTTAATAGATCTTTAATTTTTAAATATTTAGTTTGTTTCTCTAGAAATATTTATATTTTGTAATACTTTTAACTGTATATTTACTAAAAACTAATGATTCAATTTTCTTACTAAGTTTTTATTCAGGGCTGAGGCGTATCGAAGATATGTATCAGAGGTATAATTTTTTTGTATTGGGATCATTTTTTGCTTATATCTAATATATTTAAAATGTTTAAGTATTTGTAATTATTTCTATAACATACAATTTGGCTTATGCAAAATTATTTATAATTGTTTTTTTTGCTAGTATAATAATATTTCCTTCAATTAATCAACAATTGTGTATAACCATATTTAAATGTATATATCTTTATAAATCATTACGATACAAGCAACGCTATTTCAAAAACTTAAATATCTTATAAATTCTATAATTCTTATGCTCAACTTGAACGGTATATTAAAATTGATTACATTTAATACACAGTGAAACCTCCCCTGATGGACACGTCTAAATAGCAGACGTTTGCTTGAAGACAACCGACCAACTACAAACTGAACCCTCTGAATAGCGGAACAAAATTTCAGTAACCGAGAGTGTTCAATAAAGAGGTTTAGAGGTTTCAACGTAGTTAATTTTAGCTAATGTATTAATTCTGAACATAGGAAAAAAAAATTTTTATAAATAATATTACTTATTTACTTTGATTTTAAAATAAAAATTAAAAAATAAGAAATTTTCGTATTAAAACTCAGAATATTTAATCAATAAAATAAAAAAATTAACGAATTAATAAGTTAAAAGTTACTTTGATTTTAACTTTTTATCTTCACTAGTTACTTTTGGATTTCTGTTAATTTAACGACTAACTTAACTTCATTGTTTTTTGGTTAAGTAAAATCAAAGAATTAAATTTTTTATTTAAGAAGTCAAATTGTTTTATTACATTTCAATCAATTATTTTTCTCGTCAAAAAATATGTCAACTATTGTTTGGTTAAAATTAAGTATTACCTTTTTGGAAATTAAATTAATAATTATAAACAATTGTTAATCACAAAACAAGTGTTAAAAATAGATTAGTTCTAAAATAACTAGGAACCATATTTGAAGGTATAAGTATACTTTATTTGAATTATTTAGAAATCTTTATATTTAATTATATATACTTACTGCTTGTAACAATTTATTGTTATTATTTTTCTTAGTGATGAGAAACTTCCATGAAATACTATATAAACACTAGCTTTGTAGTTAAAAATAAATTAGGCCAGTGCCATTATAAATAAAAACAATTTTTTCTTTATTTTATTAACACGTCAACTTAACTTGACTAAGTTAAAAAAAGTTTGTTTTGACTTGTAATACATCTAAAAATAAAATGTATTGCTAAGTTTATACGTAATTGATAATATTTGTTTACTAAATAATACAGCGGAAGTAAACTAATATTTAATTGGTGAAGAAAAGTCAAATGAAAAAATAAAAATAATTGCTACTGTTGAATATACAATAAAGTTTTTTTTTAATTTTCATTAATAATAAATTACAGGATATCCAAAATGTATTATGATTGTCGTGCATGATATTGGCAAAATTTTTTTTAAAGATTTAATTGAATTGTAAAAGTTGTTTTGTAATTGTAAACTCAATTATATAATTCTTTTATTACTCAACCAACAACAATTATTAGCTTTTGAAATGTAAAGAATATTTACATGAGGAAGGCAAATTAAATTATATTTTATATTATAAAAAAATGAAGGAGGACAATGGTATTTTGTTAATTTAAAAAATTCAAAAATGTTATTGATGCTGCCTGTATTGGGGCCTATTGCTTCCAAGATAGCATTTGAAGATTTTCCTCGATGTCAGTGTAGATTTAGTTGTACTTATTTACCGTCCATTGATTGCACATACTGTAATAACATGCTTAAACTTAAAATAATTTTACCACCTTTATTTTGGTAAACTTTTTGCATATGAAATACTTGATACATATTGGAGAAAATAAAATAAAAACACAAAAACATTTAAATATTTAAAAGCCAATAAATAATAACTGCACATTTTCTATTATATTTAATTATATTTAAAACAATAAATAATTACCTACTGAGAAATGATTTGAATTCAAATACAAATTTAATTACCACCAAGTAATTGAACATAATTGTTCATTTTTAAATTAAAAACATGTTATTTCCAACTACAAAATAATAACTACAACGCAAAAAATGAACAAATATGATTCTTTTATGAATAATAATAGAATATATTCTTAAATAGGAAATATAGGCTGAAAGTTCTCTAATCTCCAAAAATATATACGAAGTCTATAATCTCTAAAACTTCTACATTTTTCACTCCCACTGAGTTGCATAAAAGTTAATAAATAATAATAATATGTAAAAACGTAATAGCCTGCTCTCTAATTATAACCTCTCTGTTTAATTATAATTCAAGCATTTTAATAAGAGTAAATATTTCGATAAAAATAATTCAGTTATGCTATAATATACAAATCATTAAAGGTTGACAAGTGGGTGGTACCTAGCTGTACCTGCTGTATCTACAGTATAGTCGTCAAGCATGTCGTTGTAATGGATGTTATATTTTAATTCAATTATAAATTGATAAATCATTGGATACGAAAAACGATTCTGAGCTGAGACATTGTGTTAGCCTAGCATGCTTGTTTACATAATCAAATTTATTAACTAAAAAAAAATTGAAATGATACAATGGCTAAATAGCGTAAATTTCCGTTGAACTTTTTCTTTTCGATAGCGGTAAAAAATAACTTGTTGTGAACCCCGAACCTTCTATTAAAATTTTTAATGTTAGCTATGAAAAGAAAAACTTTTATGATATTCTAACTGAAAAATTATTTAAAAAATTTGAAAAAATTATCTTGGCTCAAAAAGAGTCAAATAGTTTAAAAATTGTACAATGTATGGATAATTCTAATATAAATACTTGTTGAGCATTTAAAGAGTCTATGGTCAATAGTTTTGAAAATACAACAAAATATCAATAATCGATTAATGGGCATTCGATCATTTACTGCTGAATTTCAAATATCGTAAAAATTACAAGTTAAAACGCTCATAAAAAAATAATGTTTCGTGTAAGTAAATTTTTTTTTTGGACATGTTACCGGCAATGTACACATGGCCCAGTATTCCACATTGCCCGTAACATATACATAGGTCATGATGAGTAGAACAAAGCTCTAAATTGTTTGAACATTTTACCATGGATAGAAAATGGTAATTTTAACATTTGGTGATAATTTCAAGTGTCTAGTTTTAATCGTTTTTCAATAGCAACAATATATCAAAAGCTGATACATGAAAATTCGTTAATTTAACGATGAAAATCCAATATTATAGAAATTTAAAATATAAACGTTCATAAAAAATTGTTATAATAAAAATTAAAAAAATTTTTTTCAAGATAGAAAAATTTGTATGAAATCTTCTATTCAAATTTCTAATATTAGCTATGAAAGGAAAAACTTTCATGAATTTCTAACTGAAAAATTGTTTTAAAATTTGCACTTTAAATGCATATAAAAATTATCGTTCTTACGTATCTTTAATATTTTTTTAAATTAAATTAATTAAACTTAAAATGAACGTAACATTTTATTTCCAAGCTTTTTTACTAACTGAAAAAGTTTTTATCAAAAATCATTTTAAAACAATTTAGAAATTTAGAAATTTTTCAAGCTCAAAGAGTCAAAATATTTCGGAAATATTACAATTTATTCAAAAAGTTTATATATATAAATATTGTTTAAACTTAAATAAATATATATATATATATATAGATATAAAACTATTTATCTAAAAAATGTCGTGTTTAAGAAACGATATTAAATAGAAGCATGTACAGCATGTATAATGAGTTATGAGTACACATATAGGTAGATGAGATTTTATCTATTCAGTGATAATTGAAAAATGATGATATATTATCATAAATTCATAAACTAGTAAACTGCAGTTAACCATAGCTTTTTGCAGGTATACCTGCAGGTATACCTATATAATACTCGGGCATGGCTAACAAGCTCTGATTGTCTAAAATAAATTGAAACTTGCTAAACTTAAAAATATTTAGGTAGGTACCCATTACAGTATCTACTGAATATTATAATTAACCAATTATATCGTGGCCAGTCTAGAGATTCTCACTAGGTAGGATCTTAGAAAGGTCAAACATTATTTTTGAAAATTACTTGCGGTCCTCATGCAGTGAATAAATTTAAATTTGTTCATAATATTGACCTAAAAATGAATAGGTTCTTCGTTGTAAAGGTTCCTAATTTTGAATAATAATAATTAAAAGGGAACTTTATTAGGTACTATATATATCAGACCCTCCTTTTGCAATTTTTTTTCTTAAGTTATGTAGTTAGGTATATGTAATACGATGGTGAAGTTATAATTTGCGGTCGGACTTGGTTTCGAAGTTATATGTCCTAGGTATAATGATTAATGAAGTTCTTTATTTGTACATCACTATAGGTCACAATGCCTGTTCAGAATATTGATTTTTTTTTTTAAAATCTTGTACCTATTTCAACGAATTAAGAACGATGGCGCAATCAGAATTTGTGGACCGAATTTAAGTTATTGTGATTATACCTAGTCTAATGAAGTTTCCAATTTTAACATTTTTATGCATTTGCACGTTCTATTTTACCGCGCTTTTAATTATCTTATGTTGCACTAATAATATCTATTTTTGCAATTTTTTTCTGGTAGACAAGTGGTTTAGTTGCAAAACTCGAAGTCCTATGGACCTCAACTTACAGTGTGAAGAGTATTGACAATAGTCAATATACTATAACCTGGCCGATTCCAGGTTTTATTCAGTCTTACACAAAAAATCAAATAATTAATAAAATAAAAATGATTTTTTTTCAATGTTATTGTTAATACAACATAAAAGTAAGTATGGTGACCGAAATCTAATTGCTCCATAAAATGTTTATATTCATATAATTGTTATAAATGTTTAAAACAAAATTCATGAAAGGTAGGTATGTGGTAAAATACGACACTGCAGTTTGTATCGTGAAGTTCACTGTTGAAGTGTTTGTATTATTGAGATTTTTTAGCTACAGAATAAACTACTTCTAAATCTAGTTTTAAATTTTCAATTCTTAGTTATAAAAGTTGAAAATGTTATCAATTTTTAACCCCAAAATCATTTTAAAATTTAAAATTTGATAAATGTTATCAAAAATCGAACTTTAAATGCTTACAAAAAAAATTATGCCGATGTATTTTTAATATTTTTTAACTACTATTGTAACAATAAATTAGGAACCTTGTATTAAATTTTCAAGCTTTTTGACCCAACAAATATAATTTTATTGACATTTATAGAAAAAAAAACTAAAAAAACTGTAAAAAGAATATGTGCGTAAATAGCTCAAAACGTAACAATATTTTTGAAAATTTTATCAAGTATAGAAATTGATGAAAAATAAACTTATGATATAAACTTCAAGTGTCTTCAGTTGTATGTTTTTGAATTACATCAAAATAAAAAACCACTACCTACATGAGAAATCGAGTGAATTTCCAATGTTGTAAAAATTTGAGCTTCAACCGCTCATAAAAATTTAATTTGACTTTCAGGTAGACATTTTTTTTTTTTAAAGGTAGGCTAACTTATGAGAATCTTGAAATTAAATTTTCAAACCTTAGTTTTAAAAGGAAAAAATTTTATGAATTTCTCAATGAAAATAATTTGCACATTTTCGTGATTTTTACTTATTTTGCTAAAATTTAAATGCTTATAAAAAAAATTGTGATTACCTATATATTTTTAATATTTTTTAAGCGTCTTTATAACCATATATTAGGATCGTTGTATTAAATTTTCAAGCTTTTTTACCTAACAAATAAAATTGAATTCATAGGACAAAAAACCAAAAAAAAATAGGAAACTGATAGTATGCACTTAAATATTTCAAAACAATTCAAAATATTTTTAAAATTTTATTGTCTGTTGAAAATGCTAATATAAACAACCAGTGAAAAATTCATATATCTGCGGTCATATATGTTTTAAAGTTATACCAAAATCCAAAATCGATTTACCTGAAAACTGATTTTGCGTAAAAATTCCTGTTTTTCCTTAATTATTCTTTTGTTTTTCCCTGCACTTTTGACAACTAGCTATTGGGAATTTTAAAAAATAACCTCCCGAATATACCAACTAGATTCTCTTTCCCCTCAAAAAAGATACTGTTGAAGAAAATCGGAGCATTATTTCGCCTACTTATCGTGTACACAGATACAAAAAAAAAAATAAAAATAAAAAACACACATCATTGTAAAATCAATACACATTCTAGTCTAAAGATAACAAATTATTATAGTTTAATTTCTTATCGTGGTAGATTACAATTTTTCTAAAAAAACACGCCTCATTATAAAATCATACATTCATCGCTCCATATATCTAAAATTGCAAAAAATAGGTGCCCGGTAAAGTAACAAAATACCATTAATAAAGTAATAAAAGTTAAACAAAATGTTATTTTAATATAATATTTAAATACTTATGTATTGGATTTTAGAATAATGTAAAATTCAGTTTTAGGGCCGCGTAGTAGTGACTGGTGGCCTTAAGGCTATAGGTAGGTGTATAGGTAGGTAGGTAGTAGGTACCACCTATCTACTATACTTACAAGTTACAACCTACATAATTATACCTATATATAATAATGTCGGACTTTAAAGGCGACATGACTATACGACCAAATATATTTAAAAAATTTCAATTTTCAATTATATTTGGTCGTAGTCTTGTACCCCCCCCCCCCCCGTCGCATAATTTGTTTTCGTAATTTCGTAATTTTTTTCAGTTGCTCATTAGTTATTTATGAAAAACTAAATAACTGTATATATAATGGCCAATCGATTTGAAAAAAATTGTGATAGTGATGTTGATTAAAAGTTGAGGTTGAATGTGATTATAAATTCCAATTCTAGTAGGTAGGTACTATACCTAACTAAACGTTGTGTTTTTGATGTCTACTATGGAAATTAGTATATTATGTACAAGTATTTCCTATACTGAATATCGGACAAAAGAAAAATTAAGAAAAAATTGGAATCTTATACGCAAAAGCAAAACTAGTTATAGAATAAGTTTGTTGTTTCTTTTTTAGTAAATCAAAAATGAAGTATCTACCTACCCACCTTACATATTTAGACATTTACCAATTTTTTATGTATAATCATTTTGCATACAAGATAAGATTTTCAAAACATTTTGACTCTTTGAATTACCTATTTAATATTTATAGATACTTGAAATTTGAAATTTTTCCTTTTTCTATAATGTTGGTGTACCTAAATGGTTTTGCTTTGTCAAAAAGTCTTAAAATTTAATACGAAGTTCCTCATAAATTGTTCATATTACCAATTAAAATATATCGGAAATACCTACATCAAAACATGCAATTTTTTTCATAAGCATTTGAAGACGTCCACAATATGCTATGACAATAATTTTAATTAGTATTTAAAAATTGCTAGGAATATGCTAGGTAATTATCCAAATTTGTTAGTATCTCATTTAAGTACACATCCAATTTCATCCTGTCGACCACTATTTGTTTAGGTAGGTATATAAGTATACCTATATGATTTGAGTGGAACTGTTCTCGCCAAAATTACTTTTTTTACCCAAACTCAAAAAAGAGTGATTTAGTTTTCGCGTAGAAAAAAATTATTCAAAGTTAACGAAAAAAATTTTAACTATCACCAGCTGTATTTTTTTTTTATTGAAAATTATATTTTATCTTAGATTCAAGTAAAAAAAAATTAGCATCTAAATAAAAACCAAATTATTTGTTCAAAGTTATGGCTTAATAAACTCGTACAGTGTGGGCCGACCATACTTGTATTGTGTAATTTTAAATTGATTTATTTCTTGTTGCTTCAATCTTGTCGATTCATTTATTTGTATAACAAATTTTAATTAGTTTTAACATAAATTTCAGTTTAAACTTCATTAAGAATAATATTCAACCATAACATTATAGACGGTGATTTTGTATTGACATTTTTATCAAAGTTATATAATAATATTTGTATACCTATATAGGCTATAAGTTTTTTTTATTACGACATTAGTGGACAGTGGCAACCATAATGTTTTATCGTTTACTATGAATAATATTTCTTGGGGAATTGTAAGTTCCTACACGAGAGTAACAGGTATAGACAATTACATAGGTACGTTAATTCCTACATATGTGATATGTAAGTTCCTACACGAAAAAAAAAGGTACGTATGTTAGTTACTACACAGTAAAAAGCAGGTACATGTGTAAGTTCCTACACAGTAAAAAAAGGTACATACACCTGTAAGCTCAGAGCTTCAGAAATAAACCTCATAAAATATAATATTTTTTTTTTATTGTTTTATTATATTAAAATTATTAAATTGATAGGTAATATTTATTTTTTAAATTATTAAATATTATATTATAGAATGCATTAGGTAGGTACTTTTTATTATTTAAATTATTGTTTCATTATCTTTATATTATAGAATGCATTACTAATATTTTTTTTTACAATAAATGATGAATTATTATTATATTACAATTATTATTTTTTAAATTATTAAATTGATAATATTAAATATTATAAAGAATTATATAGAACAAAGGGTTAAAATGTATGACAGTATTATAATATGATATAACTGATATTAGATTGATAACTTATAATATACTTAGTGTATAGGAGCTTACAGGTGTATGTACCTTTTTTTACCGTGTAGGAACTTACATATGTACCTTATTTTATCGTGTAGGAACTTACATTCGCCCTATTTCTTTGGGCGAAAACCAAATCATTCTTTTTTGAGTTTGGGTAAAAAAGGTCATTGGTGCGAAAACATATATGGTCTATCACCTATTATTTATACCATAACATGCAGCATAATGATATTTTTTGCGTCGATTCCTCTCCTTCAATAAGTGCGATTAGGGTCCAGACTTGCGTGGTGTTGCGGACGGGAGAAGATTACCACGGTTGAAATTTCTTAATAATAAGAACCGTGCAATATTATAAAGCGCAATGCACACGAGATATATTGAAGCAAACGGTGTTAATAATATAGGGGGGGGGGGGCAACAAATAAATAATAAACGAGTATCTATAATCACTCAATAATAAATATGATAACTAATAATTAATAAGTAATATATAATAAATACATACACGTAAGTGCGAAGCAGCACTCACAATAATACACGTACGCACACAACTTTATAGCGTTGGCGTCTTACCCCTGACCACAGGACAATAATATGGAATACGACTAGGATGAGGTTTCAACAGGATCCTCTTAGTGCTAACTGCTAAGGCCCGACCAACTGCAGTCTGGCGTAACTCTCAGAGTGCACCGACTCCTAGCTGGAATGGCGATAGCGGAACTTGTTGTAGGTTTTCACGACGACCTTATGGTGCGGCGGCGCCCGTCAACAAATCGCACCGACTGTCTTGAATGAGGAGGTTAAGGCATTAATTGACGCGTCGTCTAGCACGCGATTTCGGACATCAATCACCGGCACGCGACATCAAAGGGGCTCAAGTACGCCTAGCAAAGACCCGGATAATATATTCTATAATATCTTCTGACAGAAGCAGAACGACAACATTATAGGTACTCCTACGAACGGAACGGAGAAAACACAATAAGTTACGCGCGTCATGTGGTTTGTGCCGGGACACAGCACACGGCGGCGGCTAGCGGACGCGACGGACAACGGCCAACTGTCCGGAACTGGACGACAGAGAAAGGGGCAGGCCGCCTGTGCCACGGTGTCGCGAAAACGCGTCCGTGTTCGAACAATATTCTTTCATTATTTCTCCATAGAAAAATTCTGTGTTTCTTCGCTAATAAATACCCACTTTATTGTTTACTATAATTACTAGGACTTAGTATATTTATACGGCCTAAAAGTGTGTTTAAATTTAAAACTCATGATTGTGCACGGATAGGTATTATGGTGTAATTCATTTTTAATACGATCACCCAACATTCCTCTAAAGATCGGCTAGCCGATCACGATCCCTGAATTATAGTGACCCACTTAGACATCTAGAAAAAAATTAACGTGGACCGCCTAGCCCGAAATCAGACACGTACCTACACATAATTTACGTAAAATTATACCTTACGATGTATTTACCCTTATAAAGTGATATTAATTGGTATATTTTACTGTCCATTGGAGTATTGCATTACATAATTTAATTACAGCCGTCCGGTGATCGGACGACGGCTAATGGCAATCTCGAATCTTTCGCATGGAAACTCGAAAGGGTCTTTTTACGCATTGTTATCATTTACGCGGATTGCTGGTTGCCAGCGCTCGTGTGGAGACGACGCTCAGTGGCGTCAGTCCGGTGGCAGGAATGAGGAAGGGCGGTAGCGTCTGAACCTTATCTCATCCGATATCGCGTGATCGTGCCTCCACCACCATAATTTCCTAACCGTAGCTGACCGTGTCGCATTGTGTATGGTCCAATTTATCTCTTTTCTATGGTATGGTCGCGTGTATGTGTGCGTGTGTACACTGTTTATAACGCCCGGCATTCGCGAATATAATATTGCGGTACTTACCCGCGGCTCGTCGTTACCGTAGCCATTTCGCGTCATAACGGCAGCTTTGTCATTTGAGTTTCTTCTCTCCAGCCGTTGATCGTAATTATTATTAATATTAAAAATTAACGCGAGTCCATCGTCGTGGTTGTCAGACCGGATTACACATGAACGATAAACGCGGTGGGATGGCTCCCGTGGACATGACGTTCGGCGAGATGCACTCTGACCGTTTTGAACTGATCAATTATTCGAAGCTCGAGTCATTCATACCGGTGTACAAGTATAAATGTCTGCGTACTGGCATCACCGTCGTGTTTGGTGATATAGAGGGACCACTAGTCCAAGGATACTTCACTCTGGGTAATATATTGAGCGGTTTTTTTGTTTTTTTATTCTGTTCTCAAATGTTCTAACGACCAGCGCGACTGTATTGCGCACGGTTTGTGCGGGTAATCTGCTCTAGATCACAACGCCCATGCTATCATGCTATCTAAAAAAATTGGAAAATATAAATTAAATAATCATTTTTTAATTAATTCTTATTACCATCATCATGGTGTAATTGATTTTCCTCGTCTTTACGTGTTGTCTCCATCGGTTCATCATCATTACATGTCATATATGTCTATACTACGTCGGTGTGTGCTTTATGTTTTTGTTTGTCTACATTTGCTGTCATTTTTTCGGTTGAGAAAGTACATTGCAACGGTGTGAATATGCTTGCACATATTATTTTTAATTGAATGGCCCTTTCAATTACATGTGTAATCGCGGAAACATTCATTTTCCATTTCTCAAATTCACTAAAGAATGTGGACTTTAAATGTTCATTCACAAAGTCTATGTTGTGGTGTTTTCGGTAGTGTTTATTAATGAGGATTCTCGAATTAAAATATTGTTCTCACATATGACACTTAAAAGGTGTAGCTTATTTAATGTAAAATATTAAAAGCATTAGGTAAAAAAAAAAATTTTGAAATAAGTAAGTATCTATGATAATTCGGACTTAATTACCTTGTAATTCCTATACAATATGTACAATGTACATGTATAAAGTTTAATAAATTATTATTATTATTTTTATAGGACGTGTTAGAATTATCATTTACACCTACCTACATTTTTTTTAAATTTAAGTTTAAGTTATAAAATTTACAATACTCAATTATATTATTTACTTAAGCTAATGATTATAATATTTAAATTTACGCGGTAATTATATTTTGAATGTTATCTTATCACCGACATTGACATTGATTTAATGCATGAAACAACAGTGGCTCCGCAACAGTAATACTTCCCAATGGATCTATAGCATTTGTAGGCTTGTTTAACATGACTAAACTTCATTTATATGTTTTATTAATTCAGACTCATTACAAAGCCGCTGGTTGTCACATTTTAGAAAAAAGTTCTTTCAATCACGTAACTTAAATAAAATATTTTTGTTGTTTACAACTAAATTCACTGAAGGTGGATTGAAGTATAAGATACATAGTCAAGATTCCTAAATTTATGCCTTTTAAATTTGACTTTAGTTTATTAATTGATGAATGGAGATTGTTGAAATTAGAAAAAACAACTAGGCCACTTAATAATCACATTGATCAATACTGGAATAATATATTTGAGATAAAAAATCATTTTGGTGACCAAAAATATCCTTTTATTACAAAAGTTCTGACATTAACATTATCATTATATAGTATAATGTAGTTGAAATGAAAATAGCTCAGAGTATGGTTGAAACTGCTACTAACTTAAGGAATAAAGAACGTGAAAAAGAGACTGAAACAGTGTGTATTTAAAAAAAAATTGAAAAAAAGAAGAATAACATGATAACGAAGTTGAACAAAAAGTCAAAGATCGATTGGTTATAATTATGTTTGTAAACATAAACATTAACATTTTCTGTTAAAATATAAATAATGCTTATTTTACTGTTAGTTGTAAGTCAAATACATAATTAAGTTATGAGGTGAATTAAGACTGATTTAATTATGTATTATTAACTATATAATAATGACAATATAATGTAACTTGATTCATTATTAGCTGAGACTTAGGTACCTAGTTTTTTTTTGTTCCTATCAGAAACTTGTTTCATTAATACAAAGTAATAGTATAGTGAAGTTGAATTTAATTTGATTTTAATCATTTAATTTTAAATCTGGTTAGTTGGTTAATATCCAATTAAAAGTGATAATATGATATTTCATGAAAAAAATCAAGTCACTTTTCTCACTCTTTTAAATTGTACTATTGGTATCAACCCTGTAACCACCATTAGCCATATTGTTACGAGGAACTCTAAAGTCTGACTGGTAGTCAAGATAAAGGAATTGAGTAGTTGTGGAATTTGCCAGTAGTCGGGATAACGGAAAAGTACCCAGTTATCTTCTAGAAGTAACTAATTCAATAACTGACTATTATTTTTATTTATACTCATTTATGAAATCTTGGGTTAAATTATGTTGAAAATACATATAACCTACAATTTATATTATTTCCATTATTTATGACCACATTTTTATGTTATATATAAATCTTTTTTTTTTTAGTAAATTATTTGCATTTGTTTTGTTTATAATTAAACATATTAATTAAATAACTATTTGTACTATTTTTAAATATTTATTAATAGCTACTGAAGCTCATGATGGGGATGGCATTCCACATACACTGGAACACTTAATATTTCTAGGATCTGAAGATTATCCTTTTAAAGGAGTTCTTGATTTATTAGCTAATCGTTGCCTTGCATCTGGCACAAATGCTTGGACAGGTAAAAAAAATGTTATATTTATTGCTTTTATACTATAGACTACAAGGTATCAATTATTATTTTACCACAATATTTTTGTTTTAGATGTTGATCATACTTGCTATACAATTAGCACAGCAGGTAGTGAAGGTTTCCTATCACTTCTTCCAGTCTACCTTGACCATATATTATATCCTACAATAAAAGTATATTTCTTCAAAGAGTATTTACACATTACAAGCTATTAATTAATTAAATATATTATTTAGGATTGTGGGTTTATTACCGAAGTCCACCATATAACTTATGAAGCAGAGGATGCTGGTGTTGTGTACTGTGAAATGCAAGGCAGGGAAAACACTGGAGAAAGTATTGTATCAAGACATATGTTGGAAAACTTGTACCCAGGTAAATGTGGTTACAAATCTGAAACTGGAGGTATTATGAAAAACTTGAGAGATTCAACTACAAATAAAAAGGTAATAATTTTATTTATTCTTGTATAACACCCACTATAACAATTAGTGTTCTATTATATAAAATATATGTTTTTAAATAGAAATGTTTTAGACTTAAGTTATTGAATAATTTATATTCATTATTTGTTATAGATTCGTCAATATCATCATGCATTTTATCGACCTGAAAATTTATTGCTTCTTATAAGTGGAAAGATAGATCATTCTTCTGTGTTCAATATTTTAGAGCCATTCATTCAAAAGATTTTATCAAAGGTAATATATTTTTACTTATATTATTGATTTGAGTAACCTACTAAACTATTATTATTGCAAATATATAAAATATAATCTATCGATGTTACAGGGAAATCGAGGAGATTATGTCAGACCTTGGCAAAATCCAGTAGATCCATTAACTATATCTTCGAATAATTCGGTTCTTTTTCCTTCTGATGAAGAAACCAATGGCATAATAAGTGTTGGCTTTAGAGGACCAAATTGTTTAAAAGAGTAAATAAATTTGTTATTTAATGAGGTTTTATGACATATATTAATGTTAATTTCTATTTTAGTTATACTGCATGTCAATTGTTGTTGAAATACTTGACGGATACTCCAATCAGTCCTTTACCTAAAGAAATGGTTGAAATTGCAGATCCCTTCTGCACTGATGTAAGAAATATAAAACTGTATAAAATATTTTTATATATTTTGTTCAAAATCTAATAATTTTTATAACTGATATTGCTTGTAAATTATTTTTAAATATAATATCATCTCTGAAATCATCTGTTAAATAATACTAAAAATGTAACTTAGTATTAGATTTGTATGTTGTAGTTACAAATAAAATAAGTTTTTATTAAAACTAACATTTAGTAAAATAAAATAGCATTCTTTTTTATTTTTATTAAAATTTTTAATTTAACAACAGTATTATTATAACTTAAAACTAAATATTTATTATTTTTTGAATTGGTAGATTTAAGATTACACATTTTTTTACTATCTAAACTTAAACGTATATGAATGTGCTCTAAATAATATTTTGGATAAAATATCTACAACTTATTAATTATTTTTGTAATAATGTATATTATATTTTAACAGGTGTCATTTGATATGACTTCTCATTATGAACCTTCTATAACCATTAATTTTGAAAATGTTCCCATTGAAAAAATGGGTCCTAATATTATACCTTCAAAATTGGATGAAATATTTAATAAACTTTTGACCGATGATAGTTATCTTGACTTGGCAAGATTAAGAACATTTGTTGAGAGAAACAAACTTCATATATTGAGCTACTTAGATAATTATCCTCATGAAAAATTGTCTTCAATAATTATAGAAGATTTTTTGTATGGAAAAACTTCTGTTGACGTGAGTAATATAAAATATTATTTGTATTTATTGTAAATTGTTAAAAAATTAAATAAAAACACACTATGATTCCACATTATTAAATATTACTAATATTTTCAGTTGAAGCAGAAATTGAATAAAATGAACGTATTAAAACAACTAGACAATGAAGAAATAACATTTTGGAAAGGAATATTGGAAAAGTATTTAATCAATGGAAATAGAGTAATTGTTAGAGGAATACCTTCTATAAAAAAGCAAGAGGATCTTGCTAACGAAGAAAAAGAAAGAGTACAAGAACGACAAAAAACATTAGGGGAAGAGGGTTTGAAAAAGAAGGCAGTTGAATTATTAAATGCCAAAGTTGAATGTGAGGTAAGAATAAATTGTAAAATATTTAACCAAATTAAATATTTATTTTGATTGTAAAATAATTGTTAATTAAATAACATGCTTGTGTTTCAGATCAAACCACCCAAAGAACTTTTAACATCACTTAATATTCCTAATATTGAATGCATACAGTTCTATTCATTTAATACATTCACAACAAATTCTATTGATCAACACAATTTATTTAAAATAACTAATGCACCCATATACATGGAAGTAGACAATATTAAAAGTAACTTTGTCTATGTAAGTATATTTTTACTAAAATTAAACCAAAATACATTTGTAACTGTTTGTTGTTTTGCAGATGTACACTTTTATTAATACCAAAGATTTACCTATGAACCTTCAAATGTATTTACCAATTATGGTTGATTTGTTAATGAAAAGTACAGTCAATTGCGATGGTATTAAAATTCATTATACTGATATTATAGCTGAATTAGAAAAAGATTTAATGTGCTGGAATTCAGAAATAGGAACTTCATCATCATCTCACTTTTTATGTGGAACTTTTTCTTCTGTTATTTCATTATTCTTTCAAGTAATTTTAAATTGAATGTTATTAAGTAATTAATAAAATAATGAGTAACTTCTCCCCAGCTTAATAGTAAGTTTTTCATTATTATAAATATTACTTTTCTAGTTAGAACCGAGTAAATTCCATAAAGGCATCAAGTGGTTACATAATTTTTTGTTCAATACAGAAATAACAAAAGAAAAGTTTTCTATTAATTTAACAAAAATAATTAATGAAGTTTCAAGTTATCGACGAGATGGAAATCATATGTTAAGGGATATATTACGTAATATAATCTACAAAAATAGTAAGTTGATATAAAAATTTTATATATTTTTTGTATTGCCTATATTCTGTTTCACGAGAGAACGCAGATGGGTCCCACATTCAAATGACTTTGCTTCGCCTTATCGAGGCCTAATTACCTCCTCCGTGTGGCAGCTAGTTTATGCATATACTCAAGTAACACAATAGAAACACGCATTGTGTTGAAGATTCCTTGATATTTGTAATTGATTGTGGTTTTTAACAGTTAAAAAAGTATAAACAAATACGGGCGCGGATCCGCAGAACAGGACATGTTATATGAGAATAAACTAGTGATGGACAGCAATATCGATATCTTGACAAATTGTCGATATCAATATTAAATACTATACAGTATAGGGAATTATTGTAACAAGTTTTTTTTCTTATTTTCAATTAGCAATGTAAAGCAAATTTTTGAATTAATAAATAACAATTATTAATTCAATATTTCTATTAATTATTAATTTTATTTTTGTCATAACTAATAACTAATAAGAAGGTGATATTTAAAATAATATTAAAATATTTTTGATACAATTACAATATCGGCAAAATCGGAACAATATTGATACACAAAATTATATCGTATACAAAATTATATCGTTGCACATCACTAGAATAAACAGCATGGAAAAAATATTATTACTGCATTCGCAGTGAATACAAACAAATTATTTTCCAACAAATACCATTTATGGTCATAAATTATTTATTTGACAACAAATACCGTTGCACTCCTGTTGGTAAACTGGTAGGGATGCGCAACAACAAAACGTGTTTTGGTCGGCCACCATATGTGTTCTCTCATGGCTATATACTTCGTGTATAGTAGAAGCATTTTATGATACATACTGTTTTAAATAATTTTGTTTGTAAAATATTTGTTCAATTTGTATAGATAGCAACCACTATGCGTGCAGTACACTGAGACAACATAAATTCTTAACAAATTTACAAAAAAAAATTGAATCTGACGATGGATGGTCATCTATCAATGATGATTTGAATAATGTGAAAATGATTTTAGCCAACCCGGATAGTATAAAAATGCATTTATCTGCTGATTTAGATGTATTGTGTGAAATTCAACCTGATGCATCTTCACTATTGGAACAGCTAATACCATCAAACGTTAAACGTTCAGTAAAATTGTAAGTAATTAAGAAAATTGCTTATTGTATACTTGTAAATTGTCATTAAAACTGTATTTACTTTTATTTCAGATTTGAAACTGTTTTTGATTATGAATATATTTTACCCAATGATCAATGTGCTATACGAGCTTGTGCTGTTGGTATGGGTGCTATTGAGTCCAGTTATTTCATACAAGTAACAGATTGCATCAATGACTTTAATCATCCAGATATGGCTGCTTTATTAGTATTTTTACAATATTTTACACAGTTAGAAGTATGTTATATATCATATTATTAACGTTTAAAATTTAAATATTTTATATACTGTTATTTGATGAGGTCTTTTTCATTTTGTAGGGACCAATGTGGAAAAATATTCGTGGACTGGGTCATGCATATTCATACAGCATTACTCCAAGACCCAATGAAGGATTACTGTTGCTACATTTCTATCGTTCAGTAAACGTACCTGCTGCATATAAAGAAACTAAAAATATAATGGTATGTTTAATCAGGCTATTTTTAAAAAATTCAAATTAGAATCGTTATGTATCCATACACTACATTTATCGATAATAATATTATATCTATATGGTATCTGTTTATTGATCAGCAATACATAGTTTATTTCCTTAAGAGGCTAGCACATAACTGGTTTTTTGCTCAAAAACATGCCTTACAGGAAACGTCTCGTAAAATGATCCGATTTTGATAATTTTTTTTTTAAGAGAAACTTCTTACTGGGTAAATTTTACTTAGATTTTCATAATTCTAATTTTGTTTCAAATAAAAATATTGAATATGACCAATTTTCACAACCTTTATTATTTTTATTATGTTTGTTTTAAGCAACCAAATTAAAAATTGAAAACAAATGCGGCCTGTAGAAAATTATCCTCTTTCTAACAAAAAAAAAATTAATCAAATCAGACCACTTTACAATGCGTGAGAGTTTTTCTTGTAAAGCATGTTTTGAGCAATAAGTTCCCGCTTTTCATTTTTGGTCGGCGGTGCTGTTGACGTGTATCGTATGCAGTGCTTGTGTCTATAGCTCGCTGCCAGTATACAATCACACTCACACTGATCTTCATTGACTACTATGGGCAGCAGTAATGACATTTTGTATTGCCTAAATATTGGCACAAGCAGGCCTCTTAAATATAATAAACAATAGTCAAGGACGATATTTTAAATAACAAATTGTATTGATGTATTAACATTGTTATCATTAAAGTTAAAGTTGATATATGTACATATATATTGTATTGCATAAATAAGTTATTTTGCCATTATAGGAGACTCATTTGATTGATGGTGCAGTTTGGGACACAACACTATTTGAATCTGCTAAATGTTCTGTAATCTTTGAAATTGCTGAAAGAGAAAAGTCAATAGGTGACTTAGTAACACAATCTGTATTGTTTCATTTTAGAAATTTGTCGCCAGATTATAATCGGTAATAAACATATTTATAGTAGTATTGTTCAATTATATTTATTAATTATGCTTACAATTATTTAGAAATCTTATTAAGAAGATATCAGAAGTAACACTTGAGGAACTGCCACAAATTGGGAAAAAGTATGTGATGTCATTGTTTGATCCAAAATGTATAAGAACAGCAATGGTCTGCCCGCCATCTAAATTAGATGATGTAGCTAATGAATTTAAAAAGTAAGTTCAATTGCATTCTCAATCTTAACTTTTTGTACATTCAAGAATATATTAATTATGTTGTTACAATTAATGTATCATTTATTGATATACATTTTTTTCTTTTCGGTAACTTTTATCATATATAATAATTTCATACCTAATGTTAGCCAAGTTTCATTTTAATAATTGTCAAGTTGTCTGATCGTTACTTGTGTTAGTGTTAAGTTTATTTAAGTTAAATCTATTTAAGATTGTAATTTTACTATTATTCCATTCACGTAAGAAGATTTTAATATTTTAAATGGTTCTCAATTATTTTATTCTTTCATTCTATTTATTCCATTTATTATAAGCGGTATATTATGCAGTGAAAAAATTATAATTTCCATTTATACCTATTTACAGAAATAATGTCATATTTTATTATTGTACTTAGGAATCCTAAACCGTACAATTAAATAAATATTATTTTTTTTATTTTTTTTCAGAATGGATATTGACATGATCATATACAAATCATTGGACGACAGTATTCTCAATGATGCTGCTTAGATCTTCTAATTACTTTAATGCTGTTTATATTATTTCAATTTCAATTCATATTTTATTTTTTTCAGAATAGTCGTTTTATTTTTAACTGACTCATAAGCTATCATTTCTTAATTTTCGCCACTATATTTTTATATAAGTTTATAATATTTTTAATTATATCATATTATAACCATTCAACTATTTGAATGTTAATAAAATCCAAAATCATACTATCAAAAAATGTTGTTATTTCCTAATCTGTGTCTAAAATATTACATTAATTTAATTTCACTTATTATAAATAATTTCATATATTATGTTATTATGTATGATAACTAATTGGACTAATTGGTTATTAGGTAACAGAAATTATAAATTTTCAATGCCATTATAGATATAAAACATCATAAAATAAAAAAATGTAAATTGTTAATGGACCTAACATCTAATCATATTCAATTTCAAATGTCAACAAATGTTTATATTATAAGCTATTAAACTAAAGTATTATAGACAAAAAAAGGTAGTAGTAAATTAAATAGTATAATATGTTTTATTCTGTACAACAAGAGAAGATGCTGATTCTTTGTATCTCCACTTGACACCCTGCCATTGATCATCCCACTATGGAAGGATTTTATGTGGGGATGTGCAGGAGAATCGACTTTTGATGGGCTGTGGTGTATTCTCTCCCTGAACAGAGTATAGCCAAATATTTTGCCTTTATATTGAAAAGGTTGTAATATAAATATCTATTCTACTCTGCAATTTATACCTTCTATTAAACAAAATAAAAATATGCAAATGGATAAACTACAGTTAAAAAACATCTGCCCTTTAATTACTACATTATATATTGTATTCACGGATTTGTCTGTATTTACTACAATATTACCTATTTTTAAAAGAAAAAATTGAGTTGTATTTAATTTAGGCTATTGAGTTTAATTTTGGTGGCTGGTTTAGTATTGTTTATTTTTAATGGAAAAAGCTTTTAAAAAACGTAAACAAAAATAAAAAATGTCAATAATTTCTAATAAAAACGGAAATTAAGTATACATTTTTTTAATTCTTATTCAAATTAAAAATTATAAAAATCAAGAAACTCACTCTGCTGTAGGTATAATACGTGCTGAATGCTGACTGTCGTGTGTACCTCTTAAATGAGTAAGTCACTGTGATTTTGTTATGACTATTGAAGGTGAATTTGAACTCAACGATAAATCATGATATATTAGCGGTCTGTTAACCTATAATACCTATGTGCCGTGTACAAAGTATATTTTATTCTATATTTATATTAATGCAATCACTAAGAGTAATTAATTAAATATAATGTATAGTAATTTTAATATTTATGATACGGTAGGTTGAAATGGTTGAATTCATTTTTACCGAAAAAGTTGCATTTATTATATTACTTACCTATTGATTATTATAATGGTATAATATTATATAATATTATGCTATATTATTGTAATTAAGTTGCATATATGTAACCGGTTTTTTTGGCCACTAACAGTCTAAGGCCGGTGGTATACACAGCGTTCGAAACTTCGTGTATAGCCCCGGCCTAATTCGGACGTCGGACGTGGCGTCAACCTTGGAGGTAGGTCGAGATCGGAATTCGTGCCGAGCTAATTTTCTATGGAGGTAATGTTTTCGGATAATATATTTATAAATTTACTAACATTTATTCAATTAAGTGATGTCATATTTTTATGTCTAACGAATTTATGCTTTTTCATGATTAATGACATATTTAACTATCATATATATTTTTTAATTACCTACCTATCAAATTTATGTATTTGTGATCAACATAATATTAAATAGGTATTGTTTTCTTAAATAAACAAAGATTTATTATAAATATAATCGTACAACTGTATAATTTAAGTACATTAATACTTATCTATGTGAATTAAAAAATATATACATAACTAATCGAGTACCTAATTAATTGACGATTCGTAATTGTAATAATAATTGTTCAAAATTAGAAAACAAACGTCTAAAATGTGAAACTTCGGGCAGCTAGATTTAACGTATTATTAAAGTATAGAATGTTTATTTTTATTTGGTATGTAAATGGAAGGAGATTCTTGTGTAACTAATTGTTACATTATCTTATAGACACGATTAGATAAGTAAGTATCTACTTCTATAATTAATACGTATTTAAGACCCTTAATATGGACTATTATATAAAAAATTTAATTTGAACCTCTAACAATTGTATTATGATAGATAATAATTCTAAATTTGAAGAATCATATCAACAAAGTACCTATTTACGAGTTACAAAATGTTTAGTATTACAAATTTCATAATTTAACGATTTGTATATATTTACACATCCAACATTAAATATTTCAAAGAATAGGTACAATATTTTCTGTAACATTTGGTGCGATCGTATTGGTGGAGTAAGAAAGGATTGAAATTATTAGGTTAGATTAGTAGGTAAATATTTGGTAAGTAAAAAAACAAAGTACTTTTGACCAGTCATTTTTGATTATAAAGCACTGTGCGGTCTGCGGTAGCCCTATGCGTTAACAGGGTTCGGCATACCTACTTACAAGCCTGGGCATAAACAAGTTA
The DNA here is from genome assembly GCA_027563435.1 of Nasonovia ribisnigri. Classification (NCBI taxonomy): domain Eukaryota; kingdom Metazoa; phylum Arthropoda; class Insecta; order Hemiptera; family Aphididae; genus Nasonovia; species Nasonovia ribisnigri. The sequence continues at coordinate 152,921 of JANEHU010000707.1, read as the reverse complement.
AAAAGTTAATGTTAACTTAATTTTAACGTTAGGTTTAATTTTTAAATTCCAAGTGGAGTGAAAGAATGTTAAGAATGTATTGATTTTAAAATGTGTTGTTTTTTTTTCTGTCTGTTAGCAACATTATGGGTAGTAAAAATGCTCCAACTTTCGAGATCAGTATATTTTTTGATAGAAACTTGAATCTAGTTGGTACTTTTGGAACGTCGAAATTGAAAGTTCCTTGTAGTTTAAGAAAGCGTCAAAAAAGAGGGGAAAAAAAGTGAAAAAGTCGTAAATTTTACGCAAAACCAATATTTGAAAAAATCAATTTAATTTTTTTGGTGTAGCTCAAGACTAATAACCGTAGAACATTGAAATTTTTATTAAATATTGAATATTATTAATTTTTTTGAAAAATACTTATATAAATATATTAGCATTTTTCATAAATGGTAAAATTTTTGAAATATTTTTAAGCTAGGTAGTTATAACCTTAAGAAATTTTTCAAATGTTGTACATTTTTTTTTAAAGTGATTCTCGATAAAAACTTTTCGCTTCGTAAAAAGCTTGATAATTTAATGCTAGATTTCTTACAAATTGTATTTAAGTTAAAAAATATTAAAGATAGGCACGATTATTTTTTATATGCATTTAAAGTTCAAATTTTGATTTCAAGAATTTTCAAACTATTTTTCAGTTAGAAATTCAATGGAATTATATGTTTTAAATTCAAAGTTTTCCTTTCATAGCTAACATCAGAAAATTTAATGGAAGATTCCTTACAAATTTTCATACCTTAAACAAAAAAAGTTTAATCGAAAGTAACATAAATTTTTTATTAACAATTGAACTAACAATTTTGACGATATTGGATTTTTATCGATAAATGAACGAATTTTCATCTATACATTTTGAATATTTTGTTTTAATTCAAAAACGAATAATCCTAGATACCTGAAATTGTCACAAAATATGAAAATGACAATTGTCCACACATGGTAACATTTTCAAACAATTTTGACTCTGAAGTAATTATAGCTATGAGAAATTTTCGGTTTTTGATTTTATTAATATTTCTTTTTAAACATTAAATTTGATTATTATTCATATAAATATGCTAGGCCGACACAACATCTTCATTCAGAATCGTTTTTGTATACCTACAATGATTTATTATTGAATTCAAATATAACAAATTCATTACAACGACACGTTTTAGAACTACTGAATTGATTATTGAAAAATGGTACCCACTTGACCACCTTCTTAAAATTTAATTTTCATTAACTTAACTGATTTTTATTGATATAAACTCAATCTTTAAATCGATTCTATGTTACGTTAATTCATAAAGAGTTATAAATAATTAATATAGTACAATTTTTATAGATGATGCATATTGCGTAAACATTTACTTTTTACTATTTCAAACCATATCACTACCTATTTATGTATATATATAAATATATATAACTTAACTTAATAAGTTAATTGCAAGTTTCCATATAATTTTTAACTTAACTGAATTAGGGAAAATTAGGATATCTATTAACTCAAAACTTATTAAAATGTTTTCTGTCAACGTAACTTAACTCAATTAAAAATTATCATTAACTTGCCCAGGCTTGGGTATACATTATAATATATAACCACACGTCCTCGTTCACACAGCCCCTAATTATCTATAATTTACGACTAGATTAAAGCCCTCGGACTGTGATGATGAGATAGTAAATTGCCTAAATAATAAATATATAGATAATCACGGTCCTTACAGGTTAATTTTGGGTAACAAAATTCAGAAAACAAAACACCTATAAATTCGGTTAAAAACTGGTAGGTAGTAGGTACTTTCAATTAATTATAAGTATAGTTGCTACTTGCTAGAAACCAACCTTTCGTTTGTAAAAAAATATATTACCTATTACTTAGGGTGATGTCTTATCAGGTATAATTATTCTTTACAGCAAGCTACAACAAATTCCTCCAAAACTAGGAAGCAAGCTTATAAGCTTTGTGATTGTAAAAATAATGTGTTCTGTTAAAAAAAAGCAGTTGCAAAAAAGAAAGGGTTCTTTGTAAATTTAAATGCCATAAGTAGTACCTCTACCTATTCCTTATTTATATTTTATAATAGTTAATAATATAACACTATAATAAATATATATATAGGTATACCCAATAATAATAGTAATACACAATTAATTGTTATTTTTATATTATTTATCAACATAATCCAACTATGTTTTGTGTAGGTACCTATGTTGACAATCACTGGATAATGTTTAAATAATTTAAAAATCAGAAGTATTTCCAATTTCGTAGTTTCATATATATGTATGCAAATGGGCCAGTGAATGTATACAACATCCACAGTTGTCAGCTAGTGGTTGTAGACAATTCTTCGGACTTATGCCTTTCACCGAGTAACATAGACTACCTAATAATAATAACTAATTGCTAACATCATGAAACTGTTATAACTGCTAAGACTATGTTCATTACAATGTTTCACTTTGAGAACGGATAAATGTTGCAATTTCTGATATCTTCCGACGATTTCTTTGGAATTCTTCGCTGCAAAATTATTTTAAATTTAAACTAAATATTATTATAATATCTTCAATTCCATTAATAATTGAAGCTCAACTATAGGCATTTGAAACAAATGCATATAGTTAACTTGGACACATGGTTAAGAATTAGGTAAATTTTTAATAAAAGTCTTAGGAACTCGTTTACATTTTATATATTATAATTATTAATTATATTTTATATACAGATTAAAAACATAATTTTAACGAATTAAAAAATTAATAAAATAGGTATATATCATAGGTTAGAATAGTTTAACGAGTAGATACCTGTTTAATATCAGGCGTTTGTATATAATTGTTATTAATAAATAATAATCAAACGCATCGAATAAAATCCTACAATATTAATATTATCCTACACAATTACACAACCACATATGTTCAAACAATTTTGCTCAATAGCTCAAGTTTTATTTTTATCAGTTATTATATAATAGTTTGTTTCATAATATCATCCGTTAAGAGGACGCTACGCAGATTTTTGTTGTTTCCGTCTTACAAGTGCGTACAATAGCAAATTTAGGCTCAGTAGGTCACGTTTAGCTACGCAAATATAAAAATTTGAGTGAATTGACCTATTATAAAACTTGATGGTAAGAATATCATCTGTGGTTGTATGTGGGTTTTTTACGATTGTTCAAATTTTTAGCAAGTTATGCTTATATAATATGGCATAAATTAAAAATGCTCATAACTCCCTTAAAAACTGGACTATCGTAAAAACCCACATACAAACACGGATAATATTCTTAGCAGGGGGACGGTGTAGCCGAGTGGATAAGGCGTCGGTTGCGACGAGCACCGTCGCCGGTTCGAACCCGGCTACCGGTGGTTTTTCGCTCCGGGCAAGTCACGGTGTCAGGAGTGATAGACCACCCCGGGCATGGCAGAAACCTACGGGTGCCCAATCAGAATTCTGCCAAACTTCCCACACGTGTAAAAACAACCTACCCAAATCAAAACCCTACCACAACCACAACAAAAAACCTACAAAATGCTAATGGCCACAGTTGCCGGGCTTAAAAAGATCAATAAAAAAAAAAAAATAAAATATTCTTAGCATCAAGTTTCATAATAGGTAAATTCACTCAAATTTTTGAGCTAACGGAGCTAAACAACAAAGTGTCCTCTTAATCATTTTAGTATTGCCATTTTTACCTGTTAAATTTGTCAAACACGTCGTCTAACCATTTGGAAGCACTTTTCGTTATGTATAATTCAGCGCGTCCCACCTGCGAGGCTTGGGATTCCATACATTGTGAAATATCGTTGGTGAATTGTGACACTCTGCTAATTCTATTGTTTATCTGAAATAGTTTTTAAAAAAAATTATGACCAGAAATGCGTGGCAAGGCGCGTAGAAGGGCAATCAAAATTTGAATAATAGTATTACATATAAATATATAATAGGTAAGTACCTATAGATATATATGTAGCCATGTAGGTAGCTATTCGTTATGGCTGGTATAGTATTATATTTCTTAGGGTAATCAATAATAACGAATTGGAAAATTTGAACATGATATATTTATATAAACATAATTACACACATATTTAAGTAGTACGTAATTAAGTAATATTGTCTATCTATATGATATTGTCATGTTTATTGACTTATTGAACCTTCATATATATTTTAAACTCAAAATTGGGAACAAATACTGTCCCCAAACTAACTGTCTAATACCAGTGTATCATTGACTGAGGACCACAACTATATATGCATTATAATCTATACTTCTATACTGTATTATGCACAACTCGTACAGTATAGAGAATATTGAGCTAATTGCCGATCTCACCATCACTATTATTAAGAGCACGTTATACCGATCACTTTTGGCGGTAAAAACATGTTCACGTAAAACCGACAAAACAGCATTAAACAGTGGTTTAAGATTGCAAACATTTAATTAGGTATAGGTACTATATGAAGTGTATAGAGAACAAGATAACAATATTTAAGAGATAACTTTATCGGTGTTTTCGGAAATAATACTAGTGATTAAAAGAGTATAATAGTTATTGTTATTTAAAAAATATAAACAAATTGTTGTGCAATGTGCTTTTGTATAACGTATAATTAGCTGAATAGCCTGGCTTCGCTCGTGTGGACTTGAATCTATATTGATGAACATTTTGTGAAAATCGGTTAAAAACTGTGGATTTGCATATAAGGTTCATCTGTAGTTTTAGACATTTGATGTTGTATAGTATGATAGCTGAAGAAGGTTGTCCGTAAAAAAATATAAAATTTAACACTATATATAAGTGTATCTCGGTTTAAGTGTATCTTAGTTTTAGTGTTCCTCACTACCATAGGTACATGAGCGTCAGTTATTAGCTTTGTGAAATAATTCAATGTAGACAGGCAACCGAAAGTCACGGATTAAATTTAACACTTGGTGTCTTGGTATATTTTTTATTTACCCTCTTAACTTTTCTGATATCTCTAAAAACAATATCACAAATTTCCGTCAAAATCAATCGAGTTGTTTTTGAGTATATAAGCTGCAAACATGCATTTAAAATAAGTTGTTTTAAGTTAGAAGCTTCTTTAATCGAGGCCATGTGAACGGCCACATTGCCCAAGTAACTAATGACAATATCATTTATAAGCAAAAAAAAGTTTCCACCGGGAATCTCAAAATCCTTGTTTTCGAGAACTTTTTTAAAATGTAAATTTTGGTAAATCCTTTTTTAGTGGGCCTTTACATTATAAAACGAAACTACTTAACTACTGACCATATTTCACTTATATAGCTTTGGTAGTAGGTACTGGCTATAGGCGATGATTAATCAATATTGTCAGTCAGGACAAGTTCTTTTACATTTATATATACTATATAGATAAAAAAAATAGTAAAATAGCTAATGACTGACGAGATTGTCTCCAAGTTTTGGTTATTTACTCATTTTATAGTTAATATTTTTATACTAAAATCACTATTATTAATAGTTACTTTTTCGTCTGTTTTATTTAAATATGTTTACGTCGTTGGATTTAATTTTAATCATTGCTGTCATATAATTTTACTAAAATTATTGAATAACTCAATAAATTGTCTTTGTTTATTAGAGTGATTATATTTTTGAGTTATTATACTAACTCTACGCAACATCAAGACTGTTTTATAATTAATAATGCTTTTCAGACTGATTTATATGAGCATCATCTGGTAATTGCTAATATAGGTGCTGATGAAAATAGGAAATAGATGTTACGGAAGCTAATTTTAGTTAGGTAGGTATTACTGTTATATTATTATGTACCTACGATATATGTATCATGTTATATTTATGGAACATTTATTTTATTACCATTTTTACTTCTTTACTAGCTATTGTTCTTAATTTAATATTAGGTACATACAATACACATTTTAATTGTTCTACAGTAAATGGAATTTTATTTTTTCCGTCAGTAAAAAAAAAATAATAATAACACTTACGTCGTCGCTTTTCACCGAAGACACTGCATACTCTAAAATGAACTGTAGAAATATGTTTTGTTGTCTCTGCAACATACAAAATCGATTGTTGACCAACCGTTTGAATTCGACGATCTGCTTTTCAAGTACGTCTCGCAGATCACCAATCATTTTCTAAATAAATAGGTATATTAATAATTAATGAAGGACTAATAATAAATATGTTCATTTTAAACGATTAACAACTTATTAATTAAATAATAAACATATACCTAGAACCTAGAAACGCTAAAAATTTTAATTTAAATTTAAATAAATAATATTATAAAAAATGCATATTTTGATTATTTTGTGATATTGAGCTGGTACATTTGGGCTTTTTACGGTACCTATTGGTTACGAAAAAAAAATCCGATACCTCTTATACCGTGTATAGGTTCTATAATATCGAGTTTGACCCATTATCATTTATACCTATTAATTATTAATAATATTGAGTAAATATGTACAGTGCAGGATGGGTAGTTAAATATAAAAATATATATTTTATTATGGCAAAAGGGATTATAATATTATATTATAGGCTTTAGTCCTAATAACATTTAAAATAAACTGCACTAAAATATTCACACTACATTTCTGAACTTGAGTTACTGACTTTCCATTTGATTTTCACTTATGTCTTATATAAAAACATTAATTCACATATTAATTAATTAAATTATTTTATTATTTGTTGAGTGCCGTGGTAATCGTTGGCAGTGAAATCGAGGAATTGCTCTGGTTCAGTATATGCATAGAGTATATAGTAGTACTAGTACTTAACCTATAGGTATATATTTAATTTTAGCGAAAATATATTGTTTTCCAGTATAGATACCTAAACGTTTCTTTCTCATTTATCAATGATTATCGTCGCATTATTATACAGCTAACTGCTAAATAATATTATTGTTACAAATTGTTACATATATATACTTACATAATGATAAACGTATTTTATTTTCATGCTTTAAATGATATCCAAAAAAAATTATACCTTCAGGTTTTATTTATAATACATTTACGGGCATTAGTGAAAGAAGATTTTGGTAGGAATTCAAAAGTTTCAAAAATGTTCATCAAAATACAATATAGAAGACAAAAAATCTGATGAAAGTTTGTTTATATTTTTTTAACTATACTATTTCGGAATACTACTTCCGAATGTGAGCATTAGGTACTCTATAGTCTCTAAGTATTTAAGAATATATTCCTATATTGCTGTTCTAATGTATTGTTCGGTAGAGGGATCGTTTTTGGGACTCAAAATGATCAAAGCGTATTTGAGATCTACAAGGGTTGGTAATCAGTATTAAGTTGAATTCTCTTGCTCTCGTGTGCATCGAATTAGTATCGTCAAACGATTTTAACATTTTAACACATCATAATATTGACAAATTTGAGACCAAGAAGCTTTTTTAAAAATGTGAACCGTTTTATTTATGTTTTGATTTTCATCCTAGCTACGTGTTTTTTTTTGTATTTATAAGATGTAATACATAATACATTTCTTTGGTTCAAAAAAAAAATAAAATTAAGGGTCGGAAAATTTACTTCTGCTTGCACCTATGCTAAAAATTGCTTAATCCACCGCTACACTTTATGTTATATTACTCTATTTAGTCTATAGTACTATTTATTATAAATATACCGTTATTTTCCTAGACAATTGGTCTTCGTGGCCCATCAGCGTGAGCCACGTTACTCTCGTCCTCTCACCGTAATGTCCACAATCAGAATTAGCGTTCGTCAATGGACTTACACCGTCACCGCCACCTATCGACAAACTGCATTTCACACGTTCCTTGTACTCCATAAACTCCGAAACGCACCTGTGAAACGAAATTACTACGTAAAATCTGACGAGCGTTAGTTATTATATCTGATTCTAGCTTTAAAATGCTTAAAATCAAGTTTATTTTATTTCGGTTCACTTATTTGCTGACTTTCTGCTTTCGTCGACGCCGCTGTCGATCAACTGCCGCAGATCGGCGTGGAATTCGTCGACCAGTCGGGCACGGATCCCGCGGCTAGTCTCCGCAGCTTCTATTATTTCGGTTATCAGTCGCCTAAAGTCGTCCGCGTATCTAAACGATGGATGACCAAGGAAGGGCAAACGAAACGAGAACAAACAAAAAAAACGTTAATCACCTCACAACAACCGAAGTAATATAATACGATTGTTGGGTCTTAAGTAGTGGCAGATTTACCCCCCCCCCTCCAGAAACTAATATATATATCTATTTTAAAAGAATACAGTTAATACTTTTTTATTACAAAATACATTTGAAATACATATTATTTTACCCTCTGTAAACGTTATGGATCCCGTAACGGCCGTTTTCCATCAAAACTTGTTCCACGGTCGTGTTGCGAAATACATTGACGTTGAAATCGACATCTCTGCCTTCCGGGATTCCATCTAAAAACGCGTCCTTCCTGTCCGCCATTCGTTCTAGTTGCAATTGTTCGTCCACCGATATCCGTTTCCATTTCTTGTCGTTTTTTTCAAGCATAGCAATTAGTTGACTGAAAATAAAACCTATTCATTTTTTTTACATTTATAAAAGCTATAGTACTTTACATATAAACACGTCATGTGCATTGACTCGTTTTGCAGGTGCTTGAAGATTATCTGTTCACATGAGCACCAGCAAAATATTGTAGTAAATACGAGTGTTTATAATACATTATACTATTATAGTACATTATTATTATAATACATTACATAATACAATACATTATACATTATAACTCATTATTATAATACATTATAAAACATGTAATACCTATGTATAATACATTATAGGCGGGTATTTGGACATTTGGTTGCATATTTGGAGGGCAAGCACCCAGTGGCGTATTTACATAGGTTTTTATTGGAGGGGGGAGGGAGGGGTTCACAAATTACAAGTGTTAATTATATTCAGGACTTTAAAATGTTTTGAATGGTTGTACTAATAGCCGACAGGGAACAGGCTATACTAGTAAATCCATATTAACTATATACTGAAATGTTATTAATTAAATACAATAATTGTATATTTGTATATAGGTAGGTTGTAACTTGTATGTTCCTATATCTACTGTAATAAAGAAAAAGCGAAATATTGAATCAATAGAAACTCAAACTATAGGCATAGGTATTTATAAAAAGTTGGAGCAATTTTTAAAATTATCCGATGCAAAAATCCAAAAATACTGAATGTTTGGGAAATAAATATCTTTTTTTACTGGCTAACAGAATAAAAATTTTAATCATATAATGACCAATGATATTACATCAAAAAATTTCAATTTTGATATCAATATAAATTAGGTATTTAGATATCAAACATTTTGTGGCTGTCAGACGTCAGTGGCATAGTGTATAGGTACCTATTTACTGAAAGCACCCTACATGTTACTCGGTCGACACACTAACTTATTGAATCTTTCTTTTACAACGATTTAAAGTAATAAAAAAAGGCCTTGTGATGTGGATCCCCCCCCCGTAAATATACCACTGCTAGGTCTAGAACTATATCTAAAAATTAAAGCGGCTTGCACCTCAATCATATTTTATAATATGGTCCACACATTATTATATTTTTCACATAATTGCGGTGTATATGCTACAATAATTAAAGTACCTGTGGGTTTCGAAAGCTTCTTTTCTTTCTTCAACCGTAACAGTTTTATTATTGTATACCAATAATGATTGTACAATTGACAGTAAGAATGTCCGTTCGGAGTAAATGGGTTCTGTTTGGCACGGGTTACCTTCTACTATTAGTGATATGAGGTTCGTAAACTTTCTTAAGTACATAGTCTGAAAATTCATAATAACATTATGATTGTTAATATTTATAGATTATTTTAAATAAAAAAAAACATTGAAATTTCACTGGTATATGTATACCTATTATCTATGAACTTACAAATTTATAATCGGTTATTTTGCAACATCCTATGTCTAGCATTTCCAAACAATCACGTTGAGTATCCAAATTTTGAACGTTTGTCAATGGATTGTGGTTTAAAATCAAACGCCGCAATTTAACTAATCCCTTCAAAATAATAGGTAATCATTGTTGTGAATTTGTTAACAAAATCTGATATAGAAATCTGTTGTAATATACAAAGTTGGGAAATATGGGTAGGTAGATATGCATTTTAAATATATTTACTTGAAAAAGTTTATTTTCCAATTTTAATTTTATTTTTTTTATACATTTTTGTATTGAAATTTGCATTTTATATTTTATTTAATATACCGTCAATATTTTGTATTTTAAATTTTAAATTTCAAATATATCTTTATTAAATATAAAATATATATTAACTATTTAAATAATATTTAAATGTTTACCAATACACATATAGGTGGCTACATTATGTAGCTCGGTATTATAGGTACGTCGTATAATTACGTATATTAATTTTGTACATAGATAAATTATATTCATACTCAATACTCATGCAATAGTAGTTCGTATCCTTAGTCTCATAATGTGTATTAATGTATTATCTATAAATAACATTATGATACGCAGTAATTGATAATAGTCAGTGATGAACACTTATTTACTTAATTTCCATACCATTTTAATTTTTTATTGGCAATAGGTTAGATCACCTGGTATTACTTAAAAATCAAAAGTTTTTTTAATTCATAATATTATATAGTGCAATAGTTCCTACCTTAAATATAGTCAAATTATTATGATATTTAAGGTATCCTAAGAGCTAAGTGCCAAATAGTCCCCTTAACATTTCCTACATTTTTTTAAGCTTATTCAATATTATAAAAGTAGGACTTTAGCCCCTCCCCCCAAATCCCAAACCCTTATTTGGGCCTATGGTACCATATAATAGTAATAATAATTAATTACATTGTTGGATTTCGATTTAACATACCGTATTTTAGTACTTATATAGAAATATATACGTATTTGTTTAAAAACAGGTGCAGTTATCTATAGTTATTAGTAATAACTTATTACTTATATTATTTAAGTGCCAGTGAGAATATATATTCGTTACTTACGTCATATACGTAGGTACAGGCTACCTACAAAATACAAATTAATAAGAAACGAATTACCTGGAGATTTTCGATCTGCTTAATATGGTTATGAGAAAGATCCAACTCGACAAGGTTTGTATAGGAATCGAGATTGCAAATTTTATCAATACGGTTGACCGGTAATTTTAATGTCGTAAGATTGTTGGACGATATCAAACACAAATTGGCTATGTGCAGTATATCTGTATACAATAAATTATTATATCAGCTAGTATATAATTTAAAGCACTTTTCACTGTAATTACAGAAAGTCAATATAAATATGTTACAAAAATTATTATAATATATTGTATTTTGCACATGCCATGTTATTGAATTATTTATAGGTGCCATACGCACATAGGTACCTATGACAATATTCATAAATATTAGGTAAATGTAGGTATTTATAAATGATAATACCTATAGATAGTAGATAACTCTTAATAAGTAATAACAACTCATAACTAATAAGTGTTAAGTTATTACTATAGAGTTTTAGAGTTCGGATGTTGTAACCTGTAGGCAAGGGGTGGCCAAACGGTCGATTGGGATAGACTGCAGGACAATCTTGAATGGTTTCTCAGTCGATCCTCCTTGTTAGAATTTATTAATTATTGTTATACATTTGTCATTTAGTAGATAAAACTATTAAATATATATATTTCGGATTAACCTGTTGGTGTGAAATGGCATTTTTTCACATGATAGTTATAAAAGCTGGATATGTACCTACCGAGGTATTATAGGTATATACTTTCTGATGATCATTTAGATTTTAGAGCAGCGTCTTTGTTTGGCAGTTGCCATGCAGTTAGCATAGCAGCTAGCACAGTTTACCGATATTATAATTCCATGATATGCAGAGGCGTGCACAAGAATTATGAAGGGGGAGAGTTGGTTGAAAAAGAGGAGGTTTAAAACTTTTTTCAAACAAAATATTTATTAAATTTAGCGGTATAAAGCACCTATGCGAATTTTTCAATTTTTTTTTCTGAAATCATTACTTTTTATGGTATAACCTTACAAGGTTCTTGATTTTCGGTGTTTTACGTACACGCACAACACTTATAGTTTACCAAACTTATAACAAATTTTCAATTAATTTTTTTCAAAACCAAGATAAATCAAAATTATAGTGTAAAAATAATACTGAGACCCACCCATGGTGGTTTTACATAGCAAGTCGAGAGATGTTTTCGATTTGAATTGTCCCGGCGAGCGCAGCGAGTATACGCTGGGTGTTCCTATATGAAAATACCAAATATTTCAATTAGCTATAACTTTAAGACAAGTCTGACCACCAAATTCAGACTTCTCCGTTTCAGCATGCTTAACTACATAGGTGTAGGCACGTTAAATTATGAACTATTAAACATTCATAATTTGTAAAATTATCAAAACCATTTTTAAAAATTTATAATTCTTTCAAATGTCTGATGGTGCCTGCAGGTGCATACACGGTGGTACAATATAAACAATAATATTATAACATAATATACGTATGTAGTTTTTAACTTATAATTATTAGTTTAAGTTGTATAGAATTAATCAGCCGGCTAATTTAATAATAATCACATAGTAGAAGTGCGGAACGTACTAGTACAGTAATAGTTACTGTATAGTGGGTACGTTAGCTGTATTACGACTAATAAGTAATAGGTAGGTCGTAGGTATACCCATACTATATTTTATGCGGATGGGTTTGTATGGTGTATAGTGTATACTATATATAGTGGCTACAATACATGTCGGAATCGCCTGTCAACGATCATTATCTTATCGCCTATCGGTAATTGACCAATAGTGTAGGTATAGGTATGTGTAGTATAGATTGACTGCTTGCAGTACATTCTGCGTGGTGGGTTTATCGACTTGAATTAAGTTACGAGATTTCGATGAGCTTATATTTTTGTTGACACTCAATATTTTTAGTTTGCTGCAGTCCACATTTTGTAGGTATGCTGTGTTTATTGAGTTTATAAAAAATTACCGATATATGTTTTTTTAATAATATATATTTACAAAATGCCGAAATGTTCGTCAAGTTTAAGTACTTTTTGCGTTGCATTATAATTGCATAATTGATATTTTTTTATATAATATATTTGTTGAAAAATAGGTATGTTTGATATATTTAAAGACATGTAATTGCATATTTTAAAATTTTTAAATGCATATTTTAATGAAAGTTTGGTCATTAACATCTAAGCTCTAGTCTCTAGTCATAATACTATAATAAGTTATATTGAGTGCATGTATATAAAAATTATAGAAAATATATATTGTATATCTACCTATATTATTTATATGTTGTACATAAATTATTATACAAAGTATATAGGTACACATATCATTTGGTGCGCAATCGTGTTATAATTAGTCAGGTCAAAAAAGGAAAAAGACTCAAAAAGTGCGCAATCGTGTTGCGCTATATAGTCATATGAGGTAGGTATCTTTTCAGTTTTTTATAATTACTATATGATATATTTAATTATTTTTTCCTGTAATGAATTTTTCAGTACTTTTAAATAGGTATATGTAACAAAACAATACCTTTTTTCGAGTATTTTTCATTAAATTTAAATATTTAAATAAACTACACATATTTTATTTACTTATTTATCGACGCCTCAGGAGCATTAGTACACTACAGATTTTAAAAATAGATAATAATTAATATAACAAGGTAAGAAAAAGAACAATAATGTAAGACTAAAGACTAAGATAAAGTAAATATTAACTAGGTAGTACAATTTTTAATTTTTAATTTTTGAAGTATAGATGGCAAAGAATCATAAAATATATCAATATTTTTCATATTATTAATAGATCGACAAGCGCGATCAAGAGGGGCTGCGTAACTATATAGGTAGTTAGTAGTGTGAAATTTGGTTTTAAAAGTTTGGGGATTTCTCGAATAAAAAAAAGGAACGGCTAAAGATAATTTATTAAGCAAATCAGGAGCACCAATATCATTATTCAGTAATTTGTAGATAAAGGTAACATCAAAATTAACGCGTCTATCAGTTAGAGATTTAAAATTAAAAGGGTTCCTCCTGCCGCGAAACAAGCTCATTTTTAAAAAAAATTTTTGTATTTTATTTATTCGATTAATATGTAATATACATATTTAGTATTTACCAACTATATAGGTAGGTACGAAATAAACTAACAAACCTTTTTAAATTTACTAAAATTGAAAATATGAACCCTATGGCCACCGCGGCATGGGTAGTAACTAGTAGGTGCAACGGAGCGGAGCTTTCAGGAACAAGCAATAATAGATACGTTATGCCGTCATAATAAAAAAAAAATTATCACAAAATTGTCTATAATAGTTATTATACTTATTAGACGCGATATTTACAATACAATATTATAATCTCACTTGAGCAACTGAGATCCAGACATCCGACGTCTTCGAATTTTCGTGTCAGTGCTGCATCCTTATGATAACCGTATTCTCGGCGCGCGACGTCAGAGTTGATCACCGTGAATTCCATGCCCAACTATAAGTCAAAAAAATTTCATGTGCGCGACGCCGATGACGATATTATAAAGCCTATACTCAAAATATAACTAAGCAAATACACCTAAGCAGTGTATGTTAAATTATAGGCTGTAACTTGTAAGCGGATATTATAATATAATATAATATATAATATCTAATGTAATATTATTACATTATTATAAGTGTATTAGTTATTATAATATTATGTCCCCTGTAGCCATGCAGCGGCTTAAATAAGTAAAAATAATAATAATAATAATGATCGCCAGTATAGCTATTGTGTTGTACAAGTTCGTACCGAGTAACCATGACGATTGTCCTGGAAACAGGGTTGGCAGGTAGGTAGGTACCTTAAGTAGCAGGCCGAAGAGTGAGTGCGAGTGCGAGAGTGGCTTTATCAATGTTGACGAGTCGTCGTCGGTTTTGCACGTCAAATCTAGAGAAGTTACGTCAACACACGACTAAGAACTGACCGGAAACGTGACGTTTTTACGAAAGATCGCTAACCAGTCGCTACCGCTACCCTCTTGTAGTCAAGCGTAGTACCTATATAACCGAAACCACCGGTCATCATAGAGGATAATGAATATCTGGCGGAAGCTGACGAGGATGCTGGGCTTTGTGAGGCGAACACCACGCCGACGGAAGGCACGCGTGCTATTCGTCGGACTGAACAACGCCGGAAAGAGCACGCTCCTGAACCGCCTGAAACCGGACCGTGAACAACTGTCAAGGAAACTGATTGCCCCTACCGTCGGCTTTACCACTGACATGTTCGTGTGTGAGTACCTCTATAAAATATAAATTAGAAAATATAACTGCCATCAGTACTATTGTGCATATTATAATTATAATTTATAGTTTATATTAAATGTGCAGGCCCCGTATTAAGACGTACCTAATATTTGCGTCCTATATATTTTAAGCTGTGTAGGCCACATCTTATACAGGATCACAGGTTATTTATTGATCACGGATTTAAAAAAAAATAAATATATCTTTTAATTTTAGATTCTTTGAACTGAGCGATAAATGGATTGATTTTACAATGATGTGTGTTTTTTTGTGTATAGGTATCTGAACTCTGAAGGCACTTTTTATAATTTGATACACCAGCTAGATAGTAGAAAAAATGTTTCAACTTTCAACTTCAATATTTTTTCTGGTAGAAAAGTAAATCTATTTGTTATATTGGGGTGATCAGAAGTAAACATTTCCAGTATTTTTCTTACTAAAAAAAAAATTAAGAAAAACGGGAATTTTTACGCAAACCCGGTTTTTGATGAAATGGATCTTCTTATTTTTTTGTAATCCAAAAACCAATAACCATAGACTATATTTGAAATTACCACCTAATGTTTATACTATTATACTTCTATACAGGGAATAATTTACAAAATATTTTAACACTTTTTGAGCTATTTATAGACATTTTCAAATTTTTTTAAATTTTTTTTATAAATATTATTAAAAAATACTTCGCTTGTTCAAAAAACTTAAATATATTTAAATGAAGAATTAGTTATTTTATTGTAATTTAAAAATATTTTTCGTGGGCATTTGAAACTTGTTCATAATATCTCATACTTATATTATTATATTTTATATGCACAATGCCACCATGACATTTTCAAAACATTTAGGTTAATTTTATACTAATTGTACCACAAGCCAATTACCACTGTTCTACGGTATAAGACGGTATTGACACAGATCTCAAGTGATCTACAGTGACTTACTTTATGTCGAGGTATACTATATCCAGAAGGTACACTCGGCGTCTCGGCACTTACAACTGTACAGCAAATCGGTTACGGTTATACCTAGTGTTTGAAGTATGAAACAAAAACGTGAAAAATTTAATTTTTTTTAATACAAATATTAATGATGTTTCTTATATTATTTATCAATTATTAATTATATATTCCAAGATTACTATAGGTATAATCATTGATATTAATGGAATATGAGTGCTGTGGTTGACATATTATTATAGTAGGTATAATATTGTATATTTGTATCATTTAAACATTTTTGTTTGTTTTTTTGTCAATATAAAGATTTTGAATACCGTTTTAAATGTAGAATACCAAAGGTTATAGGTATATTTTTTATTTAGCTTTCAATACTTAAATAATTATAACTTAATAGTTAGTTATTAGAGAGAAAAACATAAGTGAACAAAATTTTAGGTATAAATATACCATCGAATCATTAAGGTAATTAATGACAAAATACTGAAATATTTCACAATTTTAAATTTCATGAAATTTTTAAACACTAGTAAGTTATACCTACAGCTAGTCCCCTTTTTTTATCAAATACTTTTAAGCGTTTATTGTTTTTCTAGTACCTATTGCAGGTAAATTAGATTATATCCGTAACTAAAACCGTGTAGATGTATTACCGTATTAATTTTAATTGTTTACATCAGTCGGACAACTACAGTACCTATACCTATACGGCTAAACATACGGTAAAACATTCCATTTATTACATATATTATTTTTATTGTTTTACTTTTTTTTCTTGTGTTTATAGTTCAATAAGTTAAAATTATTGTTTATCAAGTTGAATAATAACAGGTTTTTAAGTATTGATTGAAAAATATAAAAAGCTTGTAGGTACTTACAAAAAACATATTTCAATTTTAAACACAGATTAAATATTTAAAAAAATATTTTCATAAAGGGCTATACTAAAATAAAGCATCAATTTTTTTACAGCTTACGGGTGCGTAATTCATAATTCGTCTGTTGAATATATTTTTTGTTTATCTAAATGGTTGCAATTGGTTACATAATATTAAACTAAATATTAATATTATAATTAGAAGAAATATGGTACCTATATATACATTTTGTACAAATATATTTATTAAAAATACAAATTATTATTCATTACTATATTTATGTACCGATGTCCTACACTCATAGGTACGATATTATAATAGTATCACTTACAAGGCAACTGCCCAAAATCCAGCCAAAGAGAATGTCCTCTAGGCTCTAAGACAGTAGACCACCGGGCAAGTCCGCCCTTAGTGTCATATTATATTATGCTCATAATATCTTGTACATCTTAGTTCGATGATATAATTATTGCATATTGATGACCGAAATTATTAATTAGTATTACCTATATGGGCGGAAGTGTGGAATTATAATTTTCAGCGCAGGTGTATGAGATTTTAAACAAGGGGACTGGGGAGTGAATTAATAATAATATTAGGTATTTAGGTTAATGATTTATTATTATCATTATAAACTTACTGTTGACAGACATGTTGTAGTGTGTAACTATAGAGCAGCTTGTCGTGTGCTAATAAATACTTGTGTGGTGCGTGAAACTAATCATTTAGACTAAAAAAACTTATTGAAAAATTCCAATGTTGGTATTTATATAGGAAAACTATCGTTTTTTATAAAATAATTAATTGATAATATTTAATTTTTGTTTTTACTCTTAATCAAACAGTATTTATCAAAAGTAAAAATGATTTAATGGTTTTTATTCTATAATAAACCTAATTTATTCAAAAATAATTTTAGATTGGTCGAAAACTTAGGTACTTTGTAAGTTATAATAATTAAAATATGTTTTATTGTTATGTTAACAATTGCAGACATGCTGTTGCTGTATTACCTACCTAATAATATATAAATAAGAAGACGCCATACCCTCCTGCAGTGTTATCTACTTATGTCTGTCTTAACCAATTTTCAGCGAGTATGGGTATTTTTAAGCCGTGTAAAAATACTAAAGATCTTAAATATTGAGTTATTCCGATATAATTGATTTATTTAACTAAAATGTAATAATATTCATTAATCGTCGGTATATTAATATTTTAAGAAAGTAAAATGTATAAAATGAAAAGTTGTACGAAGTAAAAACATGGGGTATACCTACATTTATAGTCTATAACCTAAATCATAAATATCGCAATAATTCTAAGTCAGTTTTATTTTTATACCAAATTATCTGAAGATGTTGACACTGTTGACACTTTGACAGACCTTGTCCTGATCCTGAAGATGAGAACATAAGACAGATAATATCATCTTCTTCTGATACCTACGTCAGAACAATTTATTTTATCTGAATTTTCTTATTGTTCAATATTGTATTGTCTCATAGGTAGTTATATAGATTTTGAATTATAGGTAGCCTTTTAACAGACTCTTCTGAATGACGATGTTCGTTACAATTATGTATATTGTACCTATAGTCAATCAACAATAATCAAAGCTAAAATATTATCATGGTTTTATTATGTATAATTAAGTCCAAATTTGAAATTAAAATTTCTGTAAAAATAAATACTGTGTTTATATATCTTTTTAGATTTTTTGATTACGGTATGAACTATTTATGAGAATCCTTAATTATATTTTCAATCCTATAAATATTTAATATTTTATAATATTTCAGCAACAAAATAATCTGAAAATGTTCGAAATTTTGGTAAATTATGTCAAAATTTGAACTTTAAATCGTGCCTTTGGATCTTTAATATTTCTCAACTGCTATTATAACTGCTTTAGGAATCTTGAATTCATTTTTCAAATATTTCAACTTGACGAAAAGAATTTAATGATATTTATAGAAAAAAAACCAAAAAATTGAAAAACTTAAATTAGTAATTTATAAAAAAAATTCAACAACTCAAAAATATTATTCTGAATAGAAAATAATAAAATAAACATTTGATAGATTTCAAGTACATATATATACAGTTAGTAGTTATTGAATAACAACAATAAACAACAAAATCATTGTGACAATTTGTTAATTTAAGGTTGAATATCCAATGTCTAACGTCAAATATCAAATATCTAATATCAAATGCTAGTAAAAAATTAATTTGACTTTCCATTATATTTTTTTTTTATTAAACGTAGGAAAACTCAAGAGGATGAATCTTGTTTAATAATTTCAAATCTTAGATAAACATAGAATATTTTTATGAGTTTGAATTTCTAACTTGAATAATTTACCAATTTTCGTAATTTTGATGACATTTTAACTTCTACCACTCATAAAAATGTCGGTGGATTTACGATAAACTTTTTTTTCAAACTACACTATTATTTTTGAGGAAACTTTAATTCTATTTTCAAGTGGTTTGACCGATCGAACATTTTTTTGTCGACAAGAATATAAATTAACTAATAAAAATTGAATTTTCTTATGTCTATAAGGGCCCGTATTACAATTGTTAAACTAAGGTAAAATCGGTGAGTTAAGCGTAACCGAGACTTAAACTATGATTGTAAAATAAAATTTAATATAATCAATAAAATATCTCAAAAAGATTTTTAATAGTTTGAAAATTGTATGATGGATAGGAATTGCTTACATAAACATTCAGTGAAAATTGTATGTATTCGCATTATACATGAAATACGTTTTATTACCTACGTTAATTACTTTTAGATTTACACTAAAACACAACATTTTTTCGAAAACTGGTTTTACATAAAGATCTCAGATTTCCCTTGAATAATTGTTCAATCATCGTATAATGCCCACGGGTAAGCTTCTTTTAAAAAATTGTTTTACCATTTATACTGTGCTTACTTTAATGTTTATGTTATATTGTTCAAATTTATTTATTATTATAAATTGTATTGTTCTATTGGGCTCCAACCCCGTTAATAAATATACAAATTATAAATAAATAAATTAAAAATGTTTTTGACGCCACTGCTCATAATTAAAATTTTAATAACCAGTAACCATTAATAAAAAATTACTTTAAACTAAATTATTACGCGTAACTTATTATAGTGTTTAAATATATTATTATATTTTCGGAATCAAAATCCGGTAAAGCACGATTCCGTACGTTTTACCTTTTTGGGAACACGATTACGTACGATTTTCTGTGTAATGTTGTCATTTATTATTTATTATTGTCAATTCAAAATATAAAATGTATAAATGGTATAAAAAAATATGAACCTATAAAATTGTATACAAATAATTATAATTTGATACCTAGTATATAAATATTTTGTAAACAATTAATTGTATAATAAAGCTAAATATAATATTTCGGCGCATAATTTAAAGTAGGTACCATCGTCAAAAAAATCTGATAAAGCAACCATACATTTTAGATTTTGATGCGTAGTAATACAAACGAATAATTTGTTTTCGGTTACAAAAACAAATTGGTCACCTTAAAATGTAAGTACATTGTTATTCTCCGCACTTTTCAGTCGTTCAATTGATTCTATTCGCCGGCATCCGTCAGTTGGCCAAGTACGCCATAGACAAGAATACAAAGCGTAATACTAATACTAATATTACTATTATCTGTGCTAACACTGAGCGCCGGCAACTGTGGCACTGTGCTAGGAGAAACACGGCGACTGTTCGGCAAAATCCGATCGTCTGTTTGGACCCTCCCTACGAATACGTAAAATGTACGCCGAACGACGTTGCCGTTTGAAGTAAAAAAAATACCGACGTAACCTAATAGAAATCTGGCAACGTTGCACTAAAATCTTGGGTACAAAACGTACGGAATCGTTTGCCGTAAAATTCGATTGCGTACGCTGATAGGACCCCGTACGGAATCGATTTCTACCCATAAAAATCACCAAGATTTTCGTGGAAGACGTGGGACTATATTGCAGCGAATTGTGTGTCGACTATCGATACAATGTCATAATATTATCGGTTCGATATTGAGCGTTCAAAAATACGTATAAACTATAGGTATAACCAGCGATACGCACCGATTCGTACCGGACTCATACTTCGATACGAATCGGTACATGAAGGAAATAAACAAAATCAGCTGAATCAGCGTTACTTGCAATTTGGCTAACCATAATATTTAAATTTGTGTTATGCACTTTTGCCGCAAAACCTTGTGATAACGAACCGAATGGCATACAATATTGATTACCGTAACATTAAACGACCGTCGTCAGGTAGTTGCTTTGGACAATTATTATTCAATTGTATATAATATATAACCGTCTTCGCTAGTTTTCGCTTTTGATTAATAGTTGTGAACGTGCGTGTTGTAATTACGATGTTAATCTATTGTTCGCTCATTGTTCAAGATCTAACTACTGCACGGCCGAACACACGGTCTCTCCGGTCGTGTGTAATGACCAGACAAGTAAGCGACGAATACTATGTGTGTGTGAAGAACTCAATGTTCCCGGGCATTAAACCCTACAAACTCACCATGTTGCAAAACATATACCACAAATTCATCAAAGAAGGGAAGATGGGTTTGGAGTTCCGTGAGCCCAGAGAAGCATTGTTGATTGTATGCGAAGACAAGAGTTTGCTTTACAAGTTCTTCCGTCAACTTCAAAACATTATTAAAGGGAAAAATGTAACCATCCGTACACGTCAAATGCCTAAGACAGTACCTTCTAAAAATGATCTTATAAATCGTTTTGATCCAATGTCTCTCCAATTTGTAGCTGTTAGTTGTTTTGACAACCGTGTATTGAACATGAGACAATTGAGTAAACTTGTGTTGGAAAATTGTTATTTACCAATAATTCCTGTAGAAATTGGTCACCTACCCATTAAATATCTCAGCATTTCAGGTAGTACACTACCTACTTCAAAAATTGAAGAAGATATCTTCTGGAATTGGACATCTATAGCCACAATTTGTTCTACATTAACAACCTTAAAAATGGATTCCGTTGGTATGAAACAATTGCCATTTGAAATATTCTTCCTGAAAAATCTACAAACATTATCAGTATCCAATAATAATCTGGTAATTTATGAATTGATTACTATTAATAATAACATAATTACTAAACATTTTTTTTCTATGCACTTTTATAAACTATACCTACTTTAGTTCTCTAACTTATTTCTTTAATGAATTGATAAACTGTCTAGTGTATAATATAGGTAGAAGTTATGGTTTATATTATTTTCTGTATTTATACAGTGCCGAAATATAACTCTTAGGCCGGTGTGCAAGGATTTATTTTGAGGTCCAAATTTAATATTTTTATTGTTATTTTTAAAATATCAGTGCTGGCCTTAGGTTTTTTGCTGCCCTAGGTAATTTTAATTTACGCTACCCTATTGAAAAGTTAATTTTTTGGAGTGATATATAAAATACAGTCGACTCTCGGTAACTCGAAGTTCAAGGGGAAAAAAAATTCGACTTACTAAAAATTTCGAGTTATCAAAAACTTTTAAAAAGTATGTTTAATTTAAATTACATATTATACATTAAAGAAATAAAAAAATGTTTTCTTACATTCCTACTTACATATTATCATTTTTAAAAAATTGGTGTTAAGTTAATTGTTTTTGTTTATTTAAAACATTGTTCTCAATTCTATTTTCTAAAATACCTAGTGGTTTAAATAAATCTTCCATACCTTCATTGCCTTCAATATATTTACGTAATGTTTCTAATGCAAGTGTCGCTTTTTTATTTGTAATCGTGGATTGTATTTGTTGGTCTTCAATTTCTTCTTCGTTATCTTCGTCCAATATATCGGAGATAATATCGTTCTCAGTCCATTCTCCACAAATCTCCAAATTTTCATCGACATTGACGTATGACGTAAAAGTTCCATTAAGATTTAATTGATCCCATTCATCGTTATTATCATCGGAAGGTTCATCTAGAATATTTTCAGTCGAAGTTCTAAAACCTGATTTTGTAAAACAGTTTACAATCGTTTCTTTTTTTACGTGTCACCATGCTTTATCGCATATCATCCCTATGTTTATTACAATTTGATTGGTATCATTTATAGCCGATACAATTTTTTTACCATTTCTTTTCAGTAAAATATTTTAAAATTATTTATTATGCCTTGGTCTAATGGTTGTAATACAGACGTAGTATTAGGAGGTAAAAACTGCACTTTAATAGCATCAAAAGTGGAGATTAAATTGTGTGCAGTACAATTATCAATAAAAAGTAAGATTTTTCTTTTTTCGGAGACCATTTTTTTATTTAATTTCATTAACCACAAATTAAAAATTTCAGACGTCATCCAGGATTTTTTGTTCGCATAATAATCTAATGGTAATGATTTTACTTGTTTAAAACATTGTGGTTTTTTCGACTTACCAATCAGAAGTGGTCTTAATTTTTCTGTGCCCGACATATTTGCCCCTAACAGAAGTGTTGCTCTTTCTTTACTATATTTTCCACCTAAACAAGATTGGCCTTTAAATATGAATGTTTTTACAGGTAAACATTTGAAAAATAATCCTGTTTCATCTACACTAAAAATATCGTCTGGTGAATAATTTTCGATGAGTTTCGGTAAATTATTTATCCATACGGAACATTTTTGTATATCTACAGCGCCACTTTCACCACAAACTTGTTTTAAAACAACGCTATTTCTGATTTTCCAATTTGTTAACCATTCACTGCTGGCTTTAAAATGTTCATGCCCTAACTTAAGTCCAAACTCTTCAGCTTTTTCTCGTAGAATAGGTCCATTAATTGGAATTTTTCTGTCAAGACATTGTTGAAACCATTTTAATAAACATGATTCTATGTCAGAGTATTCTCCTAGTTTCATTTTTTTCTAGTTGCCGAGTTTTCGTTGAAAGTTTTTTAAAATTACATCTTTATTTTTTATTATTGTAGATAATGTACTCGCCGGAATTCCAAAATCTTTGGCTATGTCTTGTTTTTTTTTCACCTTTTTCAATAATTTTAAGCAGGTTCACTTTTTCTGCAAGTGATAATGTTGTTAATTTTCTTTTTTGAGCCATAATAACCACTGTATTAACACTGTCACACTCACACAATAAACGATTAAACGGACGAACAGACGGCATAGAACTAAAACTGATATCTATTGTATCAAAGTTATCAAGAGTTAAATTACAAATATGCAGTTGACTATAATGGTCGGGTTTTACGAAAAATAATCGCCTTGATAAACTATTTTTAGTACTAAATTTGGATAAGAAAATTCGAGATATCAAAAACTTGTCAAATTAATTTTCGAGTTAACAAGATTATTTAAACATTAAGTGTTATTGTTATTTGAAGGGGAATTTTATTTATTCGAGATATCAAGAATTTCGAGTTATCGAGGTTCGAGTTACCGAGAGTCGACTGTATAAACATTAGTTTTTTAACAATAAACCAGTGTTTTTAATTTAAAAAAAAAATGTTTTGATTAACCTGACTTTTCTTTACAAAATATAAAAATTTAAAAATTATTAAATTAAAATAAATGTTTTAAAATAATACACGTTTTATTGATAACTAATGGTTAGGTTAGGTTAATTATTATTACCATTAATTATCGTCACCATACATTAGTTATACGTATTTAATTATACATTGTAAAATATATTAAATTTAATGTATTTTGCTGTGCATCTGCAGTAAATGAACTATTATTATTATAATACTGTTAGATATATTTTTTTTAATTATAAACATACATTTCTATATACTAAATAGTAAAATAATTAAATTGATTTGGTTCATTCAAAATTTGCCACCCTAAGTAGCTGCCTATTTTGGTATCGCATTGGGCTGGCCCTGTAAAGTACAATAAGGAAATTAAAGTCACCTTATCAGTTTTTTACTTTTCATTAGCCATTCCAACTAATCAATATCAATGTTATCTACTCTACTATACTTTACTACTTACTGTGTAAAATTAAAATAACTGAAAAAATAGATTATACAATTTTTTCTAAAAAAATTTGTATTTTTATACTGTGTTATTGTTATTTAAGTAATTACGGAAGGTTTCTTTAATTTTTGCCAAAAACATTGCATTTATTGTATTAATATGTTGTCTCCGTCTTGTCTTACAAGTGTGTAACATAGGTAACAAATGGTACACCAAGCAGATCACGTTAATTTAAAAATTACAATTAATTAACCTCTTATGAAATTTAAAGCGACATGACTATTTTAAAATTGTAAATTGTTTGTAGGTACACCTTGAAATACTCATAGGTAACTGGCTTTAAAATTAAAATATAATAAAAAGCCTTTAGATTGCTTAGATCTTACCTTTAAAATTTGTAAGAGGTCAATTCACTCTAATTTTTAAATCAACAGAGCTAAATGTGATTTGCTGAGTGTAGAATTTACTATGTTATGCACTTGTAAGACGGAGACAACTTACACATGCAGGTGTCCATCCCCTTAATTCAGCGGTTCCCGAAGTGTAGGCCACAGTGTCCTTAAAAGGACTCCGCGCTGCTGTAGAATCTCATCTGGTCTAAATGTAATGACTTAGGGATAGGCACCCTGTAAAACCCTTATTTCAAAAAATATGCGCCGGTGATGGGCTAATAACTTACTTGATAAATATCTTATGACAAAAAATCTAACTTCAAAAATTCATAAAAATTAAATTGGCTTTTCGGTATATATACTTTAAAAGTGTATGCTAAATTTTGTATTAAATTTTCAAATCTTAGATATAAAAAGCAAAACTTTTATAAATTATTTCATTGGAAACTGATAATTTTTTAATTTTAGCTTTTGGTTTTTGGAGGCCACCTAGAGCTGGAAGGACTTGTGTGTATTGCACACCCAATAGTTGCGGCACTGTACTTACATAATGTATTTTTAATGTATACTTTACTGTTACATCAATTTATTTTGTCCGATAAATCTTCTAAGTTTAGTATACTTGGTGATACTTGTTTTTGTGTACAATAATTAATTTTAAAAAATATTAGGTATTCATTTTGAGAATATAGGTAAAAGCTAAAAATGAATTAGGTATTATTTTCATAATTAATCTAGAATCCAGGTTTATTTGTACAGTAGAGCGTTGATTATCTGCACTACAACATTTTTTATATTATATTTTGAAATTTAAAATTTCAGTTAATACTATGTACATACATATTTTTAATAACGCATTAATATTAGAATATGAATAATGAATAATATAAACAATATATACCATATCAATAGGTTTGATTTACACAGTAAATTGGTTTTTAACTTTATTATTAATGGTTTTTTTATTATTCGCAACCTCTTTGGTCCGAATTAGTGCGGATAATTGACTCTCTACTGTATTTAACAATTTAAAATATAGTGCAATGAAAAAGCACCTAAATATGAAGTTATGCTCATTTGTTATTATATTAATATACAATTTACTTGATAAAAAATGCATATTACTTTCACCAGGAATCAGTTCAGAATTTTTTTATCATTTACAGTAAGAAATACTTAATTAGATTAATTAGAATTAAAATAAACTTTTAATAGATTCAAATATTAAAATGCAATATTCTATAATCTCCACTATTAATTGCATTAACAACAATATTGACCCTTTTTATTTATTTAGTAAAATACTAAAATGCATTTATTTATTATATCCATATTCATATTATTAATATTATATTTATTATTGGATTTCCCTGACCTAACCGGAAGATAGGTAATTTGCAGTCAGCAGAATCAATAGCTTTAATAATATAGTCTGTTGATATATTATCATAGTTATAGTTAAACATTTTTTTTTTATACTTTTGATTTTTTAACATAATACAATTTTTATGCAAGTTATGAGTAAGTAAATATTAAAACTTAAAAATGCTCATTTAAGAAAGGTTTAAAAATTGAAACTGTGAAAAAGCCAAAGTAGAAACAAATATCAGATAATATGTTATCATCTTTGATTTTTATAATAGGTTATTTTACTCTAATATTAAAGCTAACAACACAAAATTGATTCTGGTAAATGCACATTTGCTACGTTGCCAGTGGGTCCGAGAAGAAAAAACATAATATAGTGGACAAATTTGGACATCCAATTCAAGACTAAAACTAAAATTTGTTGATAAATTATACTAACTTAACCTATGAGCAAATATGCAATAATCCTACAATTAATATTGAAAATAAAACATGATATTATACAAAAAGTTAATATTTATAATACCTTGTACAATGCATACGTCATTCATTATAAATAAAATGCAAATGCATATAATTGCGGCTCTAGATTTACAACTATGATCAGACCACAAAGATAAAAGAAAAGAAATATTAATATTATAAATAAAATGCAATATTTTTGTGAATTATAAATTTTAATAGTTGCTTTAATCTGATAACTTAAATAATTTGATTTTTTTTTTTTTTTTCAGGAATATTTACCACATCTCATCGGTGATCTTAAGAAACTCACTAACTTATTTGTTGCTGACAACATGTTAACATACTTTCCTCATTCTTTATCTTTTAGAACCTTCAAAGAAGTCGACCTATCAAATAACTCGTTTCAGTTACCGAGATCTCTAAAGTTCAACCACATAACTAAATATTTAAAAATATTTAGAACTGTAGTGAGACGTGATTTTGAATTAGAAATAAAACCATTAAATCATTTGGCATTTTACAATATGATGAACAATTCAATAACAATTAAGAGGCAGGATATACCAAGGACACTATGGTTGTATTACGAAGTTGTTGGCCGTTGCATGTTGTGTAACAGATGGATACTACCAGATTACTCTCGAATAACTCATACACATGCTTTACCTTCAGCAGTAAAGACAACTAAAGATAGCGTTATGAACGGTATACCATGGCAATCATTAATATGTCAGGATTCATATGATTGTGAGACACGTGCTTAGAAGAAGCCATATTTATATTCATTAATTGATTATGAAATTAAGTATATAAAATGTATTATTTAAAAAGTGTGTTCATTTAAATTTACATAATCCATTGTACTGATTTAACATAAAACTAATAATTTACTCATTTTACTATAGTTCAAAACAAATAATAAAAAAGTAGAAAAGTTTAAGATTTAAAACAATGGCATAAAAAATATATATAATCCTATTTTTACAAAATATATTATTTTTAATTTTAATTAATCATAACTGCCTTAAGTACAAATTTGGAACACATACCTTTATGTTTTATATAATAATTTTTTTTCATTAATCATAGTAAATTCTATGATAATAATATATAATATATTGTGATATCAAAATATCCCATTTTACTAGTGTAAAAGTAAGTAGGTATCTCCTTAGTTTTTAAAATGTTTATAAAAGAATATTTCATTAGTGATTTCTTTACTACTATCTAAAATGATAAAAATTGATGATAATATTTAATATTATTTAAAAATGTATTATAATTTTAAATACTTAATATTATATAGTCGATTACTCCCATTAATTTTGACCACGAAAAGAGATTTTGTGGTTAATCAAACATTGACTGAATTTTTACTATTTATTTTCAATTTTAATGTCATAAATACATAATATAATATTATAGTATCTTTCAGTATATATGATTAGGAATAATTTTAATTTTAATTAAAAAAATTAATTTAAAGAAAGACCTTTGTGTTTAAAATTAATTAAGTACTTTTATAAGATTAATGAAAATGTTTTAAACATAGTATCTACTATTGTGTGAATAATTGCTGTACTATGACGTATAATATATATAAAAATATTATATTATGTTTATTGTATTATTATTATTTAAGTATAATACTATTTTAAATTATTTTTGGAATAATCTAGATATTTACTATTTATTAATTATGGCGCCCTGTGCCAATATAATTTTGTCCACAAAAAGACACTCTACACGGTGTAGAGATCAAAATGTAAAATTCCCAATAGTTTTCAAAAGTACCGGGAAAAAAATGGGAATATTTATGTAAAATGGTTATAGACCAAATCGATTTTGGATTTTAGTGAAACTTTAAAAAAAATGACCGTAGATACATGACATTTTCACTGAATAGTGAATGTTTATATTAGCATAACAAAATTATTATGACTTAGTAGAGCTAACTAAAATTTATCGATTTTTATTAGTTTTGGAAAAATTAATGTTAATAAAAAAATGTTCACTCACTCACAATACTTGAAAATGTAATTTAAGGTTCCTTATAAGTTGATATTTGTGTAAATTAAAAAAAAAAGTTTAGTATAAATCGACAGTACATTTTTTTTTAAGCATCTGAAGTTTGAATTTTAACTAAATTCGTAAAAATCACTAAAATGTGTAAATTATTATTTCTTTTTATAACTTAGATTGTAAAATTTAATACAAGATTCCTCATTAGTTTGTCTACTTTTAACAAAACAAGGGGGTCAAGTGGATGTCGCTCCGCTGTACAGACGTACAGTAAGTTACAAGTAGGTCACTGTATAGTGTATAATGGATGGTATCAAATTTGAATTCAATGATATAATATCATTGTATGCGAAAAACGATTATGAGCGGAGACGGTATGTCAGTCTAGGATATTTTAAATTATATTGATATTATTATTATACGGTAGCTGGTGAGTTGAATTAATGTTATTAATATTATTTAATTATTAACCTAAAATTATCAGTGATGCTGGAAAAATATCATAATATATACTTTTTCTCGTTAATATTGATTTCAATATGTAATTTCGTACAAAATGTCTGTAAAAAATAACTGTGTTTATATATTTTTTAGATTTTTTGATTACAGTATGTACTATTTATTAGAATCTTTGTTTTAAATTTTCAATCCTATTAGTTATAAAAACTGAACATTTTATAATTGTTTAACTACAATATTTAATATTTTTCAATTGCTATTGTAACAATGTATCAGGAGCCTTGTATTCAATTTTCATGATTTTTGGCCCAAAAAATAAAAATTTATTGGTATTTATATTAAAAAAAACTAAAAAAATTGGAAAATGAAAATGTCCGTAAACAGCTCAAGATAAATCAAAATATTTTAAAAATGTTATGGTATATAAAAAATCCTAATATAAACATTCAGTCAAAATTTCATGTATCTACAGTCTTTTCTTTTAAAGTTATACCAAAAACCAAAATCGATTTCAAAAATTGGTTTTCCGTAAAAATTCTCGTTTTTCCTTAATTTTTCATTTGTTTTTCACGGCGCTTTTGAAAATTACTAGGAAATTTTTACTTTTGACTACCCAAAGTACCAACTAAATTCACTTTCCTATCAGAAAAGGTACTGTTGAAGAAAATCGAAGCATTTTTACTGTCCTGAAAGCCAGTGAAAGGTGATGACAGACTACTATTTATTAGAATCTTTGTTTTAAATTTTCAATCCTTAGTTATAAAAAATGACCATTTTATAATATTGTTTACTTACAAATTCAGTGTTGGGAATAGATAACTAAATTTTTATCTAGATAAAGATAAAGATAAAGAATAAATATTTTATCTAGATAAAGATAAAGATAAATAAATTTAATTCTTATCTAGATAAAGATAATTAAACAACCATTTTATCTAGATAAAATTAAGATAAATTGTATAATATGAAAATTTATATTTTTTCACAATAGATGTTTAAGTGTTCTATTTTCATAACCAACACAGCCACAGAATTCAGTGTCCTTTTATTAGAGCAGAGAGATCTGGATGAATAATAAATATAAAATAGGTATTAAAATTAATATTAATTGTTGTATATAAGCGTAGAATAATAAATTACAGCTAGTAACTTACTACTATTTACTACAAATCAAGTCTTATTTTTAAGGAAGAAACAATAATAAAACTTTTATTTAAAAGTACATTTTTATGTTATAATTAATACACTTTTAAATATAACTGCATATGAAAAAATCTTTTAATTTTAAGCAACACAATTATATACAAATAGGTACCTGATACATATTAAAAACATTTTTAACATAGCTTACTTCTACTAAAATTTATTTATTAATTTAACATAATTTAATAAGTTTTCTCTACTAATTTGAAGAAAAAAAAATCATTCAGTAGACTTGCAACATAAAAGCATTTCAAACACATCATCACTAAGACGATTACGTCTGGGAGTTAACACCTGTATGGCTTTGCTAAACAGTCTTTCAACCGGAGCTGACGACGGCAAGGTGGTGTTATACTTAAAAAATATTTGCTTGACAATTGGAACATCATTAAGTGACATTACTTCTTTTTTCTTTGAGTTAAGATATGTCAATGCTTCAACACCAGCTGTATGGGAAACACTTGTATCTATTTCAGCTGAATCACTATCTTGTGCGGACGTATGAAAAGATGTAGTTAAATTTCCAGATAAATTGCTGTAGAATTCATCACTAGAATCACTGTCTGCATTATCAGATGCAGATTCAGATACAGAATTTTCATCTTTAAATGTATTACATTCATTCAAAAATAATTCTTTACATAAACCTATATATCTTACTGGAACCCAGGACATTTT
The DNA here is from genome assembly GCA_027563435.1 of Nasonovia ribisnigri. Lineage (NCBI taxonomy): Eukaryota > Metazoa > Arthropoda > Insecta > Hemiptera > Aphididae > Nasonovia > Nasonovia ribisnigri. The sequence goes on along the minus strand of JANEHU010000707.1, from coordinate 121,092 downwards.
AAACTTCGGATGACTTATTGAGGCAAGAATAAAATCTTTGCTTTTTGCATTACTTAAATCATAAATGTAGTTAAATCTTTTTTCTAGAGAACTTATTAATGCTAAAGCTAATGGTTTGCAATATTTTACATTACTTGATTGAATTAACAATTTTCTCAAAACTATTAACGTAGGAGCAACATAACCTAAATAACTATTTTTCTCTCCTTGTAACTTGTCCAATGAATTTGATAATGGTTTCAACAAAAGACAGTATTCTTCCAAAAATAACCACTCATTAGGTTTGAGTTTATTTAACTTTAATACATCAAATAAAATATCCAATTTCTTTTTGTGTATTAACACTTTTTGAGTAGCATCATATTTAGAGTTCCATCTAGTAATAACTGGAATTGGAAACTTACAGTTACAATGTTCATAGACTTTATCAGAAGCTACTGAACTTCTACTAACTAGATTCCAAAAAGCTTGTAGCTTGTTAAAAGTAGTTTTAGATAAACGATTATAATTGTCATCAGAAATTTTAGATATATCTGTGGTAGCAATCAAATTTAGAGAATGTGCTACACAAGTCATGTGTTTTGGTAGACAAAAATTATTATAGTTTCTATGTTCATTAGTATTGTAATAGTTGGTTAACACTGAACCAACATTAATTCTTTCAACATCAGGACAGTTGTTTTCATTATCACTATCAGAGTCGTGATTATAATCGATTGCACACTCGGTATCTGAATCATCAATAGTAAAATTTCCAACATCATATTCGTTTGAATGTTCTAATACATTATTTGAAAAAGTACGAAAACATTTTCCAAAGTTGGTAGCATTATCTGTTACAATATAATATGTGATTTTGGAATTATTTAAATTGTATGTTTCCATTACTTCTGTAATAATTTTGGCAATATTTAAGAAATCACGTGTACCTTTCATTCTTCTGCATCCAAGAACATAGGAATGACGATTTGTGTAAGATTCATTATCAATAAAATGACATGTCATACCCATGAAGCTTTTATTGTTGGCAGTCCAGATGTCGGCAGTGATACAAATGTATGAGTGTTTTTTTACTAATTCTGAAAGTGTAGTTTTGTATGTTGTATATCTTTCTTTCAAATCACTAGCTAATTGTTTTCTATTTGGTAATAAAGCAGTATCAGTAATTCCAGACAATTCCATGATTAACTTTTGAAAAGAACGTTTTTCGCATGTAACCAGAGGTTTAATTTCATCAATGATATAATCAAACACTACTTTATTTATCTGAAACGAATATTAATGCATTTAAATAACATAGCATAAATGATTTAAAGGCATAGGTATTAGAATATTTATGTTTCATACTACATTATGATTACCTACCTAAAAATCCATTTATTTATTTCCAAATCAAAAGATTTATTTTGTAAATTTTTAAATACCTATTTTTATCAATTTAACAATTTTTTAAAAATTTAAACACTTCAATACCACAGTTGTAAAGAATACTTTTTAAAAGTATTTGAGTAAGTAAGTAAAATATTATTGAAAATAGTTTTAAAAGTATACAAGCTAGTTACTATACTTCTCAAATACTTAAATTATTTTATTTTTATTCTTTATATTAATTGTAAATATTTATCCATTTGACACATTTTAGATTCTGAGTGGAGCAATGGATATAGGTATTGGTTTTACAAAGATGTGTTTTTTTTTTCGGTCTGTAAACACAAAAATAATATTTAAAATGTTGACTTCTACAATTTATTTTAGAAAAGAATTCAAAATTAAACAATTTAGTTTTATACTTTCTAATGTTTCTCAAAATAATCAGGAAGAACAAAATTTTTTTTGCAAAAACAGGGAACAAAATACCCTAGGCTGCCAGACTGTCTCTACTCTGAATCATTTTTCTTTTTCAATGATATATTATTATCTTTTGAGTTCAAATTTAACAAATCCATCACAGTAATCTACTCAATGAATAATGATGATGTACACTTTTCACCTACCATACAGAAGAGCAAGTTCCTAGTTTTTTTTTTTTTTTTTTTAATTAATTATTTTTGATATGCCTATGTTATTATGTCTATTAACTATTATGTTAATTTATGTCTATTAACTATTATGTTCATATTTGCATTATAAAAACAATATTAATTGAATGAATAAACCATAATAATAGTTATAACTAGTATAAATTATAAGTATTTAAAATACATTAATATTCAATACCATATAAAAGTATTTAAACACTACTCTAATACAATAAAGAAAAAAAAGTTTTTGAATACAGATATTCAAATACTTTATGCTTTTGCAGTGAGTAGGTACCTACTTATAAGTTATAACTATAATATTTTTATTTCATTTGTAGGTAAATGCAAAATAAATAAAGAAAATGTTAATATTAATAATAATTAGGTAGGTATATCATAAAATAGTAATATATAAAATAAATAAATGCTTAAGGTCTTGTATTCATTGTAAAATAATAACTTACTCCAAAGAATATTTACCAAATAATATTTTAAATTTTAATTTTGTATTTGTCAACTTACAAGATTGTACCCAATTAATAATTGAGTACAATTCACAGTATTGAAATAGTTTAATTCTAATTCTTACAAGTTTATTGTTTCAAATACAATTTTTATGTCTCTTAAATATGATTTGATGAGTTAAATAACTTTTAAATCCTTGAATGAAATTAGAAATGAATAATTTATAGATACCTGTTGTTTTGTAAGTTTTTTGGTTGGTCGACTAAGTACATTTGTTTTATTTGATAGTTTTGCATTGCTTCGAGCCTCTTGTACTTGGTGTAATAATACCTGATGTTTATGCTACAAATAAATATAATGTATACATTAATATAGGTGAACCATAGCGTTTAAATACTAATTTGTATTTAAAATTATTAAAGCTTTCTATATTATATGTATGTAGTATGTGTATCAATCAAGATATTAATAATTACTTTTAAGTGGCTTAGGAAATTTCCGGTTGACATTTTTTGACCATAAATTACTTTTGAGCAGTTTTTACATTGTGCTACTAACTTAATTCCGTCACAATGTACAATAGAAAAGAATTGCCCATTAAATAAATACGATTTTTGTAAAGTTTCTACTGTTTCTTGTGACGTATGCTCTGATGTTTCCGTCGTTTCCGAGGATGTTTCTATATTTTGATGGGAAACCATGTCATCTGCAGTATCATCATCTACCTCCTGAATTGTCCGTTTACTTAACTTGCCTTCTTTATAATATATTTATCCATTTTGTGAATAAATGTTAAATAAACTAATTCAAAAAGCAATCACAGACTCTACCTAGTTTAAAGCACTACAGCAGTCATTAGGTACTCATTACTAAGCGCAACAATAAACAAATAATAATAACAAATAACCAAAAATAATTATAAATCTAAACATTTCATAATAATAGAAATTAAAATGTATATTGTAAGGAGTACTACCAACTTAAAGTACCTTCAAACCTTCATAATATTATTTTATCTCAACCATTCGTTCATTCTGTTCATTGTACCGTCTATGATTAAACCATTGATTAAGCTTAATCAGCTGATAACAGTTATTTAAACAGGATCCTATTTAAACAGGCAAATTCGGCCAATTAAACTCTGATTAACTATAATCATAGACGGTACAAGGTACAACAACTACTGGCCCTATGAATACACGATGGATAGGGGGAAAGAATGCTGTCGCCTGTCACCAATCAATATAACCGTAACGTACTATGTTACTGTGAAATTGGTACCTATTTATAATATTTATTAATAGTACTCAGATAATAATACTGAAATAAACACAAATAAACGATAAACCCATCATTATTGTTAAATTAACCGATAGTAATATTTTTATACCATTAGCAATATATTAATATTAAATAATAACGAATAAAAATTTTAAAAATTCAATTGTAATTAAAACCAAAAAGTATGTCCTCGAATAATTTATCTAAATATCTAGATACGTAAATTGTTTATCTAAGATAATTTCTTAAGATAGTTGTCAACAGTTTATTTATATTTATCTAGATAAGATAAAGATAGTTTAAAAATTTATCTAGATAAATTATCTAGATAATCCCAACACTGCAGTTACAATGATTGATAATTTTCGAGATTTTGATGAATTTTGTCAAAATTCGAACTTAAAATGCATGCAATTTTCATGCATCTACAGTTATTAGTTTTTGAATTGCAACAAAATAAGAAAATCACTACATGAGAAATCGAACGAATATCTAATCTTGTAAAAATTTGAACTTAAAATGCTCATAAAAATTTATTTTGACTTGCTTATAAACATTTTTTTATTGATAAAATTAGGCAAACTTATGAGGAATCTTGTATTACATTTTCAATGAGATATAAAAAGAAAAATTTTTATGAATTTCTAACTCAAAATAAATTGCACATTTTCGTAATTTTTACGTATTTTGTCAACATTTGAACTTTAAATGCTTATAAAAAAAAATTGTGACTACGGATTTTTAATATTTTTCATATATTATTGTAACAATATATTAGGAGCCTTGTATTAAATTTTCAACTTTTTTTACCCAACAAATAAAAAAACCTAAAAAAATTGGAAACTTAAAATGTTCGTAAACAGCTCAAAATAATTTTAGATTCTGAGCGGAGCGATGAATGTATTGATTTTACAATGATGTGTGTTTTTTTTTATTTTTTATTTTTTTTGTGTCTGTCATCACCTTTTGGCTTTTAGGACAATAAAATGCTTCGATTTTCTTCAATAGTACCTTTTCTGATAGGAATGTGAATCTAGTTGGTACTTTGCGGTGTCAAAAGTTAAAATTTCCTAGTAGTTTTCAAAAGCGCCGTGAAAAACAAATAAAAAAACCGGAGTTTTTACGGAAAACCAATTTTCAACAAAATCCATTTTGGTTTTTGGTATAACTCCAAAAGAAATGACCATAGATACATGAAATTTTGACTGAATGTTTATATAAGCATTTTCTACACACCATAGCATTTTCAAAATATTCTTACTTATTTTAAGCTATTAACGGACATTTTCAGTTTCCAATTTTTTTAGTTTTTTTTCTATAAATGTCAATAAAATTTTATTTGTTGGGTAAAAAATCTATTTTGAATTCAAATTTAACAAATCCATTAGAATGAATCTCCAGAAACCTAATGTACACTGTACGGCATAGCGACATAGCGTTACCCAGTTACCAGGTTTTTTTATTTTGTAAGTGTGTTTGTGTATAAACGAAAAATAGAAGAAAAAAATCTTTCGATTTTTAACTTAAAGGGTTACTATATTACTATACATATACTATGTTTTGTAATTAAATAATTAAAAAATATATTTAAATACATTTTGATTGATAAACCTTTTTAAGCACAAGCCTATTTGAAATACTTTTTTAAATCATTTTTTGTAACTATAGTACCTGCAATATCTCTTGACTCATCCGTTATCTGTTTTGCGTGCTGTTGCAGTCAACAACGTCAAGTTCACCGCCAGCGACATGTCTGGCCGGGACGGGTACCGGAGCATGTGGGAGTCGATGTACGGACAGTGCGACGCCATCGTGTTCGTGGTAGATAGCACGGACCAGATGCGGTTCGCTGTGGTCAAGGACGAGTTGGACATGATGCTCCGGCACCCGGACGTGGCCGACCGGCCGGACCTGCCCATACTGTTCGTGGCTAACAAGACAGCAGCGCCGGACGCGTGCGGCGCGTCCGCCATGGCCGCCGCGCTCAAACTGCACGAACACATGGAACAGGACCGTCCGTGGCGGTTGGCCAGCACGGACGCTGTGGCCGCGCCCGGCCAGCCGGCCGACGACGGGCTAAACGACGCCATGGAGTGGCTGGCGGAATTGGTCAAGATCATCAAGACCCGTCAGCGATGACATGTCCGTTCGCCATCATATTTTTTTGTTTTTTTTTTCGCAATAATTCAATACCGTTTTATAACTTCTTTTGTCATTATTTTATCGTGAGATGTGTAATGTATATTTTGTTGTAATTATTATTATCGTCAAAATTATATTCGTTCTATCCGGTGGCTCTTATTTTTGGTCATATTTCGTAGTAAACACATTTTAATAGGTACAGCACACAAATAACACGCGGGAGGCCTTTTTATGTAAATAAAATGATTCATATAGGTACAAAGGTATTATGTTCTTTAACGTGTAAAGAACTAGCCTTATTTATAATTTTAAATAATTTAAATATGGGGTGATTTTTTAACGTAAGAAAGTTATTATTTCAAAAACTATATTATTACCTAACCTTTTTGAAAACAATTTTTTTTCGGAAAATAATTATAGTTTTTACTTTTTATCATCATCATTTTTTGAATTTTGTATTGTTTGCCCTTTGGAATAACAATTTCATAAATTTAAAATTTCATATTCTGAAGCAGAATATTAATTGGAATATTCTATCTATAAAAATCAAATTTTGGACAAGTAGTTAGGTAGTTTTTTTTTTTAGTTATAGCTATTTAAAGTTCAAATTAACGGATTAGAAGACCAACCTAATGTGGGGTACTCCTGCAGTAAGTACATAAGTACAACTATCTACTCAGCTCATCTAAATTTAAAGTACAAATGACTCATAAACTATGAACTCGTTCAAAGTACTAAAAAAATATTCTGCTTTGGAATTAAAAATGAATGTTGTCATTAAAAAAAAATAAAAATTATAGTAAAAATAGTAAAAATATATATTTTTTAGAACAGGAAAATTCTTAAAATGATATGAACAAATATTTTTAAAAACAATGACTGTATCATTTTGGTGGTCAAATCCAGCTAATGTTCTATTCTAATCAGTATTTCAGTTTCCTTCTAGGTTTATTTATATATATTTATAATTATTTGTGATCATTAGTTAATTAATTTAGTCAAACTACCTGTATGAATAGAAGAAGTTTATATAGGAAAATTAAATGAAATTTTATATATATTTAAAAAATAAATTTACGATATAAAAATAAATTATTTGATTCTTTTATAGTAAATTATAATAACAAATAACACTATATTTGTGACATTTAATCAAAGTGGACTTCAAATAGTGAACACATTATGTATTTCATTACCTATATTGAAACATTCGGTTTTATAGGTGTTTTGTGTCTGCTGCAAATGCCAAATTCCCTATTTTTTATTTTTTATTTTCTTATCAAACATAAAAATGTTGTACTCTTTCGTAATTGATAACCGTACATATTTCTATCATTTGTAAATACATTTTTGTCCAAAATCTTAATTTTTAATTATTTATATTAGTTATATTTATTTCTTTAATTAATATTGGTGCTGCTTTTTCTCATCCTGTGGACAGGATCATGACTCATGGACCTTGTCCGATCTTGACCTAAGTGAGCTCACATGAATTTCGTGCGTTGTAAGGCTCTTAAAACACTTAGTCTTTTTTTTTTCGTAACAATAAATTTTAGAAATATTCATACATTCTATAAATTATAAATACTGATAATACATAATTATTATTATATTATAATAACAATTTGAGGAATAACAAATAATGAAAAAAACAATGAAATAAGAATTAAGTATCCATTTTATACAATTTACAGTTTGTTCTTATTTTGAGTTCCTAATAGGAACTGAATAAGCTTGAATACTGTTGAGTTCAGGATTGAGTACTTTAGTGAGGTAATGGGAGATTTAGAACTGTCTTCTTTCCTTGTCATACACTCGTAAATTCTACATTCGATTAAAATATGTTTAACTTTGAGGGAGAGCCCCCTTAGAACGTAATCAAGCCCCTTGGAAGGTTTTAGTATCTCTACTTCAGTTAAAACATCCTTGTACCTATAATACAATAAATTGTAGAAGATAATCAAAATATTTTTTTCGTAAGAATTTATTAATATAATCTGTGATAGATACTACATAGTTATATAAGTTGGTATACCTATAAACCAGTATTTTAAGTGAAGTTCAAGTATTTAACAGTTTCCAACGGTGAACCATTTACGTTATCACTTATTATTAAGAGGACGTCGCACCCGCATGTGTTGTTTCCGTCTTACACACGTACGACATAGCAAATTTCCGTTCGCTAGTTTCTGTAGGGTGCTGTCAGTTTTGATATTAGAGTGAATTGACCTATTATCAAACATTAAAGTAATAATACTAGTTAACTAGGGTGCGGATTTGTATGTATTAAAAATTCAAAAAAATGTACATATATATGTATTTAATTTTATTCAAATATGTAATTTAAAATATAAAATATGTAAAAAAAAAAATGTTTTTCTCTTGAAAAAAAATAATAAAGTGAGTAAATTAAATAAGTACGTAAAAATAAATTATACAACACTACATTATATTATTATTTTATTAAAATTAATTAGGAATACATTCAAATTAAGTATTTATTCACTGGAGTTAGGATCTACTTCGTCGTCAACAAAACAATTGACAATCATATACTTTTTTAGGTTGTCAAAGGTAAATCGATGTCGATTAGGACGCAATATGTTTTTATAGCAGCTAAAGGACCTTTCCACGTCGACGGAAGTTATAGGAGCAAATTTAAAAGCGAGGACACATGGACACCTCTCCAACGAGTAAACAACAAATAACGAAATAAAATTTACTTCTATAGAAACGCGTATAGCGATAACTAGGTCGATAACGTGTGGACTAAGGACTAATAGTCGTAACTCGCGATTATAATTAGTACACGGACGGACTGCAGAAGATAGCAACACATAATATTATAAAACTGCGATACATTACTAATTTTGTAAATAGCTCAATATTTAACAAAAATATGTAATTTAAAATATAAAATATGTAAAAAAAAAAATGTTTTTCTCTTGAAAAAAAATAATAAAGTGAGTAAATTAAATAAGTACGTAAAAATAAATTATACAACACTACATTATATTATTATTTTATTAAAATTAATTAGGAATACATTCAAATTAAGTATTTATTCACTGGAGTTAGGATCTACTTCGTCGTCAACAAAACAATTGACAATCATATACTTTTTTAGGTTGTCAAAGGTAAATCGATGTCGATTAGGACGCAATATGTTTTTATAGCAGCTAAAGGACCTTTCCACGTCGACGGAAGTTATAGGAGCAAATTTAAAAGCGAGGACACATGGACACCTCTCCAACGAGTAAACAACAAATAACGAAATAAAATTTACTTCTATAGAAACGCGTATAGCGATAACTAGGTCGATAACGTGTGGACTAAGGACTAATAGTCGTAACTCGCGATTATAATTAGTTCACGGACGGACTGCAGAAGATAGCAACACATAATATTATAAAACTGCGATACATTACTAATTTTGTAAATAGCTCAATATTTAACAAAAATATGTAATATAAGTAAAATGTGTAAAAATATGTAATAGGTATCAATCAGAGCTTAAAATAATCAGATAGTCCTGTAACATATTTATATAAAGGAATCATTCGAATATTATCATTCGCAACAAATATAATATAAATACATACAAATCCGTACCCTAGTAATAACATTATCTGTGTTCTCTCGTTGGTCTTTTACGATATTTCAAATTTTAAGTGAGATATGGCCATATGGGTATGTATAAAGTATTAATATTTTTAAATGCTCATAACTCACGTAAAAATTAAAATATCGTAAAAAACCAACGAGAGAACACATAAAATATTGTTACCTAAAGTTTGATAATAGGTCAATTCACTCAAATATAAAAACTGACAATACCCTAGGGTACCCAAAGAATTCTAGGGAAAAGGTGCGCCTGCCAGCCAAAAGCTATAAGTATTAAACGACAAAAAATAAAAATAAATGAATATTTTGGTAAATAAAAATGATATATTGTAGAAAAAATTGATAAAATTATTAATTAATTTAAAATATGTCTCAAAAAGTTTAAAATGGATGAATATGCCCTAAAAACAAAAAATGGTTTAATATAATAGGTTTAACCTCCCCTATATGCACCAACTAGATTCACTTTCTCATCGAACAAAATACTGAAGTTAAAAATTGAAGTATTATTTCGACTGATCACCGTGTATACACTACCTACACAGAGTAAAATAAAAAAATTAAAAAAAAAAAACATCATTATGGAATCAATACATTCATCACTCCGCTCAGCATCCAAAAAATGTAGTAGGTATCAATAATTTATTTATGTATGTTCCTATTTACTATACACATTTCGTGCCTCAACTATAGAATAAAGTAGGAGTAACCGCACCAGTCATAGTTGGTTGAAAAGTCTGAAAATGTGAGTTAACGCAAATGGATGAGGTAAAAATGGTAAGCCCCCCATAAATGTGACCAATTATTATCCGCCTATGAATTCGGGTGGTAGCCTGCGATCCTTATACTACCTACAGATAATGCGAGACAACTTGAGCGTCAAATAACTGAAAAAAAGTGTCTTATACAAAAACTTATACTAATTTATATTTATTTATATATTTGTTATATATTTTGCGGTTCAACTGAAATTATTAATTTTAATTATGTACCTACTGATTAATTTTATATTCTATCTTAACTTTAAACTTATTGAGTTAAATTTTTTCTGTTAACTTTTAACTTAAGTTAAATAACTAATCACTTAGAAACCCTTTAACATAACTTCCCATAGTTAATTATTTTCATTAACTTGCCCACCTCTGATAATAAAATATAATTATATGTAGGTTATAACTGAGGTTAGGATATTTATGACTTTTTCATATTTTTTCTTTAAGCTGTACATTGCAGACCAAGTTATAAGTTGACATATAATTAGATTCATTAAATTTAATTTTGCATCTTTTTGCATATTTAGAGTTTTTCAAGAATAAGTGCATAATTATAATAATATAAATGTATGTTTTGCATATTTATTTTGAATATTTCGATAAAAACTGGAAAAGTTACAAAATGTAAAAAATAAATAGGTGACACTGCAAAGAAATACGAAAAAATATATTGTCCGCAAGTAATAATATTTTTGTCTCGTCGGTTGATTCAAGGGGCGGTCACATTACTGTTTGGTGTAAATAAACCATTTTAGTCAATAAGCGAAATTCTTGATGGAAAAGAAACTTCAACATACAGTTTACATCGTCGATATTACCTAACAAAGTTTTTCGTCCTACAAAAATCTGTTCTCCAACCACCACCAATTTTTTCTGTCTTATTACTGTTGTTCAAAAATCTCAACAAGTATTATTGTCAAAATTAATTTAGAGAGAAAGAGAGAATTTACAAAGTTACGATAATACCATTAATATCGTTATAAACTAAATTTAAGTTTGTTTTTAGAGTTAATTGAAAAGTTAAACAGACATGAGAACAGTTTGAAAACCTCAAAGTAGTGTAGTTTCAATAGTATCAACATTTTTATAATCTATATATAAATTCTGAATCTGAAATCTAAAATTTTAAAAAGTATATGAAATTGAAAAAAAACTAATAATAATTGTATTTAATTTTAATACCTATACTAACTATCTCATCATTTTCTAGCCGTGTTTTTTTTAAAAACTTTTGAATGTCCATTTCGATGTAACTGCTAAATGCTAATGGTTTCTGTTTGTACCTATAACTCTTGGCTAAATAGTCAGCCATGCTATAACGCAGGCGTGGATCTAAAACATATTTACGGGGGGGGGGGGCATCTTAAATAAAATTTCTAAGTTTAATTAATAATGACACGTAATATATAATAAATAATAATTAATAATAAAATATAATAAATATTAAAAAATGATCACAGAACAAAATCCATTCGTCTTTTAGATTTGGCAAATTCGTCAATTACTTCTTCACAGTCAATACTAATATTTCTATAACAGTTAAGTAATGCAAGTCCATTTAAGCGTTCTTCGGATATTCTTGATCGCATCCAAGTTTTTAGTTATATAATTATATTTTCTACAGTACCTTTGTTTTGATTTGATGTTGGATCAATGTCTACATTTTTCATAGGTTGATTTGACGAAATGGGAGCTGGGTCGTCTACCATTTCATTGTCTTTAATGACACATTTTTTTTTTTTAAGAAAATTTTGCATAAAATCGGCACTACGCTTTGACATTTTAATAAAATAATAATACAACTATACACGTGACACGTTTGATGTTGATTATCGACAGTTACAGCGGCTGTGTGCGTATTGTATCGTAACTATATGTCAACTAACAAATTATCATTACACAATAAATATCGTCAATAATAAAATAGATAGGTACTACATACAGCCAGACATTTTATTGCATCAAACAAGTTTAAATATTCGATTAGATTAGATTAGCTTTTTGACGGCGAACGATGAAAACGGAAACGGCCGAAACGCTATCGGCAAAACAATACATTTTATCGGCTGCCGAAAATAGATATAATAGAAAATCCACCAGTCTACGGGGGGAGGGGCATGGCCCCTTGCCCCCCCCCCTGGATCCGCGCCTGCTATAACGTCACATACAAAAAGGATTATGAACAACTTTTAAAATATGCGAAATCCGTAAATTCGTTATCGTGTAATACTCGTGTAGTCGTGTTACACAGATGGAGTACAATATTATCTTGTACCTACGGACCCGGACATTTCGCCTCCACCGTTTCGCTACCACCGATTCGCCGCCACCAAAAACGCCGCTAGACCAAATTTCCGACCCACCATCTCAATTTTGAAAACATATTCATAGTTTATTTAGTTGTATAGTGTACCTAAATGGAACTTTTCATTGAAATGGGGGTGTCTTAAAAACCTAAGGGGGCGAGTCATAAATTAGTGAAGATAGCATATCAAATATCAATGCTTTGTGAAAATGTATTAATATATTATCCTACATCCTTTTATCTTATTAAATAATTTATTTCGTTGATTATATAGCGTAAGTAGAATAATGTGGGAGGATCTATAAATTGTCAGGACTCAGGACTTTTTTATTAGTTATTTGCTCAATAAATGATGGTTAATGTTTATCGTATAAAATATATAATTAATATAATATTATAAAAAAAATATAGTTAGGAATATAATATGTAAAAATTAAAATTACCATCCAATTAAACAGCAAACCAATCACAAATTAACATTGTTACATAATTATACGTCATATATTTATTTATAAGCATATATTATAATATATTAATTATAAGCAACTACCTACCCATTACCTAGTAGCTACTTATAATTATTAATACAACAGGATAGTAAGAAGTATGATACTGATAATAATAATATATTATAATTATAAAATATGTGACTTATTGTTTCTGTTGCAATTGCTTGTCCTGTAGTTTAAACATAGGTATCTGTGATTTTTACTGACTATATACTTTCTGGTTAGGTACTAATCCTTTTAAAAGTGTTACTATAATTTGCTCCGGATGATGACAATGAAAAACATGCGTAAAGAAAATTTTAATAAACAGACAACAGACTGGCAGAATTAATTACAAATATAGGTAAGTACATAGTTATTTACTGTACACAATTATTAGATATTATACATGACGTGTACCTATACAAAACCAATTTTGTGTCACAAGAATAATTATTATAACCTTATTTATAAAAAAATACACAATATACTTACTTCAAACCTATGAGTGTTATATATTTTATGAACCTATATCTAAGTCCAAAAATAAAACTCTTTTTGATTAAACTATATTATTTTATAGTGTTTACTATACGAATAGATTAGTCTATAGCTAGACTATAATACCTATACCTCCATGGCTCCATAATCCATATACAGTATTTACTCTATACGTACTATATTCAAAATATATGTGTACTTTACTTTACTTCTACTTTATTACACTGACTGTGCGCGCGCACATTTGAATTACAATTTTATTCGTTATAACTAGAAATCAAGAAACATGTACATAGAAAGTTGTATTTTATAGTACAAACATAGGCCTAACGTCTACATAAAGTACACATATATTTTGAATATAGTACGTATAGAGTAAATACTGTATATGGATTATGGAGCCATGGAGGTATAGGTATTACAGTCTAGCTATAGACTAATCTATTCGTATAGTAAACACTATAAAATAATATAGTTTAATCAAAAAGAGTTTTATTTTTGGACTTAGATATAGGTTCATAAAATATATAACACTCATAGGTTTGAAGTAAGTATATTGTGTATTTTTTTATAAATAAAGGTTATAATAATTATTCTTGTGACACAAAATTGGTTTTGTATAGGTACACGTCATGTATAATATCCAGTGTTGAGAATAGATAACGAAAATTTCATCTAGATAAGATACAGATAATTTTATAAAAATTTATCTAGATACAGATAAAGATAAATATATTTTACATTTATCTAGATAAGATAAAGATAATCTAACTTTATCTAGATAATATTGTAGATGAAAATTTTTTAGTATAATATTCAAATAACAAATAACATTTGTTATTTGAATATTATACTAAAAAATGTTTGTACTTACTATGGAACTTCTTTACCTATGTGAAGTGTGAACATAAAGTAACTTATAGTTAATAGGTACCTACAACCTACTACCTATCACATGTCTAATCAATAAACAGTCTTATCTTTTCGTATGGAAAGCTATTTTTAGTGTTTTTCCATATGTATAGCCTAGGCGAATAATTTATAAACAATTATTGTTGAAATCGTCAATCGTTAATACCCGCATCGTTTATATCATTGATTATAAATACTACTATACTAGTACCTATTTATAATCAATGATACCATGAATTCAATTTCAATAATATTATATAATATTATTTATATTATTATTTTGTGTGGCGACTGGCGAATTAATCACGTGCGCCTTTATCTTCGGAAACGCAGCGATTAAAAATTAAAATATATCGCCTAGTGTCTAATGTCCTAGTTTATAAGTCTAAAGCCACTTAGGTCTTAGGTTAAAACTCATTATGAATATAATATTATGTACTGTTGGATAATGTTCTGTCCTCGGCTTTGATAGAAAATTTTAGTAAAAAAATTAATATTATTCATGAAAAATGTATACGATTTAAATAAATTTATCTAGATAAGAAAATATGTCATCTTAGATAACCAATAGATAGGTAAATGGCAAAATAGTAATCTAGATAAGATAATAGATGAGTAATTGTTTATCTAGATAATTATCTAGATAAATTAATTATCTAGATAAGTCTCAACACTGATAATATCTAATAATTGTGTACAGTAAATAACTATGTACTTACCTATATTTGTAATTAATTCTGCCAGTCTGTTGTCTGTTTATTAAAATTTTCTTTACGCATGTTTTTCATTGTCATCATCTGGAGCACATTATAGTAACACTTTTAAAAGGATTAGTAACCAGAAAGTAAATAGTCAGTAAAAATCACAGATATGTTTAAACTACAGGAGTACAGGACAAGCAATTGCAACAGAAACAATAAGTCACATATTTTATAATTATAATATATTATTATTATCAGTATCATACTTCTTACTATCCTGTTGTATTAATAATTATAAGTAGCTACTGGGTAGTGGGTAGGTAGTTGCTTATAATTAATATATTATAATATATGCTTATAAATAAATATATGACGTATAATTATGTAACAATCCAAATTTGTGATTGATTTGCTGTTTAATAGGACAATATTTTTTTTTAGACCAGTTACAAAGTATATTAATTATTTAACTACAGTACTGTTGTTACTTGTTAACCGCTAGAACTATAGAATAAAGATTCAGTGGAACCTCGATAAGTCGAAATATATTCCGTTCCTTTGCTTAATCTAACCTAACCTAACATAACCTTAGTAAGTCAAAAACCTCAACTATAGTCGAAAAAATTTAATTTCCCTTGAATTTCGACTTATCGAGGTTCCACTGTAGCTCACTGCTACACACAATATGTAGTGCACGAAACTGCTTAGACAGGAGACGATAAGGAATTCGTTAATTTTAAAATAAATATTATTTCCAATCGTCGCGCATCGCACGTCAGTCCGCAACGATTTAACAATTTAACCGCATTGCGCACTTGTTATTTTTATGTAATTCTTTTTTTTAAGGAAACAAATAAACATATATTATATAATCGAATAAGTTATATGTTACAATGGCATCAAAAAAACCAAGCAGTTATAATATATCATATTTTACAAAAAGTAAAAAAACACGTACTATAATTTATTTTATAAATTAATAAAACAAAATAAAATAAAAATCAATATTATTATTTTTATTGTTATAAAATGCCTTATATAAAGTTTACTAACAAGGTTGCAACAGCGCTAAAAAAAATTGATATCCCCCATTGGGCGCAACTATAGAGCTAAAATATTGAGGGGGGCTGTAGCCCCCACTTTATATTACAAGAAAATTAACCCGTAGGGACGATACCCCCACGGCCCAAACCCCCATAAGGTTAGATTTTATTATTAAAAATGTAAAAATAATCAAAAAAAACAAAAATTTATTTACTCAAGTTTCATTTTCCAATTTTGACAATTATAATATAAGTATTAAGTACGGTTAGGTTAGTAAATCGGAGTAAAATTCCCCAGACTACAATATTACTCACAACTACATGCAAATGATTGAATAAATATTTTTTAACCCTAATTAGTGTAATTATTACTACATTATTACTATTTAGTACAAATATATACTTATATTATTAAAAATCAAAAAAGCCTAAAGAAACATCAAATTAAAAATCAATCTATGTTCAAAGTTTAAAATATACCTATTAGCTATACCTATTTTAGGAAACAATTAAATAATTTATTTTTTGGAGGGCTATTACAAAATTTTACTAAGATTTAGCCCCCCAAAAATATCCCTTATTAGCCCCCTATGGGTTTTTTTAAAATAAATAGTTTAGTTAGGTGGGCTGTAGCCCCCCTCCCAGAAATTTAACCCTAGTTGTGCCTATATCTAAACACTATAAATTCTAATATTTATTCTTATATTTTGTATAATTGTGTTTTCAAAATACTTATTTGAAAACCTTTATAGAGTCTCTATTTGTTATGCTATATTTTCTTGTGCGTAGAATAGTACTATTATACTACTATAGTACAATCAGTGGCGCTGTAGTCGGATGACTTATGAACATTGATAAATTGATTTATAATCTGGTCATTGCATCTTAAAACAAATGGTACTTATACGATAGTATTATATTGCGACCGCATCATACCTGAACATTATATGGATCCTTGGATCCTCCCACGCACTATGCCACTATTCGATTTACTATAATTAACGAAATAAATTATTTAATAAGGTATAGTGTAAATAGTGTAATATTTTAATACATTTTAATTTTTCACAAAGCATAGATAGGTATAGATTATCTTAGAATCTGGTACCAAAATTTAAAGTTACCTCTCATAAATGGACACATATACACATGTATATATGTATATTTACTTATCGAAAATGTTTAAGTGAGAAAATACTATATTTATCTTTTATACATTTCGTTCATATTTTATCTTATTTTTATGATAAACCATTATCTTAATGGTTTTCCTATCAGACAAATGACAAATGGTTCAGTTATGTGTTCGGTTGTCAGTCGTGTCTGTGTGCTGCACATTGTGTGAGTACGTATCTAAGTTAAAATAAACAATAATAAAAGAAACAGATTGAACTTAGATTAAAAAAAAAAACATTATTAAAACTAAGGAAATGGATAATCTAAGTGTACAAATATTAGCAGAACGGTTTGGCATAAGCAAATCACAGGTAAATTAAAAATTAAATTTAAATTTTTTGTATTAATTGATCTAAAAAACATTTCGTTTAACGAAAAATACAGGTGAATAACATTTTAAAAGATGCGTGTAATTTGAAAATAATACACTATTACGCTGAAATGGCAATGAAAAAATTAAGAGAAAATTTTCGATAACATCAGAAGGAGCATTTGTAGATAAATAAGTTAAATTTGAATAGTTCTGTAGAGCACGTTCATATAATTTACCTGTTTCTGGACCATTGCTTTAAGAAAGATCACGAGAAATTGCAAATGAGGTTGGTCTAGAAAATTTTAAAGCTTCAAATGGTTATCTTCAAAAATTTCGAGAATGTTATAACATTTCTTTTAAAAATATAGGTATATGGTAAAGGTGACTCTGTTGATTCAAGTGTCGTAGAAAACTGGTTTGAAAACGATTACTTCGTAATATTTTATCTAGAGTAGATCAAAATGTCGAAAACAAATCTATAAACGTTTTAGATACAATTTTTTAGATAAAATCTGCATTAAAGAATAATAAACCAGAGATTAAAAGTTGGGATTATTTTCATCCGATACGGTGGATTACATAATAGAACATGAAAATAATACATATTTGAACAAATTCTCAGAATTTGTACCGAGTACTATTGAAATTAAGGACTATATTATTTCTATAGATGACAATATCCTTACGGAAGACAATACATTAATAATATCAGATAATCAGTGGCGTAACTGGATAAAAATCTGGGTGGGGGGGAGGGCAATATAATTTATTATAATGTATTCATCATAATCAAAACTCTGACCTTCCGTCCGGTTTAGTCTTACAACTCATTTTATGGTTTAGAAACAAACTGTAGGTAGCAAGTACTGGTTAATGGTTACCCGTATTGTTAAATAGTTTATACCAAAATGATACCTTTGCCCCTTAACAAAAATGTCTGGAATGGCAAGTGCTCCCCCTCACAATTACGCCACTGCAGATAATTGTCAATTGTAATCTAGACCAGTGATTCTCAAACTTTTTTTTTCGCGTACCTCATAAGTATATCATCAATCAGTCGCGTACCGCTGATGATTAAAAATAGAACAATACAAACTTTACATACTTAAATACATTTATTTTAAATAAATATGCAAAATAATACTACAATATAATAATTTTTTATTCATTAATACAAATTTATTAGAGTTTTAAAATTAAGATATGAATTAAATAACAAATTTTCAAAGAGAACCATGTATTTGAAGATTTTATATTAGCGATGAAATATCTGGTTCATTGTTACTTAGTTTTAAGCGTAATTTGATTCGAGATTCAATTTGTTTCGAAACTTGTTTTTACCTCGATAATTGAGGAGAATCCAGTTTCGCAAAGATAAGTGGTTGTGAATGGTAAAAAATAACAATAGTTTTTTAGACAGCAACGGATATTCGTTTTTAATCTTCATTCAAAATTCACCCAATTCTAATTTAGTAAATTTCATTTTCAAACTTTTCATCACATGACAATTCTATCAAAGCCTCTTTTTTTTATTGTTTTTTAGTGTTCTAGGAATGTCATCCAAATCCAAAATGAATGGGTTTCTTATCCAAAAAAATTAAGAATAATCTTCTTTGAAATATTCTTCAAACGTTGTTTTTAGCATTTAACAATGATGTTTTGTTTTTTATGAGATCATCTTCCACTTGAAGTTCCTGTTCTGTCACAAATTGTTCTAAATTAGAAAAAGACTGTAGGTTTTCATTCGAAATATTATTACTTATCATTTCAATTATTTGAATAATTTTGTCTGTTTGGTACGATTCATTATCGCAAGTTAGGTAATTGTTCACGGTAGAAACCAGTCGGCTTATCTTTGTTTTGTATAAGGTTGCCGATACGATCGCTGACGTTTTTATATACAATCGTTCGTAAGAGTTAGTTGTTTAATGAGCAGCCTCGAAAAATGATCGAAACGCGACGCACAACAAAAAAAAGTAAATTCTATGTATTATATATCTAAATTCGTTATTATGCAAATAAAGTAAAATTAATAACTATCAATCGTGTTTTGCCTTAACATTCATTTTGAATGACATTCATTGTCATTCATTGAAAATCTGTTTATTAATTTACCTTGTAAACTTAAATTTAATACATTGAGACGATTGAAAATGTCTGATAAGTATGCCAATGTTGTTATCCACAGGCTATCTGTCAATTTATGTTTGAGTTCAAAATAGGTTTCTCCTAGGAATAAATGAACCTCAGAATGTAGTTCAATAAACCTGCAGGTAAGCATTCTTCCTCGAGAGAGCCATCTTACTTCCGTATGTAAAAGCAATTGAATGTGATCACTTCCCATTTCATAATACAGTTTTGTAAATAAACGAGATTGTAGAGCCCGAGATTTAATAAAATTGACTACCTTTATGGCTTCCTGGAGTGCTAGTTTAAATTGTTCTAGCTACGCTTTACTACTAAAGCTTCTCTGTGGATGCTGCAATGTATGAAAGTACAATTTTCTGTAACCAATTTTATTTTAGTTGCAAGATGCAACATCTCTAGTCCAGTCAGAATAGACAAAAAAAATGTAAACTTCGGAAAAATTCACCTAGAGCTGAAAATTGGTACACACCTTAGTTACATCATTATAAATAAAATATCAAAAGTCCCCATCGATCCCACCGTTTCTAAAAATTTAATTCGAGGTCAAATGTCACAAAAATAGGTTTTTCATAAATATCTCTGAAACTTTAAGTATTTTTGTAAAAATAGCTATTACATAATTTTTAGATCAAGCAATTATATAAAAAAAAAATATCCTGAACTTTTTTCTTATGAATAATATTTCATGAGATATTGCAGATAAGTAGTATTAGTGTATTACTGCCATATTATATCAATACTGGAGTCTGTTTTTCGCTTTGCCCTATCGAGTTCATCGTCTAATTTTCTAAAAAAAAAGGTTGTTTCTTATGAATAATATTTCATAAGATATTTTGGTTTAAAATTATATTAATACTTAATATTATCACCAAAAAATTACAGAGGAATCTCATTATTGGATACTTGTTACAAGATATTGTCAACGCTCCTTTTGGAAAGAATAACGCCATATGCAGAGGGTATCATCGGAAGATACCAGTGTGGCTTTATAAAGGGGAAATCCACTATCGACCAAATTTTTACCTTAAGACAAACAATGGAGAAATACTACGAATTTGACATGGATTTATATATGATATTTGTTGACTACAAACAAGCTTATGATAGTGTGAACAGACAGGAATTATGGAAAGCAATGTTACATTTTGGAATTCTGAAAAAATATGTAAATTTAGTAAAGATGTGTAATGACAAGACTGTACTGAAAGTACGTTTTCTTCAAACACTATCACCAGCCTTTGAGGTTAATTCTGGATTACGACAGGGAGATGCCCTATCCCCAACATTGTTCAATCTGGGACTAGAAAAAGTTATTAGAGAAGCTTATGAAGACAGAAGAATGGAAGTTATTGGTGAAGAAACTATCTTAGCATATGCTGATGATATAGTTCTTTTAGGGAATACGCGAGAAGAAATTTCCCACTCACTCTCTAAACTAATAGAAGCCAGCAAAAACATGGGTTTATGTATCAACGAAGAAAAAACTAAACTTATGATACTATCCAGAAGAAACGTAGATCAATCAAACCTGAAAGTGGGAAGTATGAATTTCGAAAAGGTGGATAATTTCAAATACTTGGGTGTTAATATAAACAATAGCAACAACATGCATAAGGAGATAAAAGAAAGAATATCAAATGGAAATAGGTGTTACTTCAGCATAAACAAACTATTGAGATCAAAACTGCCATCAAGAAAGTCTAAAACCACTTTGTACACAAGCTACCTTAGACCAGTAGTAACCTATGGGTGTGAGACCTGGTCCACAACAAAATATAATAATAAAAAACTTGCTATATGGGAAAGAAAAATACTAAGAAATATATATGGAACAGTGTACAACGACAACCTAGGAATATATGAAAAAAGACACAATGAAGAACTGTATAACCTGTATGAAAAACCAAATATACTCACATATATAAGATGTAAACGCCTAGAGTGGTTAGGACATGTATGGAGAGCGGATGGAGATTTATTAAAGAATGTTCTGTTACGAAAAATAAATAAAAAAACGTCCACTTGGAAGACCAAGAACAAGATGGAAAGACACAGCAGAGAAGGATATGAGACTAATAGATGAGGATGCAACGTTAGACTGGACTTTGAACAGAGAAAAATGGAGAGGCTTACTAGTCCTCAATGGACCGTTAAGCTGTTGATGATGATGATGATGAATATTATCATTGTATAATATTACCTATCGTTACAAGATTAAACCGAATACAATGCAAAACAACACCGCCCCGACACGGCGACTGGCTATCGCAATCGTGATTATTATTTTCTATTTATATAATTTTATTTTTCTTTTGTGTACTATTTTCCCGTAATCTCGATAATTTGTTTGAATATCGATATAATATACTGTTTATTACAATCAGTGTTGTGCATTTCATTGACGTGACTACGTGTGTATATTTCGTATTCGTAGTTACAATAAATTGTGGAACTAGGATATATATTAAAAATGTCGCAAGTTTGTTTCATTTGTAGTAATAATTTAAATGAAAGTGAAACAGTTATTGTTGAACGTGGAATTACAACTTTAATTAATTCAAGTGTTGAAAGAAATGATGGACATTTTGAATACTTAAAAGACAAACAATCTGTGAAAATTCATGTGCAGTGTCGTAAAATGTACACACGAAAAAGTGGAGGAAATATAAAAAAAAAAATTTACCCAACGCCTCAAAGATTAAATTTTGAATTTGCAATATCTCATGAAATATTATTCGTAGGAAAAAAGTTCAAGATACTTTTTTTTTAGATAATTGCTTGATCTAAAAATTATGTAATAGCTATTTTTACAAAAATACTTAGTTTAAGAGATATTTGTGAAAAACCTATTTTGTGACCTTTGACCTCGAATTAAATTGTTAGCAATGATGGGATCAATGGGGACTTTTGAAATTTTATTTGCAATATAGGGCATAGCCGTTTTCGACCAAAAACGTACCCTTTCCTTTTCGGCCGATACACTTTTCAACCAAATTTAAAAAAGGTCGATTTCCTTTTCGACCAAAATTGTACTCTTCCCTATTCGGCCGATTCACTTTTCGACCAAAACAAAAAGTTTTGTAATATGATATGTAAAATAAATAAAATAACTGGTATATAATTTTATATATAAAAGGTATAAACTGAAATTTATATAAAACTTAGAAGTGTTCACTTGCCAAATCGTACTCAAGATCGATCAATCCGAGAGAGAAAATCCAAAAATGAAAAATATATATCAGATTATCAAACTGACAACTTGACAGGTACCTACAGTATATAATTTATTAAAATAGCTAGGAGTTTTTATTACTTAATAGTAAATATATCACTAAAATATTTTTAGGTATGATTTTGTTAAGTTGGTTTCAAACAATTATTTCAAACAAATGTAATGAAAAGCGCTAACAAAACTCAGACGACGACAGAACACAATTATATTGACCTTGTATCATTTTTTTATATATAATATATCTTATATTTTTAATAATAATTGCCATTCTTTTACAACAATTATATACCTATTAGTTTATTTCTTAATATTATATTATACACATTACTATTAAACTTAATAATTATTGACAAAAATTGTATATTATTATGTTATTTTTTTTATAAAATATTATGCACAGTGTGATATATTAACGCAAAACTAATGTTAATAATATATAGGTATTTTTATATTTAAAATTTTTTTTATTTTATTTTACAACATTTTATGAAACTCATACTTTAAATAATTTTTAAAATAAAATTATAATATACTTATCAGTTTATTATTTTATATATTATACATATATTACTATTGTACTTAATGATTATTGACAAACACTTTAGATTATTATAATATTATAAATATTTATTTATATATTTTACACATTTTATACAACTTATACTTTTAATAATTTTCTGTAAGTATAACCTTTATTTTACAAAAATTATATACCAATTATTTTATTTATTTTACATATCATATTACAAAACTTTTTGTTTTGGTCGAAAAGTGAATCGGCCAAAAAAGGAAGGGTACAATTTTGGTCGAAAAGGGCATCGACCTTTTTTAAATTTGGTCGAAAAGTGAATCGGTCGAAAAGGGAAGGGTACGTTTTTAGTCGAAAACGGTCTCGCCCGTATATGATGTACCTAAGGTGTGTACTGTGTACCAATTTTCAGCTCTACGTGAATTTTTCCAAAGTTGAATGTTTATTTTGACTGGACTACTCCATGTTTACCTGTCATAGCTCGAGCACCATCAGAACAGAAGCCGTCACACGTTTTCCAGTTTAATCCATTTTCAACAAAAAAGTGGTCTTCCACGTACCACTATGTAGTCTTTCGCGTACAACTAGTGGTACGAGTACAACAGTTTGAGAGCCGTTCATCTAGACAATCTAAGTGAAAAAGAAACCGAACAACTCGAATAAGAAGAATATGAGTCAATATACAATCCAACGTTTGAAGAAGTTTGGAAAACAATAACTAATTTAAAGACATATTTTAAAAATAAAGAAGATGCGATCGCATTATCAATGGTAGCCAATTTGCAAATTCACTGTGAAGAGCAGAAAAAATGTACACAAAAAAATATTACAGATTTTTTTAATTGTAGTACATAAACATTAAAAATTTTTATAACCACTTTTACTACATACATTTTATATATATAATAAATAATAAATTAATATTTCAATGTATGTAAATGTTTATGCATAACCAAATTCTCTATAGCGTCTCCCTATAGTGGACCTTTTTTAATTCCCCATGGCTTTCCACTATAAAGAGGTTTCACTGTATATAAATTAACTCTAGATATCTAAGCTCCCAACAATTTTTCTACATTGAAAATAATATTTCAGACATCCAAATCATTAGTAACAACTAACAATACAACAAAACTAACTTTTTCTTTATAATACTTTCTAATAGAAATATTCAATTTGCCATTTCTCAAGAAATAAGCATCAATATATTGTGGTCTACCAAGAAGTTGTTCGCAGCTAAAACAACAATAAGTAACAATTGAAAACAGAAACAATACATTTATATAAACCTATGAACCAAATTTATCATGTGACTTGCACAGAATTAAACCATGACAAATTAAATAACACTAGTTAATTTACTGTCTCCTTAAACTTAGTTAATGTGAACCACGCATATTTTTAACCTAAGATAAGATACAGGCCTTCATTAAAATTAAAAATTAAAAAAAAAATAGCTTCTTCACTGTGCACATCCTCAGGTATAGGTTTGGTGATAACATTTTATATCTTTGGAATATAAGCCTCCGCTGAGTACTAAGTGCGGCAGACTAGCCATTCTTAGGGCCTAATAGAGGTAATACAATGGTGTATTGGTTGTATATTTTCATTATGTGTTTTTTGAATAATAAACAATGCTGCATGGGGGCCAAGCAAACAGTTCAGTCCCCACGCGGTGGTGCCCAAGGAAAAAAAAGGTCTGAATATAGGATGACTCACGTATAAATAGTGTGATAGACTTGGCTAACATATGCGCAAATATTGAATTTTATTAATATAGATAAATGTATCATATCATTATTTTAAATGTATCTTATAACATAAAACCACTGTGGGCTTAATATATAGTATATATAAATAATGTATTAATTGAACTATTGAATCTAACAAAAAAAAAAAACAGAAATAAAAACTACCCAATTACAAGTATCATGTTAGATAATGGCACAATTTTTTTTTACTATCTAGTATTATAAAGTTGAAAATTATATAAAGTTAGTTTTTCTCTTAATTAAGTATTTACTGGTATTTTTAACATTTCACCTTATTTGGTTTTTTTCTGATTTTTATTAAGTACTACATTTTGTATTTTATTAAATATTACTATGAATGAAAAAAAACATAATTGATAAAACAATAATATAATATGTAATATAATTAATAAATATTTATAGATAGTCAATTGTTTGATAATTAAAATATAAAATATAAGAAACTAAAAACTTACAGTATAATATATTATTTAAAGAAAGTAAAAGACTTTTTATACCGTATCTTTATTTAAATTTAAACATTTATTACTTGTTTTCATTTACTTTTAACTGATGTATAGAATATTTTATTTGTTGTTAATTTTAAAATGTACAAACATTTTATGAAATAGAACATGAATATAATGTATTTGTTCTTATAAAAAAATAAAAATATACTTCAGCTACATAAAAATAATATTAAGATTAAATTTTAACATTTTTATACTAACAAGCTGTGTCGCAGAATATATAAACTTTAAGGTTTTAGGGTATTAAAAATTGTGAGTAATTAGTATTACTATGGAGACTTTTCTTCTGGCATACTAAGCTCCATTTCAATTTCTCCAAACGACTTCTGTAGACCATTACTTAAATTACCAACACTATCTTCACGAGGTAGCCGTTTGCCAAAATGTCTTTCAACCCATTTCAACATAGTCAACACAGAATCAGTACTTGGCAAACGACGTTCAGCAGAAGTTTTAACTATTTGAGACTGAGCTACTCTGAAAGTTGCTGCCATACCTTTTAATGCCTTTCAAATAATACCAATACAATTAGGTGAATAATATTTTAATTTTAAGATGAATCAAAACTACCTGCATTGCATCTTCATCAGTGACATCATCTCCTGCATAAATAATGCGTATACGTTCACTCCAATCCAAACCAAAAGCTGTACGTAAAATATACAAAGATGCGCGTCCCTTATTCCATTGTACTGGAGGTTTGGCTTCAATGGCACAATGAGCCTGACCTGCTTTGAATCCAGCTTCTTCTATGAGACGCTGTGCTGTAGATGCAAGCTCAGGTCGAGCATTAACAGGTACTTCACGGTAATGGAAAGTCAATAAAGTACCTTTATTTTCTACCCATGCACCATCTTTGCAAACCTAAAAATAAAAACAAACAAGTAAATAATTCATTGGTAATCACTTTATATTTACTTGTTCTTGAAGCACTTTCAACAGATCACCAACTTTATCTACATATTCTTTAGGCATTGGATGCACAAACCTACTTCCATCTGGATGAAGAATTTCCAGTCCATGATTACCAGCATAAGTCAGACCCTCAATACCAACCTATATAATAATTTCAGCCTTTTACTTTGTTGTACATACTATGACAGTTTAATATTTAATAACAAACCATGTCTTTAACATTTTGAACATTTCTGCCAGAAATAATGGCTATGTATACATCAGGCATATTGGCCAATCTTTCTAAGACACCTTTAGTTTCTAAAGGTAATATAGCGAGGTCTGGGTAAGGAGCTAATGGAGCTAATGTACCATCGTAGTCTAATAGCAATGCAAGCTTGTTTGTGTTACCAATATATCTATAGTAAAAATGATTAAATAAAATATATTTATACATATCATAATATAATTGTAAAACACATATTTACTTAGACAAATAATCGTCAAAGTCCTGTAAAGTGACTGGTTGCATGGTAGTTGGCAAAACATCATCGCCATCTTCAAATATTAGAGTTCCCATTGCTTTAAGAAAAGATCGCATCCAAAAATCCACATCATGTACTTTTTCTCTACGTCTCAAACACCTCATTCTTAAAATTCTTTCATCTTCAGGCATAGTCAATGCTCTGTGCAAGGTATCAGCAGCTTCAACTAATTCGTAAGGATTACAAATTAAAGCTTCATTCATCATCTCACCAGCGCCAGCAAATGGTGATACAATAAGAACACCTGGTGATTCTTTAATTTGACAAGCGACAAACTCTTTGGCTACTAAATTCATGCCATCACGAAGTGGTGTAACCATTGCTACAGCTGAGTCACGATAGAAAGCTGCCAAATCATTTTGACTGACACAACCATAAATATATTTAATAGGTGACCAATTAGGAGTTGAGAAACGTCCATTTATTCGTCCAACAAGTTGGTCCATTTCCTCTTTAAGGTCCTGGTATTCCTTAACATCAGTACGTGATGGAACAGCGATTTGCATAAGTGCTACTTTACCCTTATGTTGTGGATATCGTTCCAATAGGAATTCAAAAGCCTTCAATCTGTGTACTAATCCTTTAGTGTAATCCAATCGATCTACACCAAGTACCAACTGTAATGTCGTACTTATTACTGTGGGAGCTTGCTTTGCCATTTCGACAAATCGATCAAATGGTATACCAATTGGCAATGGACGAATACGTACTGTGCGACCACCATGTTCAACAAGTAAATTTTTTCGATCTACTCGACACCCTAATCTCCGCTGACAGCAATCCACAAAATTTAAACAATAATCTTCAATATGAAAACCAACCATATCACAACCTTGAAAAAAAAAGTAATTGTGAATAATATGTAAGTATAATCAATAAACTACTATGAAGTACATACCCAACATTCCTTGAAGAATTTCATCAGCCCATGGAAACAACCTAAAAATATCCCATGGAGGAAATGGTATATGAAGGAAAAATCCTAATTTAAATTTCAAATTTTTTTCATCTGCCACCTAAAATAATAATTATATAATTGTATACAATATGTTTAGGTGCTTAAAAAATATTTTACTTCAACTGTATTGCCAAAAGAAGTATGCAACTTTTGAAAAAAAATTTTATTTAAGAATGGAAAGTAAATTTTTTGTTCTCATCTTATCATTGTACTTATATACTTAATATTTCTATAAATAAAATTTTTTATTTTGACATAAGTTATATTTTTTTGCCAGAGGAAATTAGTTGAACATTCATGTACTAATGATAGTCTCATAATACATTTATTTATATTTAGATCAATTTAATATTTGTACTTTACAAATAAAAAGTATAAATTAATTTGGGTGTACTTTTATATTTGAAAAAAATTTTACATTCATTTCACTTAACACCTTCACTGCTCTAGAGTCCAGATATATTATTATGTTGCTGTATTTTATAATATTATCATTTTCCGGTAACCGTAAACATTTATGAAACCTTGGCTTGCATTGTTTTAAACTTAAATAATTAGATCATAAAGATCTGAAAATTAAAAATTAAAAAAATTAATATTGTGTATAATCAAGCACACACAGGTTGAAGTACATAAATAGTGTAGCAGTGAAAGGGTTAATGCTATTTATTTATATAATATGCAATATTTAACTTTACATTTCTTATACTGTTCGCAGCTAACATAAGATGATAGTCATGCAACCAAACAAGAGGTGTTCCAGCATCGGTTTCTACTCTTGATAAATTTTCCAAAGCACCTACTGTTTTTGATGCAAATTCTCTATTGACTGCACAGTATGACTTATAAATACAAAAATATAACAAACAATGAATTAGTTTCATTATAATATTTTTTTTATTTATTTATTTTTAGAACTATTATTATTACTTTCCAAAAATCGGCAGAAAATTGTGCTCTGTCAGGCATTGAATGAAATAGAGGCCAAAATGTTCCATTACAGCAACCATTATAGTAACTATCAAATGTTTGAGGATCAAAATCAACATGTATAACCTTGAAGAAATATTAAAAGTTGTTCAAATACATTACATTATAGTTAAATTTTTATTAAATTAAATAACTAACTTTATCAGAACGCAATCCAGCAGTAGGTGTTGTATCATTAGGATCCGATTCTGGTATTATTTCACCTTCCTCTAAGTGAATACCAGCCCATCCAATCCATAATCCATTTCCTTGAACTACAACGGGTGCCACAGCAGTGACTAACCCACCAGCACTAAAATCAAAATATATTCAAATGTTAGACAATAATTCCAAATATGTTTTAATATTTTAAAATTGACAATCTTAAAAAATTAAAAAATAAAACGATGGGTAGCATGTACCAGCCAGTACTACAATATCCTTATGTATATTTATAAACACAGAGTTTATTTGGTAGATTATATAGAATATAGATTATTTTTTAATGGAAAGTGGCGCAAATAGTATTTGAGATTTAGGGGAGGTGAAGCCATCATTAATATTGAATAAATAAATGTATGACATTTTTTTCGGGGGGGGGGGGAATGAGCCCCTTAATCCCTCCTTTACTTTTGCCCATGAACATGGCATTATCTTGTAAGTAGATTAATGAACAAGCAAAATAAACATGCAATTATAGTAAATTTATTTAAAGTTCATTAACTTTGAAATATTAAATGTTATTTCAGTAATTCTAATAATAAAACACATTTATTATAAATACGGTGTATTACATATCAATTATTATTATTTTTATTATGAAATATTTAGTTTTTTAAAAAAAATATTTTATTTATTAATATTAGGTACGAGAGATACGATACGTACGTATCGACAAACAACTATCACCTAATATTGGTTTTATTTATGTAATTTATTAGGTACTAGGTAGTAGACAGTAGTACGATTTAATCTACGATGACTAAGCTTTGGTAACTTTTTCGTCATGTGTAAAAATAAACGAGTTTTAAGGACAACGTTCAATTTAAATTTTTTAAATTAAATATTAATTATTGTTGCATATATTCTCGAACAATAGAATTTTCATAATTTACAAGATTATTACATTTGAATCAGTATAATGGCTAGTAGTTATAGGCTATAGCTAATAAATCACGGTGGGTACTGAAATACGAAATGTACTCGTGCGTTTCAAGCTGATTGATGTGACGATTAAAGACGACATCGATGCAAGTCGAATGACGTGAGGTAAAAGTTTAAATTGAAAGGGTTCGTGCAAGATTTAGACAACTCCGATTTTGTCAAAAATGGGTTTTGGTCGTTTTCAATTGAAGAGGACGTTACGCCGACATCGTCTCTGTATTACAAGTGCGTAACATGGCAAATTTTACGCTCAGCAGATTACGTTTAGCTCCGTAAGCTTAAAAATTATAGCGAATTGACCTCTCATAAAGGTAAGATTATTATTATTATTATGATCTAGGAAATGTCATATGATTTTTATTATATTTTAATTTTAAAGCGAGTTATGAGTATTTTAAGCTGTACAGACAGTTAAAACATTTGTGATGAGCGAACAATTTGCTATGTTTCTCACTTGTAAGACAACAAATTTCGGCGTAACGTCCAACATTTTGACGAGAATGTGACAAATCCGACTAACTGTCTAGGAAATTTTATGTAAAGGCGCATTTACATGGTGACAGTACTGTCATGATATCAGTATCGCGATTGTACTATCATAGTGTCATGGCAGTTACTGACAAATGATTTACACCATGCAGTTCCTTGATAGTGACTGCGACTGTCTAGGTTTACTGTTACCATGTAAATGCGGCTTTACTGGAGCCGACTGATTTTTTTTTCTATTTAAAAAACAAATAGCTCCATAGTTTTTTTTTATTTTTTCAAGTTTTCAAAAATGGGAGTTGTCACTTGTCTGCACGAATTAAGATATTATACTGGACACAAAACAAGGCAGGTTATCATGTAAAAAAAATGAAACTGAAAAGTGGTAAGACGATCAGCTGCGTCAAG
Organism: Nasonovia ribisnigri; assembly: GCA_027563435.1. NCBI lineage: Eukaryota > Metazoa > Arthropoda > Insecta > Hemiptera > Aphididae > Nasonovia > Nasonovia ribisnigri. The sequence continues at coordinate 89,733 of JANEHU010000707.1, read as the reverse complement.
AACACTGGCGCTACTAACTAGTTAATTTGGAACCACAATTATAAAAATTAAAAATTATTATTTATTATTACAAATTTGATTTTAAAACATTAAAATGTTTAGGTACTTATATATTTTTCTATTATGAATAAGTTATTGATTTTTCTGTGGTAGTATTTAAACATAGTACATATATTAAACACTAGGGCTAAAGTAGCGCTAGGCGGTGTGACATATCTTGCCATTTAGTCTATTAAATTTGTTTCCTTCCGTTCCGTATTCAGTATAATTCGTGCTTGTCTGGTTTTCGTACGGTACCCATAAATTTACAGACCGCGATAACAAATACTGAAATATGGTACAGGATGCAGTTGTACATTGTTCTATGTACGTAGTGAGTCGTTAGACTGGCACGATAACAGCAAGCCAGGGGTTCTCCGCATTTGGATGTTATTACCTGCCCTATGACCGCGGCTAGTTAGGGCTACGCCTACTGAAAAACACCGAGGCGCGCCGTCTTCGTTGTTCCAATGTAACTGGCTACGACGGTCTAGAAGTGGGGGACCTGGCCAGGTGGTGAGAAGAGCCGCGTTCATGGCATTATGGTAACGCGCTCGGTGTCGCACAAATGTATAGAATTACCCCAGCCATGGGACGAATACATGTCAAGTAAAAACGTTATTGGTGTGGTTACAAATCTACAATAATGGTTGTAAATAGATTCGATCTACAACCCCGTGGTTACGATCGCTTGCCGCGATACGGAGCACAACGCCATCTCTGGAACGTTTTATAACGTTTCACTTATAGCTCCATGTTAAGCATCGTTAATTCATTTGGAATAAAAAAAAAAAAAAACTGATACAGTACGCAGTTATAAAAATGGTTGTTGGGTAACGAAATAATAAACATTGTTAAAAAAATGGCAGACACCCTGACACAGTCATACTCATGCACATCCATACCAGAGTTACTAATAAAATTACTATATTATGCTGTATAGACTGTAAACAAAAGTAGTATTTGTTGGTGGCTTGTTGATCAACAAGTGCCAACTAGAAATACTAATAAACGAGATACAACACGTTGTACTATTCTTATCTGTTATATTATTTATAATTATTATATAACTAAAAACCAATTCCCAATCAATGATCATACCTGGCTTTTCTTTCCAATTTCAGCGTCTGTTGATTTCTTTTGAGAATGAATGGAAGCCTGTTGGACACTATGATGAGCTTGCCAGACGCGTGTGCAGGCATGTTGGTGGACGCAGAAACAAAAAATATTAATGGACAATTGAAAAACGACGATATCCAAAAACACTTCACTTGATTCACTGTCTGAGTGGTTTGTTACTTATCTTGTTATTGTCGTCGGTGGGGTATTGTCTGTTAGTAAATAATAATCTAATGATTGGACGATCGCCGACCGCCGTTATTCCCACTTTTTCCCCACCAACATAGAAAAATACAGTGTTGCCGTCGTACAATCACCGTCAGAGAGACCTCTGGTGGTGCGTTTCATGATAAAGTAAAGTGATATAACAGCAATATTAGATTTTGCATAGCCATGCTGTTAGTGCATATTGGCCATATTTATATTCTCGACGGACTAAGATACAATAATTGATTGATATTGATTGAATAGGCTAGGCTGTCAAGCCGAATGCACAATATAGAGAAGATAAGGTGATGCCACACATCTATATTTTTATGCATTTTTGTAGTTCTGTGATTTCTTGCTAGGTAACTCCAACATTTGACAAAATCCCAGTTTTCTTCACAGGTTAGGAAGTGTGGCATTTATCTAAGAAAATGGTTTTGCGCGGGACAATGTAAGACAACAAATTTTACGAAGGCGGTTTTCGCAGAAACCTAACCAAATTTTTACTATACAGGTATAAAAATGTATGCTAGTCATAGTGATTTTATTTTTTTGACCACCAACTTAAAGGCAATATAAATTATTCGTAGATTCATTTTGGATTCTTAACGGAACGAAAGAGTGTATTAATTTTAAAATGATGAGTGTTTTTTTTCTGTCTGTCAGCAACATTTTGTATGATAAAAATGCTCTGACTTTTGACATCACCTTCCTTTCTGATAGAAAAGTGAATCTAGTTGGTACTTTTAAGAGGTCAAAATTGAAAATTCCAAGTTGTTTGAGAAAGCCTAAAAAAAAGTAAACATTTTTATTTATTACCTAAACATAATTTTTGAAAAATTCGATATTTATTTTAAATTAATAACTCCGTAGACCCTTGAAATTTTTACCAAATATTTGTTTTATAATTTTACAAAAATGGTAACATTTTTGAAATACTTTGACTCTTTTTGAGTTAGTCATAGCCTTGAGAAGTTTTTCGAATTTTGTAAATATTTTTAAAAATTATTTTAGATAAAAATTTGTTCACTTAGTAAAACAGCTTAACAATTTAATGCTAGGTAAATTGTACTCAAGTTCAAAAATGTTAGGCTCAATTATTTTTTATATGAATTTAAAGTTCAAATTATGAAAGTTTTCAAACTATTTTTCAGTTAGAAATTCATATTTTTTCTTTTCATAGCTAACATTAGAATCATCATTTTCCACTCATGGTAAAATTTTCAAACAATTTTGACTCTTTTTGCATCTCATAAATGTCATTAAAATTGCCTTAATTAAGCTCTTTAAATAACACGAAGGAATGCTCTTAATTTTTTATTGGGTAAGTGACCTAATTATTTCATATTTCTGATATTCTTATTAAATGTATCAAAGATTTATAATTGTCTATACATTTTAAAGAAGATTATTATTTTTATGAAGTATTTTATATAAAACGTTAATTTCAAGACAGTTAAGTGAGTAGGTAGTATCAGACAATCATATAATTTAAAAAGACAAAAAAGAAATAATAGATCACACTTAAAGTCAATGGAAAGGTAATAAAATATGTTATTTATAAGTATCTGTTAAGTAATTTACATATATTATAATATATTAGTTTTAGAAAGTGTATCTTATATACAACTAAGTTTGGGAATAGGAATGTTGAACTATATCATAAAATGTATTTTCAAAGTACTTAGTTTTTTATTGAATCTATTCTAACTTATATAAAATGTTGTACCTTTGTTTTTAAAATTTCAGAAAAAAGTGTGAAGTGTGCAAAAATGATTATTCTTTATTTCTTTAATAGGTATCTTCATTGAATTAATAAAAGAGAAAAAATATTCGGATTTTTATTTAAGGTATTTAATAATTAAAGTTAATATTTTTTATTTGGTCATTAATTAAAAAAAATCATCTAACACAAAATTGTTTAATTTTTTATAACCATAGATCGTGGACAAATGATGTTATACATAGACTACTACAATGGCACTTAGAATTGTACGTAAGTTTAGGTACATTTTAAATTATAATTAAATAAAAAACGTTTGAATAATCACATTAACAGTTTTAAGTTTTAACATAAATTCCATTACTTTGTCAGACTTTTCATTTTTGATAAAATGGTAATACATAAATTTCGCTTTTTTTTTTATTAAAATATGATATTGCTATAAAAAGTTTTATAACATGTTTGCAGTCATTTTTTTGTTATAATAGTCATCAACATTTAGATTTTAGGGGTTACCTACTAATGTGATATTTACATTTATTTATAATAACTAGTTTCTGAAAATTGAAATATTTCATAAATATATTTTACTTAATATAATATTATGAATAATGATCTTACTCTCATTATAATTATTTTACAGCATAATTTGAAATTATGTATTAAATAATTAAATTGTATCATTATAATTTGCTGGCAAAAATGATCGGTTTTGGAATAAATCAATTGCTTGTCTCTACTGAACAAAAACAAAAATGTGGATACGTTTCAATACTATTATTTATTATGTTTAATGTATATACAAATGGACCTTAGTCATTGGATAATGTATTATAACTAAATGATAAATAATATTATGAGAAAATTAGAGAAAAATTGCATGAGTAATTTTCTTAATTTAAAACAAAAAATTAAATAGACACTAACATATTTAATACAAAATCTAAATTTACATAATTGTTAGTTGAATCAACCAGTTGCAAAATATGTTTTATTAAAGAAACAATTATTTAACTTCTAATGTAAAAAGTTTTTAGGATTAAGTAAATACTAAATACTGTGTTTTAAAATTTTAAATGTTTACAGTTGAAGAAATAACTAATTGAAAAAAGTATGGAAAAATATATATTCAGTTATATAATGAACATCGCATGGCGCTTTATCCCAAATCTGTTGACTACTTTAAAGTAGATTAATTATAAACAGTTGAGATTTGCTCAAACTACACGATGTTACACAATGGCTGTGTTGTAGTATTTAGTAATATAATATGAACATAGAAATCAATATCATTTTATTTTTCCTTATGCCACTTAAAAAATAAATAAAATTAACTATAAATAGTAAACAGATTAAACTTAAAACAACATAAATCACAGGTATGAAAAAAATAAATAAATACACAAATTATTTAAAACATAAATATAAATAAAAATAAAAATAAACACACACCTAAGTAATTTTTTTTCTAACTATACAATTATTCGTCATCATCAATAACAATAACTCCTCCATCTTTAGGATTGCCTTTCCTTAAAAACCAAACAAACAAAACACATGAGAAAATTTAGAATGTAATTTATGCATTATTAAAATATTAAATAAGGTATACATACATAAATTCCTCCTTAAGTTTTTCAAACTCTTTTGTCATACTATTTCTTAAATGTAGTTCTAAACACAGTAATGATGCCTTATAAATTTCTTTCACTAATTTATGAGAACCATACTTGTATTCAAAACGAATGCAATCAGACCACACTCCTATAATATAACCAATTTTAAATCAGCTTCAATAATATTATAATTTGTAACAATAATCGATACTCACCAATGTCAGTCTGGCCAAAAGCATTGCATACATCGTTATACAATTTTCTTATAGTTCTCAATTTGGTAATACCTGAGTTCTGAGTGAGTTCAAATGAAATCATAGTTGTATACAACTGTTTACATTCTGGTTGTATGTCTCTAAGTTCAATGAATAATTCACGAGTTGAAAGTATTCCATTGTGAACTACACTCCATTCCAAATATTCAGGTCTGATTACAAGATTAATGTCTGGGAATGGAAAATGTGAGCCTTCATGATATAATTGTTGGAGCTAAATAGAAATAAATACAGCTACAGAGAAACCACAAAATATTTACAAGGAGAAAATAATATTTAAAGTATTCTATATAATTATCAAACACTTACTTATAGGCAAGCATATTAAGTATTATAGACAGGATTTAGGCCAATGAGCTACCGAGAAAATCTCGGTGGACAAGTTATAAATGTTTGATCTTAATTTTATTTTTATATAATAATTATAAATTGGTACAAATATTGGTGAAAAACATAATTGAATCAAACTATTAAATCGTACAGTAATCAAAAGTTAGAAATCCTAAAATTTGGTGAGCAAATACCTTCCCTATTTGGAGTTGATTAATGATTATAGATACTTATACTGGGTGATATCTGCTATACTTGAAGAAAAAAAAGAGTAAAAATAAACTAAAAAAAAAGCACTAAGGGCATTAAAAAATATTGAGTTGACTGCAACTGCTAACGTGTTGATTAGTTGAGATTTCACTGTATAACAATTAAATATTTAATTTTAGACAAAATATATTATACACAGGATGTCAAAACAAAATACCATTGTTTACTAGGAAATACAAAATTGATTGACAGTTTCAGTTATTTTGAGAGAAAAGTTAAATATTGTGACATTTATATTAACTGAATAAAATAAAGAAAAGGTTAAAATCAAAATGCAAATTACGTGTGATATCATTATAGTTAATATAGTTATATATTGAACAAGATTACAGTGGACAGTAGAAATTAATGAATAAACCACAGATATATGATATAAACAACAAGTTAATTTATGGCTGGAATATTGATAATCTGTAAAGTAAATATTTTATTGTAAGACTATGTAAATATTGGTCAACAAAATCTACAAGTATAATCTGCATCCCCTGTGTTATTACTTTTGATATTATAGTGAATTCAGCTATTATGAAACTTTAATTTAAGAACATTATCTGTGTCCCTACTTTGCCTATTTTAACTTTTATGTAAGTTATGACCATGTAAATTATTACAATTTAACAATGCTTATAAGTAGTACAAAAATCAAAATATTGTAAAAAAGCCAACGTAGGGACACAGGTGATGTTCTAAGCTTAAGAGGACGTAACAATGGTATTTGTTGCCTCCGTCTTACAAGCGCATAACATAGCAAATTTATGCTAAGCAGATCACTTGTAGCTCTGTTAGTTTAAAAATTAGACTGAATCAACCTGTTATGAAACTTGATGTTAAGAATATTATCTGTGTTTGTATGTGAGTTTTTTACAATAATTCAATTTTTCAGCAAGTTTTGTAATAATTATTACAGTGTAAATTAAAAATGCTTGTAACTCATTTAATAGCTTAACTATCATAAAAAACCCACATAAAAATCACAGCTAATGTTTTTAACATTAAGTTTTATAATAGGCCGATTCATTCTAATTTTTAATCTAACTAAACTACAAGTGTTTTGCTAAACATAAATTTGCTATGTTGAGCGTAGAGAGAGAAAACACAAATGATGCGCTAACATCCTTAATGGGATAACTATTAACACCTGAGTTAATTTAATTATTTTTATGTAGGTATACCATTGAGAAATTATAAAAATATTAATACTTATTTTACCAATTTTGGATGAGTGTTCTCCAAATATAAAATCAAAATTTCCCATAAAGGCATCGATTTGTTTTTCAAAGTCCGAACACCTGCTTGAAAAGCTTCAATGCCCATTTCAAGACTGTCACAGCTCAAATAATTTGATATTAAAGTAATCCAAAGTTCTACACTATTTTCTATCACTTCAACTGCTTTTCTTAGAACTCTATGACAGTCTTTATTTGTGTTTTTAGCCTAAATAAAAATAAACAAACAAACTATTTTTATATTAATAGTGATACTTTATGAAAATGTACCCAATAAATGTAATGTTCAGATTTATGTAATGCTTTGTTATTGTGCGCTTCTTGAAATGCTCGCTCCATTGTTGCATTCATAAAATTTCTAATTGTTTCTTTTTTCATGCGATAAGATTTCCGAATTTCTATAACATGATCAATATAAAAGTTCCATAACTTGTGTTTATTTTTTAATGGTAAATTTTCTTTTAATCCGTCTTCATATGTTTTAATGCAGTTTCTATAAAACAAATTTTGTTAAGAAAAATTTTTTTTTCCTTTTTGGACACTGACCTAATACCACTAATATAATTTTTATCATAATGTAATTGCTCAGTTTTTTGATGATAGATAAAACCATCCAAATGAATTTTAGCTAATTTTTGCCACATTAGTTCACTATGTCTATACTTTCTGACCATATCTCTATATCAAAAAATACATTTCTAATTATGTACAATCATTTTTTTTTTTTTTTTTAATTAATACCTGACAATATTACATTGCAGTTCTCTAACTGCTCTTAATTTTATTGCTCTGTCCAATAATATAAAATGAAATTCAATGTCACCTTCAAAACGTTTTATGAGGTTTCTATATTTGCCCATGGCAATTGAAAGTGAGGCACCTGCAGTCTTTTCTAAATGTTGTACTTCTACCCAAAACTCTTCTACGTATAACCTCTTACAATGTTTATGATATTTTAATCCTTCTGTGAAATATTGTCTAGCTGATTCAACGTTATTTCGGTCATCAAATTCATATGTCGCTGCAGTTATATATACTTCAGGATCACTATGGTATCTCAACATGAGTGTATTCAACATGTTGCTACATTTAGTAATAAATAATGTCTGAAATTAAGAATTTATGACGGTTAAATAAATATTTCATAAATAATAATCATATTCTCCATGTCAAAACATGTCAATGGTTGTTTCAAAATATAAATTCATAAACTTTCCAATTTAATAGTTGGATATACAATGTGAAAACGAATTATCAACATTCAAATCATAGTTGTTATTATAATTAAAATTATTTTGAAATTAATACTAAAATTATTGAAACAAAAATTAATTAATTATATAAAAATAATTATTATATATTATTTATTGTCTTATGTGTTTAATAATTTATGGTATCATACAAGATTTACTACAGCACAACTTCCATATTAAGAAATCTCAAGGGAAACAAAAACAATTCAGATTATTGAAAATTTCATTAATTAACTTGGTTTTAATTTAGTTTGGATCTCAAAAATATATCATCAAGTGAAAGTTTGTTAGATAGAAGTTTCACTGTATATCTATTTTATATAGGTATATCACATAATTATTCTTATAATGAAGAATCTTACACTTCAATGATAATCATTCATTGTTCATACAGAAAATAATAAGGATCCAAAGCTATTGAAAATATTATTTTGTATTGCGCTCAAATAAATTATAATAATTGCTTAACAGACAGTTCCTCAAAAGAGTCTACTTAAATAAGTCGAGATATAAGAGATTGGTAACCCAAATCTGTTAATAACCAAAATAACTTAAATTTATATGGTAGTAGTAATGAAAATAATTTTGAAAATAACATTATTATGGATACAGAAAATAATATTTCTTATGTAAATAGTTCAAAAGGACCATCAACTGGTGAAATATTATTTGATGAGTTAGAAACTTGTAGTACAATTAGTAGTTTTTTGGGAATAGAATGTTTAGAAGATGGAGAAAATCAATTGGAAGAAGTTTGTGTTGTCGGAGAAGAGGGGGAAAAAAGGTCAACATACGTACGACTAAACAACTGCAAAAAATAATTGGAGTAGGACAATTTGTTAAAAAAATTCATATATAACTAAAAAAAAATGTCAATTCAAATGTTATGAAATTTTTTCTGAAAATTATAGACAAATTATATTTAATAATTTTTAGAAACTTGGAAATAAGTGGATATAATGATTTTTGAATCTTATAAATTTGAAGAATGTCCTTAAAAATAAAAAGGGAGATTTTTACAAACACCAACATAACCAAACAAATGCTATGAAAGAAAATTACCCATTTTTTTTTTTATTTAAAGGATAATTTTTTAATAATTTACTACCTAGTGTAATAACGCAAAATAAACGAAATAAGAAAGTAATAAAAATTAAAAGGGATAAGAGTAAATAAAATAAGACGCCTGTCAATACTTGTATTTACAATTATCGGTATTACGCTATTACCTTCCTCCTGATCGTCGGAGGGCTCTCGAGGTTGTGTATTCGAGAATATGATCAAGTACACCGAGGTGATACAGTATAGATAAATAAGTTTTATAAATTAATACAAATCATATGATGCGCATGCACCCAGTGTTGTAAAAAATACTTATAAAATAAAGTATTTAAAATACCATCCAAATACTATGTATAATAAAGTATTTGAGTATTACTCAAATACTTTTTAAAAGTATTTTAAATAATTTTCAAATACAAAACAAAAAAAATCAAATTTAATTCTAATCATTCATGATATATTACATTATTACATTAATCGAACATTTGAGTATTGCATTTTAAGAACATAATTTGTTCGAAATGCTTATCTGTCATATTTGTCCTTTTTTTTGTTATTGTTGCACCACCAACACTAAACACTCTCTCTATTTGTTATTTCCCTATAATATAATATTATATTGGTAGGTAGGTACCGATAACGTACCGTTGCGATCGTTGTCGACGATAAACAGACGGTTTCTCGGAGTAAACAATATTTATAAAAAAATCTATTAATAGACGAAAACTAAAACCGATATCGAATTGTTCATAAATGATAAATATGTATAATTATATTATTATGGCATTATTATTATTTGTCTATGAATAAAGAATTAAAGGAATAAAAAAAAGTATTCAATAAAATAGTATTCAATAGGAAAAAAATGTATTTAAAATACCGTTCAAATACTTCAAAAATAAAAGTATTTTAAAAAGTATTCAATACTGAAAAAAGTATTTGAATACTTTTACTCAAATACTTTACAACACTACATGCACCTTACCTTATTCGTAGCTGTAAGTGTTTTGTTCAGGGACTTAATAAGGTTATAAAGTTTTAAACACTCGAATCCAAAATGAATGTAACACTGATGTATTTTCGTTAATGAAATAAGTCAGTTGTCGCTCGCAGGATCCGGTGTTGAGAGAGTTGTTGTATGGGTGATCGGTGCTCATGCACTCGAGGGGGGTTATGTCTTAGAGTGGTGCGCCTGCACTGATGAGAGGTGACGACGTGGTCAGGCCGGCCAGAGTCGCAGGCGGCTTCATCAAAAGCCTCTGCGTTTCAAAGAGTTTTACCGTTATCCTTGTGGCAGAGACCCTGAATGGACCATCCCTTGTCTCTAGCGGCACACGAAATAGATCACACATGTTGTGCCAGGTTATTAGAACCAGATGTGAGTCTCTACGCGACCACCAAATAATGCAAATCGTTCCTTTCATCAGTGATTCATGGTGTTTATTGGATTTTTTAACGGTTCTCTACGTGCGACAACTTGACCGTTATTTATTTTATTGAATTAAGCAATATATATACAATTATGATGTGTGAGCATATCATTACACTAGTCAAGCAAACTGAATGAAAACTAACTACGCAGTACAAATTATGTTTAAATGTAATAAACGTAATGTTATAGTTTTTATTTTTATTAAAAAAAAGAATTTCCACTTTTTTAATTAAGTGTTATCTTGATACAACATTTATTTGCTTAGTATTACTCGAAAGTATTGTTACATGACGTAATAATTATGTTATGAATAGGGAATGGATTTTAATTTAAACAAATATTTTTATGTAGTCTTAACATCGGAAAGTTTTCGATATATGTATACGTTTCATTTAATTTCAAATAATCTGATGCTAGTTTTATTTTAAATATATTATTACAAATAAATACATAAATTATGTAATATTGTAGAATTTTAGTGTTTATTTTAAATATTTTACAAAGAAATATACGTACCTATTCTGTATTATTGAAAAATGTCCGTTTTAATTTTGGTATTTTAAGGTGTACTACCTACCCGATACAATTAGGTCTGTATAATGTACAACTTTATACATTTAACTTTGACATCAAACGACAAATATTCGATATCTTATCTAAGTAGTAGATAGTAGGTACTAATTTCAGCTTTTTTAATAAAACCAGCTCATTAATATATCCGCTTTTCGATCAGTATTCGTATGAGCGTCATTTGATCAAATTATTTTCGTATTTTCCGTTTGTGTATTTTGTATATTATTAATTAAAATTTATAATTTATAATATTGTTAACAATATAAATATACTCAAAGTCACTCGCACAAAAAGATCAAAAGTTAGTCTTTATTTGGAAGAATTTCCAAATGAAACTTTTAGAAGTGATGGACAAGTTTTATACTGTCAATCTTGTGATAAATCAGTATCTATCGACCAACTTGGTCAAGTTATTCAGCACATCAATACCAGTAAACATAGAGGCAATAGAGATAGAAATCAACAAAACTTTATTTCTACATCATCTGCATCTACGATCTACCAATAGTAAGTCTGTTTTTAATGATGATTTGTGTCATGTATTAATACGTTCAGATATTTCTATTTTTAAATTGAAAAATATTGCATTTAAAAATGTTATGGAAAAATATACGTCATAAAATTCCCGACGAGATATACTTCGAAAAAATTAGGTAAGTGTGGTTTATGAAGAAACTATTTCAAATATTCAAAATATCATTGGAGTAGATGGGCCTATTTGGGTTTGGAATGGACGAAACCACAGACGCCGATGGTCGGTATATCGCAAATGTCATTAAGGAAAATTGAGCACTGAACCATCTAAACCATTTTTGTTATGTTGCGAAGAATTAGATAAATGCAACCACAAAACTATATGCCAATTATTTAATAATGCAATGGGTGTTTTGTGGTCGAATGGTATAATACACAATAATGTACTTTTACTTTTAACGGACGCCGCGCTGTATATGTGTAAGGCGGGAAAAGTGTTGGACACATTTTATCTAAGAATGGTACATTTAACTTGGCGAGTACATGGTTTCCATCGTATAGCAGAAACAATTAGATTTCAATTTTCTGAGGTTGATTCATTAATTTCTGACGTAAAAAAATATTTTTAAAAGCACCAAGTCGTGTACAAACATTTAAAGATATGTATCCGAATTTAACCTTACCTCCTGAGCCTGTTATAACTCGGTGGAGTATGTGGATATCAGCTGTAATATATTATTCCAATAACTTTGAAAAGATTAAAAACGTTGTTTTAAATTTAGATTCCGATGCTGCAATGGGAATAAAAAAAACTATTGAGCTCGTAAAAAGAAAATATTTGCAAGACAATTTAGCATTTATTTCCATTAATTTTGGATTTTTAGTTGATACGATTTCAAAATTACAAACTTCTAAAATGCCATTAACCGAGAGCTTAGAAATAGTTGATAATGCCATAAAGCTATTGGAGCGTGTTCCTGGAGAAATTAGAGGTTCAACAAATTCAAAATTACAAAATATACTGAAAAAAAACCTAGGATTTAACGCTATAATGTCGATAATGGAAATACTATTAAACAAAACTCCGAAAATAGAATACAGTCAAAAAGAATTAATGTGTATGAAATATGCACCTATCACGTCCGTTGATGTGGAGAGGTCATTCAGCCGTTATAAAGCAGTGCTAAGATCGAATCACCGTCATTTTAAATTGAAAATTTCAAGTTATAAGTCGTTTCTAACTGTTTCCCGCACGAAATCTATTTGGATGATTCAGAATACATTTTTTACATTAATAATATACATTATTTTGTATTATGTATTATTACATTTTTCGAATTATTTCATTATTTCATATTTGTAATAGATTCTATCTTAATTTTAATTTAAATATTTAAATATTATACATTTTTAAATAAATATTTATTAAGTAATAAACAAATATAATTTAAATATTTTTAATTTTATATTAAATTGAAATTCATTCCCTAGTTATGAATTAATTAATGATAGGCGATAGAATTCATACATTTATGATAAAAAAATTTATTTTTAAAAATAAATTTGGAATTATCGCCTTCGATATTATGTGCTTCAAATATGCTGCAATTACATTGGTTGATGTGGAATATTCTTTTAGCAGTTTTAAAAATATTTTGAGACCTAATAGGCGACATTTAACATTTGATAATTTAAAAGAAATTTAATGCTGTAAATTATTTTGATATTTTTATAATTATATTTTTTATTTTTTTTCCATAAATAATACTGATTCAGAAATAAACATTTTTTCCCCACATATTGATATTTTGATGTTTTTAGCATGTTTTTTATAAATTATAATTTCCATTCCCTACTGATAATTAATAAACACTAAGAAGGTAGTATTTAAAATAATTAAAAATATTTTTGATACCATATTGATATTATACAACTTATGATAGCTTACTATATAAGGCAAAATCGAAACAATATCAATACACAAAAATTATATCGTTTTAATAGCCACAATAATCAATATGCAAGTAGACTTACATACTTTTCAATTAGTCAAGGATCATCACTCATAATTTAACATAAATATAAAATTACTATATAAAGTAGGATTTAGAGATTTTCAATAGTATTTAGGGAAAACAAAAGAATTTAAAAACGCATCCTATTTCTTATATTAAAATCATATAGTTTCTAATTTGTTGACTTACATTATTTGAGCAGAACTCAATATATTCTGATAGTGAAGTCTTTTCAACAGGAAAGAGTAGAAACATACTGTTGTACATATCATTGATACGATTTGATAAAATTGTAAGTATTTCAGTGTTAATATAATCGGTGTCATTCTCTTTCATTTCTTGCTATGAAAAAAAAAAAAATAATTATAATAATAATAATAGGTAATTGAAAAAATATCATAGTTAGTCTTACATCAATTTTAAGTTGACATGTATCCAACATATTTAATTCGACTTTTATTTGCTTCAATAATTCCTCTTTGGTGGCTAACCCAAGTGCGATTTTCTGGTTGAGCGATTTACGATTATCATTCAACATTCTTATATTATGTAAAAAATAAAGTAAAACAAATTAATTATTGAAAACACTAAATAAAAAAGAATACTGACTCAAGAAATATATGCATGCTTACATTTGTTCGTCCCATTTCATTATACTATAAGTTTTCATGAAATGGATTTCCGATTCCACTTCTTCTGCAGACATGACGAGAAACGATTCCTTTATAAACTGATCAAAGAATTTGAAATGCAAACAAACAAATTAATAAGTCCAAAAATTGTAGTACCAACAATAGATACTACTATTTTAGATCGAAGCCAAGTGTTGGACCTTGTACTAACAGATAAGTAGTGCCATAGAGGTACTTGAATTGAATCAAACGTTTTCGTAATTGTATCTTATAAAATCATAAAAAGTCAATTAGCAAACAAATATTTAAATAATTGCCCATAGAGCAGTATAAGACATAAATACTTCCTTTGGGATGTTAATAAAAATTAGAATAAGCATGCACAGTTTGAAAAACAAATTCAGTAAACAAAATACTGTTGAAAGATAATTACGTTAATTCTCCGTTTCGTCCAAAAGTCTTACAGTGGATTGTAGATCGATTTCAGAACCGTGTTTACCTGTAATTTATATTATATTAATTTGCTAATTTGTGGTCGCATTGGAATGGTCAGCGTCTCGTACACAAGATCTATAAAGAAGATATTTAAAGATTTTGTCTCGTTCCTACAGCAAAAATTGATAACGATCGACGAGAAATCCACATTTATCATTAGGTATTATTCTGATTTCTGTGTTAGATTCCGGAACTGCTGCCAATCTTTCACGTTGCTGTGTTAGACAAAATACCATATAATATGGTATTTAGTATTTGGTCAGTCGTTTTGAAGTTTTGAATTTATGAATTTTGATCACACTTCATACACACACTATCGTCAATTGATAATATACCATAATATTAATCAATAAGAATATTATACCGTAGATAATATATATATGATAACACGATTTAAGATAGACAGGACAGGTTGCGAAACGAACTTGTGGTGCTGCGCTGGTCGACTCTACAATACTCGCAACACGTCGGCACCCCCCTGCACAACACCTACCGCTAACCAGTTGCGCAGGCGCGTATGGCCTGCACGCCGACGTCGTGTACCGTCTCACTAGTCACTACTAAGTACTAGTAGTCACAACCGATGAAGCTCGATCACTCCGATTCACCGTACGTGACGGCTCGTCCTAAGACGCAAGACCGCATTTAAAGCAACGACGCTCACACGATTTTTTCCTTTGTCAAAGTAATTTCCGCCGAAAGATTGCGCGACTCCAACACGGAACTCGCTAACTCGTATGCTACTGTAGTTACGCGCGCGACCGTGCACAGTTGTACACCTCACGCGAGTTAAAGCTACGACGCTCACACGATTTTTTCCTTTGTCAAAGTTATTCCCGCCGAAAGATTGCGCAACCTCGACACGGAACTCGCTAACTCGTTTGCTACTTAAGTTACGCTCGCGACCGTCCACGAACCCCTTGCGTAGTTATACACCTCACGCGAGGTAACGATCCGCCGACCGACGCGCAGTGTATCGCTTTTTTTTTGTTACTTTTGTATTGTTCTTCCGTCTCCGACAAAATAAGAATAACTTATTACCAATGAAAGAGTATTCTCTTTCTCACCAACACAGTTTATGGAGGCGAAAGTAGTATCGCCTTATGACCTCTCATTTCTTACCTCCACAAACCTATTGATTCTGAGGCGCAAAGTTTACATACGAGCATTGTTGCTAGTAAGAATTACAAATGGCGCTTAAGTGGTCATTTTTTTTCTTCAAACCACAACACATTTCCTTGATATACTTTTTTTTGAGATTAATATTGAAAATGTTAAAATAATATTACTTAAGTACGTAATAATGTTTAATTGTTTTATAAATACAAATTAACTTGCTACAGGTTTATTTCTTTTTAGTCTAATATGTATGTAATATTATATTGCGTTATGCACATTACAGTGTAAGTAGTGAACATTTCAGTAATCATTAGGACGGTGTTCTGGAAGAAGGGTATAAGTCAAATTTAACTATTGTTCTGTAATTACACTGATTAATTTTCATTATTTTATGAAAATGGCGATTGCTGCATTTTTAATAATTATAAATGTTGAAAAATATAGGCACTTATAAAAATAAAAATTTAAGTTTTAATAATAATACATGATTTATAAAATATTGCACTGAAAATATTTAAGTCTAGTGACTTATACCCTTAGTCACATGAATTGTAGCCTTTTTTGCCACTATAAAATCAAATTTTTGGTATTACATGTATAAAACAATTTAAGTTAATAATAATATTTTTAATAATATTACCTGATTATTTTTTTTATGATATTGTATTATTTATTATTATTACTAACTTATTTTTTATCATATATTTCTTAAATTCGCCTTACCTCATCCATGTTATCATGAAATAATTAAAATTAATGTAAATATTTAATAAATCAAACAGATTTGTTATTATTTTTTATACCATACATTTTATAGAAAAAAGTAATAGGTAATAAATAAACTGAAGCAAATTAAATATATACTATTTTAAATAATTAATAATAATCAATAAAAAAAAAATGAACAATTTTCAAATGTTCAGATACTTTACCGTAAGAACGTATTATATTATTATTTAGTTTACTTAAGTAAATAATTGATTGGTATTAAATCATTGTAAAATGTTCGCACATTAAAAATAGTTTATAGTTAAAATAAAATTATATTCTCAAACGTAAATTTAAAAAGTAACAAAAAATGTATTAAAAATAAAAAATAATAACAAAAACCTAACCTTCAGTAAACATTATTAAGTATATTTTGATTATTTATCAAGATTGAATTAAAATTAAATGAGAACAATTGTCATGAATAGACTGAATTTTAAATGTCAAGACGAGTCATTCATTTTCTTCATCAACACACAAATCCTTTAATAAACCATCTTTGGTTTTTATGTTAGTATAAAATGAATGCCACATTTGTGGAATACATTTTATAGTGAATTAATTGTTTCATATTGTTCTAAAACACCAAACTAAAAAATATGGACATTTTCTTTTGGCCAGGACAAGTACCACTGTACATGATAATGTGATTTATGATTGATGGTCAATTGGCTAAATAATAAAACATACAAGATCCAATGTCATTGGTACCACATTTTTCCATAGTTTCATGTTTCATTACAAATATAATAAGATGCTTATGAAATAAGTTTAGTATATTATCATGAACTGTGAGGTTAAACATCCACATATGTTCGTAAAAGGCGATAGATGGTTCTAAGCTAGGTGCAGGGGCCTGGCTAGCTCAGTCGGTAGAGCACGAGACTCTTAATCTTGTGGTCGTGGGTTTGAGCCCCACGTGGGCGCCACTGTCGTATACTTATCTCTCGATGGTATACAAAATAAGTTGATAATTTACCCTATAGAATAACTTAATTGAACATAAAACAAAAACACAAAAACTATGTGTCTCCAGGAATTGCCACCATCATAAGTGTCTTGCCAGAAAACCTGCACTCTCCCACTACCGTGGTGCTTACATACTTAAATATTATTTTACGGAGTGCAACCTCAGCAAATGTGCTTCATTGGTCTATTGTTACTTAAAATAGTACTATATATTTATATTATTGAATTAGTTAGCGCATACAACAGGGGTATTGTCACATTGTTGAAGGTCGAAGGCAATAACACATTTATTGATATCCTTAGTTGCTATTGAATCATTTTTTGTTTTGCTTCGTAAGCTTCTTCTGTTTTATCCTGATGTTTATTTCTTTTTAATAGTAAATCAGATTTTCTGTCATTTCAACAATTATTGTCAGATATCTGAACTTTGGAATTTCTTTTTTGGGATTTTGAATTTTCAAGCAGATTATTTTTATATACTCAAATGATGTTCAATCATTTTAACATAACTTTCATAAACTAGTTGCTAAGTGTAATGATAGTAGGTAAATATTTGTTGGCTGCTACAGTAACAACTTGTAAGATAGAAGCATATTATTTTATACAATTTAAAACCAACTTTATAATTCTTGGATTCATTTTGTTTTATTGGGTAGGTACCTTCTACTTTTTTGGTTTCATTTTTCAGGGCTGCTACCAAGTCAGTTTTTGTCACTTTTGTCGCTTTTTTGAATTTTTGTTACTTTTTTACATTTTCATATAAATAGTCACTTAGGTATTGTCACAATTTTGTGTAACAAAACTATTTTTTGAACAGGTGATAGAACTTTTTGAATGCTTATTCTTTGAATACATTTTGATGTTCATCCGAATATATTAAAAAACATAATTTATAAACAGAAATTTGTTCATTATTTTTAGGAACATAATAGTAATATGGTTTTTCTTCTCAGGCATATATTTTTTTTCTACAGTAATCACACTGGTTCAGAAGTTTATATCATAAGAATAATGAATATCATTCTTCATTAAACATTTGTGTTTAATGTTCACATAGAAAGTGATTTATTTTGTTTTGGATATAATAAGAAAAAATACAAGTCAACAGTAAAAAAAGATACCCTGATTGAATTAAGAAGCAACATAAAAAGTTAAAATTTAAAAAGACAGTTGTAAAAACAAGATTTTTTATCATTCAAAACAAAAATGAATGAATTTATACTAAATCTTTTTAACAATATGCCAAAAAAAATTTGTAGTAGTAGTATAACACTTACTCAAAAACATCCAGATATTTCAATGAGCTACCCCAAATGAATAACGAAGCTTATTATGGAAATAATCAATGTAGTTGTTTGTTCTCTTAGCCTGACCAGTGACCATACACTGATATTATTTCCACTCTAACTCTATGTATCCGAAAATCTAAAGAAAATATTTTCATATAGTTATTGTAAATCTTTAATTTTACTAACCTAATTTAACTACAATAATTTTATACATAATAATCATAAATAATTAAATAGACTATTCATATCTATTAAACACCTTCTTGTATATCTTTGATGATTTAAAATCCCTGAACAATTTTTTGTTCCGGAAGTAAAGGTAATACTAAGAGTTGTCTAAAAATATTGAGGGCGTTTTTTTATTATTATGGATTAAATTAAGATACCCCAGAGTGTTCATCTTTTTCCAAATAGCCTAAAAATCAAGTCATATTAATACATTTTTTATTTGTATGGTGTGTATAATAAAGTACTCGATTGTGATGAAACCAACACCCTATAGGTTTTGCTGTAGGAAATTGATCAACTAACGCAGTTCTCAAACTTCTTTCATAGTCAGTTATTGTTCATAGGTAGTATGTTAGAATTAATGAAGCAAATGACAGATTGATAACTAGACTTATACTTCAACTCCATCAATACATAGACGAGAGGAATACTCTATATAAATTAGAATATACATATATTAATTATTATATGTTTAGGATTTACATTTATAAATTAACATGTTATATTTATATTGTATATACGAGCAGTGTATAACAACATACATGGTTATTTACAATCCCATGAGGAACCAAAAGTTGGTTGAACTTTGGTTTTGATGGAGTAATTTGGAATGTGCAATCAGCATGTAGCTCTCGTTTACAAATACTGAGTGCATTGTTTTGACTAGCAAATATGATAAAATGATTTCCATGGGCATTTTCTATACAACCCAAAATAATAATTATTATTATCAGAGTTATACCTATTTCTGCTCCTCTTTTTTCCTCGCATAATTGTTTTTGATACCATATTTAGGACGAGGTACATTTTGTAACAATACATTCATAAAATACCTTTATAAATTATTTCATCATTGACCTGGTAACGATTCAAATGTCTACGTTCAAATAAATCCCCCAATTGCCTAAGTGTATCGGGAATAAGCGGCAGAGAAGATTTTCTTGCTCTTCTCATTACACTTTCAGCTGAACGCTATGCATACATAGTAGATACTTCAGGAAAACTACAAAAAAAAATTGGTATCTTATATTAATAAATGCAAAAATCACTATTTAGCAGTGGCGCATATGTCATTATTTTTAAGTGTAGCTGGAAATATTCATACCCCCCCCCCCTTAATGACTAATTTGTTTCATACAAAATATAGGTAGAACTAGTTAATTTATTATTTAGTTTTTCTTATTTTTATTTATGTTATTTTATATCCATCTCCTTTCAGAAAGTAAGTTCAGAAGTAGCTTGACTTGCAAAGATTATTATCATAAATCATAAATTATATTATACTTTAGAGCTTCTTCATCAAAAATTACAGTTAAAGGTTTAACTTGCTGTGTTGATTGAAATACCAGTTTTAACTTCAGGGACTGCAGATCTTGCTCATGATTATGTCCAAGTATTGACGTAATAGGACCATCATGTATTTTTGTTGATAGATGCAAACAGAAATATTTTTTTGAACATTTACACTTGTAATACCAAAAGAAAAGTGAAAATCAAGAAAATGTTCTGAAAATGTATAGTTAAAAATGTCTTAATAGTCAAGCTCATACCTAGAAATTACTTCATTGGTGACTATTTAAATAATTTATCATCTTATTAGGTCTTATGAATTGCAATAACATTAACCACACTAAACTAGTGTAGATTTAGAAAACACAAATATATTGTGAATACACCTCTTGATACTCCTCTTCAACCCTTGTCATCAGTTAAATCTTTCTCACCTAATGATATTAAATATCTCATACATAAATATCGACGCAATAAGTCTTCTGGTTACAACCTCATTACTGCTGAAGTTGCTATGCTAGAGATCTACCAAAAAGGGCCTTTGTTCATGCAGCCCATATATACAATTCAATACTCAGGCTATCATACTTTCCACTTCTTTGGAAATATTCAAATATAACTACGATCCAAAAGACAAATAAACCCCCTGATTCTACCTCATCCTACCGACCAATAAGTCTCCTTCCCTTCTTTACAAAAATCCTAGAAAGACTTCTGCTCAAACGTATCGCTCCAACCATCGCTGAAAAACAAATCCTCCCCGATTATCAGTTTGGTTTTCGTACCTCGCATCCATACACCTTGCCCACCGGGTAATAGATGCAATTTTCTACTATCTCGAAAAAAAATTGCACTTGTGCTTTCTGAGATATCTCTCAGGCATTTGACCGTGTTTGGCACCAAGGCCTCTTATATAAACTGAAATCCTTTCTACCTACATCCTACTTCTTACTCTTCAAATCCTATCTTACAGATAGCTCTTTTAAAATTTGCTATGGAACTGCCACGTCTGAAATAGCAACTATTAATGCTGTAGTTCCTCAAGGTGGTATTTTGTCTCCACTATTATACGATATTTATTTATTTATTTATTATCAACAATATGAGCTGAGCTCAATTATATACGATATGATAACATAAATTACAATTTTAACTATAAATAACAATAACAATAAGTGACATTAATTAATTATACTTAAATAAAAACGTGATTAACACAATAAAAGATACGACAAATACTAATACTAAAAAAATGATGGATTACTATTAGCCATATGCATCATTCTAAGGATTGGCTGATTCTCAGAATAATTTGTGTTGTATTTTGGAATAAAAAATGGATCGATTTGACGGACAGAAGAGTAAGGGATTATAAAGTTAATCATGGAAAGTAAAACAAGAGAATCAATACAGCCATCTATTAGTAGGCGGGGAAATTTCTGGTTAGCAGCTTTTCTTCTATCAACCAAGGACGATAAACCAAGCTTAATTAAAATTGGGTAATGATCATGAGGTGGATGGGGTAGGTATTTAAAATTAACGCAGCATATTTTAGGAATTTATGTTGTACTCTTTCAATTTGATCCCTTCCACAACTAGTGGAAGGATCCCATACAAAAGCACCATATTCCAAAATAGACCTTACGTAAGCACAATATAAGGTTTTTATGGGAGAAAGTAACTTAAACTCATTGCAAATTCTACTATTGAAACCAAGCACTTAAGGGGCCTAGCAGCATATAGTGTCCAAATGGGAATGAAAATTTAAATCGCTGTTAAACGTGATCTCTAAGTCCAAAACTTTATTTTCAGCTCGCATTAAAGGATTATCATTGATAGATTAGGAAAAATCAAATCTATCTCGGTTTTTGTAAAACGACATTGAGTGACATTTCAAGAAATTGAGTTCAAGATGATGTACATTTGCTCAAGTAACTGAAGAGTTGATATAATTGTGTAATAAATAACAGCCATTAAAAGAATCAATTTTTAAAAATAGTTTTAGATCATCTGAAAATAGAAGAAAATTACTGTTATTAATAACTTTTTTAATATTGTTTATAAATAATGCAAAAAGTAAAAGAGAGAGATGACCTTCTTGAGGAACACTAGAATTTCATCAATAATAATAGACTTAATACCGTGAACATCAACAATTTCCTTACGATATTGATGATACGACTGAAACCAAGACAATAATTGCTCACCAAACCCAGAATTAAGCAAAACCTCTATTAGTAATGTATGATCAACGCGATCAAATGCTTTGGAAAAATCCATATTTATATAACATCAACCTGGGAACGATTGTTAAATGCATCAAATTCATAATTAGAAAAGACAATGTTACAAGTTAGTTAACCGACCGGGACGGAAATTGTGCTATTCATTGATTAGGATTGAATTGACTGCAAGTCAATTGATTTCAAGACTAATGAATCAAATAATTTAGCAATATGCCCTAATAAGGAGGTTGGACGGTAGTTCGTAACATTAGACTTGTCCCCCGATTTATAAATGGGCTTAGCAGTGCTAAGTTTTAAAATATCAGGATAGATACCTTTATCATAGGATTTACGAAATAAAAGTACCAATGGGTAGGATATTACTGATTGTAACATATACACAAACTCACCAGAAAGACCATCAGGAGAAATTGACTGTCACAGCTCAATTTAGATAAACCAGATTCAATAAGAGATATATAAAAAAGGCAATTACTGGGTAAATCATAAAATAAATGTGGAATAGTTGAATTATTATTAACACTGTGTTCAGTGTTAATAGAACTAAACTGCTTAGCGAATAAATCTGAAACTTCTTTATCATTAGAACTAATTATACCATTAAAATGAACTGTTGTAGGTATGTCATTGCCCATTTATTTTTCTTTATAAATTTCCAAAAAACTTTGGGATTAGCACAAAGTTGAGATTCAGTAAGTTCAATAAGCTTTTTATAACAGTTTTTAGATATCAGTTTATATTTAGAACGAAGCAAAGAAAATTCACGAAATCAAGAGGGTTACATGATGACTTAAAGATGGCATGGGCTCTACTCTTTAAGAAAACCAAGTCAATTAGGTCTTTGGAAAACCAAGAAGGAAAATTAGACTTATTGTAATTAACATGAAGAACCCATTTCTGAACAGAAAAAAGCATCATAAAAAGTAGACATAGCTAAGTTAGCATCAAGATTAATAAAAGTTTTTCTCCAATTAAAAGAAATAAAAAATTCTTTGATACGTCAATGAAAGAATTAGCTTTATAAAAATTATAAAAAGATTGAGATGCATTATATGAAGGTAGATTAGAAGTTGAAATTATGTCAATAGACAGAGATAGGTGATATTTATCTTCAGGAACCAAAGGATCAGAAACATCATTAATATTAATATGATTACTACATTAACAAAAATTATGTAAGGCAACAAGTACTCGACCACCTTTTGAACAAAAACTAGTTAAACTTTTTCTGTCACATCTGTAAACAATATAATTATCAAAACCTAATTTCGGATCATAAATATCCGCATTAAGCCAAGTTTCAGCTAAGATTATAAATGCAAAATTATTACTGGCTATATTACATTAAGGGTTGACAATTTGGTTCTTAGCCCACGACAATTTTGGTAAAAACCAGTTAGAGTAAAATGAGTATTAACGTAGTTGACGTTGCTGCGGCGGTGCTGTGGTCTTGATGGCTGTGGTACGCCGGTCGCTGGGTGTTGTAGGTGAGGTGGTGACTGGTGGAATTAAACACAACACCCAAATTACGATATTTGAAATAAACTCTTTATTTATTTGTCTTAACAAGGAAAGAAAAACATGGATATATATATATCTATGTGGGTTGTGAACACTAAGTGGTGTATGGATGGTAGGTCCAGTACGATGGTCGGCGAACGAGAAAGCACCAAGTTCCGGCGGCCGATAGTCGTCAGCGCAACTTGTCTTCCCGTCCCGTTTTGTGCCTTTGCGGCAAGGTGGGAGAGTCGACGGTGTCGCACTGTCATTGCCCGTGGAGGCGGTTGTAGCCCAAGGTGTACACTGGGTCGTAGTGGTGCCTGTACTTTGTACTGGTCGCCGTTGCGTGCCGTGTCATACTCCGCAGCCAAACCACCACACGGGGTTTTGGTCCGGTGTCGGTGTTTCGTCCCAGGTGTCTTGGCTTGCGCTACCTCTCACCTGTGCTCGGGGTAGGCTTGTCTTGCCCGTGTCGTCTTACGGCTGGTTTGGGGACTCAACCGGAGTGAAGAATGCTGTGCCTGGGTGGTTGACGGTACCGGCTTCTCGTGTGTTTCACCCTTGGTCGCCGGTAGATACTTCTATCGCCACCGGTGTTGTTGGTTCACTGGCGGCCCCCGGTTCTGAAGCTAACTCCGGTTGCTTGGCTAGCCGGTATTGTTGGCTTGCCAAGTGTGCCCTTGCTAGCTTCTTCACCTTCTTCACCTAACGCCCTCCGGCCATACTGATAGAGACCGGCACGTCGGAGTTTCCGGAGCTCGTCAAAAAAATTCGTGGCGGCGTGAACCGCGAGGTTATTGGCGACCACATCGTTAGGATGAGGCAAACCAAGGCAAGAAGTCTGCTGATCGAATTGAAGGGAGACCAACAGCAGATTGAGCTGTCCGTGCGAAGGTCTCGAGGACAGCCAGCGATAACGTCGAGGTAAGATCCTTGCAGCAAAAGGCTATGGTGGAAATCAGGGACCTGGACCAATGGTCCGACAACGAGGAGGTGGCAGCAGCCGTGGCTGTAGAAACAGGTATCAATCGTGAAGCACTGAAGGTCGTCAGCGTCAGGAAGCGGTTTGGCGGCACCCAGTCGTCGATGGTGTTGGTACCTTCGGTGGCATGCCAAAAGATGCTAGCGCACGGCTGTATACGCGTCGGGCTAGTAAACTGCAGGGTCAGGCTGGGTGAACTGAGGGTAAGATGTTTCCAGTGCCTCTCATTTGGACACATGTCCAAAGAGTGCAAAGGCCCGGATAGAAGCGGATGCTGCATGCGTTGCGGCTCTACTGAGCACAGAGCGGTGGGCTGCGACGCCCCAAGTCAGGAGGCTGAGGCGTTCGAGGCAATGCTGGGTGGCAAAGCGACCAACCCGGCTGGAGTAGTGGAGGCAACCGCCTATTCTAGACTGAACAATAACAACTTGTCGCAATGACCCGCATCCTCCAGATCAACATCGGAGTATGCAAAGTGGCGCAGGATCTGGCAATTGCGACCGCAAACGATCTCGAAGTCGATTTACTAATAATCAGTGAACAAAACAGAAACCCTGGCGAGGATAGCGGCTGGTACCCTGATACTAGCAGCAGAGCAGCCATCGCAACTATCAGCAATATACCAGTCGACAGAGTCGGACCACCATCGCCGGGTTTCAGATGGCTTGAACCCAACGGGTATAGATTGTACAGCTGCTACTGCTCGCCCAACGTCAGCTTCACTGAATTCGAAGCCTTTCTGGACGGACTTGAAACGAGCATCAGGGGAGCCACATGCCCCGTGATCGTCGCAGGCGACCTAAACTTGAAGTCACCGGAGTGGGGCAGCCCCATTGAAGACCGCAGAGGACGAGCACTAGCAGATCTCTTAGCCTCCGCAGGGCTATTGGTCTGCAACCAGGGCAACCGACGCACATTCGTCAGGGGAGCGTCCGAGTCACACCTGGACTTTACGCTAGTCACCCAGGCTTCCGCTAGCAACGTAACTGGTTGGATGGTGCTTGAAGAAGAATCGCTCAGCCTGCATCGCTACATCAAGTTTGAAGCTGCGGGTGGTAGCGGCCACCACCGAAACACTGCAAAAAAACACTGGGCCTACCGAAAACTAGACTATCCAAGACTGGCCGGAAAACTCAGGGAAGGTGCTCCCCCACTACCAGATGACGCCGCTACAGCATGCAAAGTTGCCACGCCATGGCTCACCGAGTCCTGCGACGCGTGCATGCCTCGCTCAAGCGGAAACACAAAAAGGCGACCCGTCCACTGGTGGAACCCTGAAATCGCAAAGCAACGGAAGGCGTGCATTAAGGCCAGAAGAACATACACAAGGAAAATGAAAAAGGCAGGCGAAGCTGGAAGTACTATCGAGAGAAAACGCTTCAAAGAGCAAAGGATGCTACTATCTGTGAAAATACTCGAGTCAAAGGAAAGTCACTGGCAAAATCTGTGCTCGCAGATCGATCGCGACCCATGGGGCCTACCCTATGAAATCGTGATGAAAAAGCTAGTCCGCCGAAGACCAATAGAAGGACTGGAACTCCCAGGACGACTTGATGTGATAATCGATACGCTATTCCTGAATAGGAATGTCACCACAAGCCCACCGATAGTAATCCAAGACGAGGACGAGCCAGGTCGAGCAACGTTAACAGCCACCGAGATAAAAGCAGCAGCAACCGGCATCCCAAACGGTAAAGCACCGGGGCCAGATGGGGTGCCAAACGAGGTGCTCAGGCTGGCAGTCACGATTCATCCTGAGTTTTTTGCGGCTTTCTACAACTGCTGCTTAAGGAGCGCACACTTCCCCACGCAGTGGAAGAAGGCGAGATTAGTGTTACTCCGCAAGCCAGGTAAACCTCTGGATGACCCATCGGCTTACCACCCCCTATGCATGCTAGACTCCATTGGCAAATTGTTTGAGAAACTAATTGTACACAGACTTCGCATGCATCTGGGAGAAACCGGGCAACAGGCAGACAACCAGTGCGGATTCAAACCGGGAAAATCGACGACGGACGCGATGGCAAGGCTGTAGGCAATCATACATGACGTGAACAGCAGAAGACACGCTCGCAATTTGTTGGCATGCTCAGACTAGACGTAAAAAATGCGTTCAACAACGCTTCGTGGGACGCTATCAATCGGAAACTCGAAACAACAAAGACGCCCAAGTACCTAAGAAACATAATCGGGGATTACCTACACAACCGACAGATCACGTTTGAGAAGGCAGATGGGACCACCACCACAAGAGACGTCAGCTGCGGGGTCCCCCAGGGTTCAGTCCTCGGACCTGACCTATGTTGCTACTGGACTACGTCATATGCAGCAGCAGCGGTGGTGGCAAGCATGCCACCGCTGGCTCTCCTGGCTGAGGAAAGATCCGACCTCTATAACGGAGTAGAGAAGAAAGCTGCCAGGGAGGCAATGCTGTGCAAATGGCAGCGCAGCTGGGAATCACCATCCGAGAGCGGTAGATGGACCTTCAGGCTTATAAAGGATGTTAAACCTTAGTTTCAGAGGAAGCACGGCGAGGTGTCATTCCATCTGTGCCAGATGTTGACGAACCACGGGTGCTTCAACGAGTATCTTCACAAATATGGAAAGCGCGGAACAGATGAGTGTGCACATTGTGGGGCAAGCCCTGACAGCGCCGAACATGCTGTTTTCTCGTGCGACGCATGGTACCACTGGGGTCGAGAAGCCTGTGTCTATCTGGAGGTAGACTAACTGACCCCAGACAACATAGTAGGCATAATGTTGGAGTCCAAAAAGAAATGGCTCGGAATAGAACATCTTCTGACGAAGATAATGAGGTGCAGAGAGGAAGAGGAAAGGCGGGTGCAACACGGTGGAGGAGTTGGGGACTAAGCTGTGGATTGCGAGTCCAGACCGACTGGTCCTGGATACCGGGTCGTGAAGTTTCTTGAACCGATGCGGAGGACATGGCGTTCAAGTTAATGCACGTGAGTCAAGGTCGGCTGGTTCAGGAAACCGGGCTGGGAAGACGGACGACAACAAGAAGCTTCCTTTATTTTTTAAGTAATTAAGATTCTTGTTGTAGGCCGAACGGCCAAAGTTGGAGGGGTAGAGCCCTCCGTATGTTGTAAATATCATTTTTGTATTTTGCTGTTGTTTTTAAATAAACGATGGGGGCCTGGAGGAAGCAATGCAAACGCAGTTCCCTCTAGGTTTCCCGATGCCACAAAAAAAAAAAAAAAGCTTCTTCATTTTGAGGGCTTGGAACTTGCGACGGTTCTTCGCCTGCTGTGCCGCCGTCCTTACCTACACCACTGGTGTGGGGGCTGCCCCTGACGGCCCGGGTGCCGGTGTCGGTTCCCTGGGTGTCACGGGGCTAGGCGCACTCACCTACCTAGCCGCTTGCTGCTGTTATGGCGGCGGCCTCAGTGACCGTGGATGCGATGGCCGGGTCCGTAAGCTGGTGCGGTTGTGGTTGGTTGTTCGATGTCCGGTCATCCCAACCGCATTGGTAGATCACCACCCTCACCGGATCTTGTAGCAGGTGGCGGGTCGTCATGGCTGCGATCCACAGCCGTAGCGGGTCGTCATGGCTGTGACCAACAGCCGAGTCAGCAACTGGAAGGTCCTAGACACAGAATCACTGAGCTTACATAAATACATAAGCTTTAACCTGAACGTCGATGTCCAGCACTTATGCCGTCGCTCAAAACATGGGGGGACTAGCACGAAGATCGATGAACACCTGCTCTTGACGGTTCTCACGACGACGCCTTACCATCCAATGCCCTCGGACACAATCGATGACGAAGCAGAACAACTAGTAAGCTGGACAACGAAGGCCGCCGATGAGTGTCTACCAAAGCGCAAGTCGCTCGACAACAGGCGCCCGGCACACTGATGGAACTATGGCATCGGCCAGGTGTGAAAAAACTGTCTCAAAGCAAGAAGGATCTTCCAGAGGAGGAGGCTCAGACACGGCGAAGCGAGCAGCAGAGAACAAGAGGCAAGATAGAATGAACTCAGGAAATCCCTGGCCCTAGCCATCAAGGCAGCGAAAGACAAGGCCTGGACGGACCTCATAATGACGGTCGAGAGAGACCCATGGGGAAAGCCGTATAAAGTGGTCATGAAACGGCTCAGGAGCAACAAATCCATTCCTGGCATCGATATACCGGGGAAACTTGAGAACATGGTAAACTCACTTTTCCCAATAGCATCACTACACACGGAGGACCAGGAAGCTTAGCTTCGAAAACGGAAATCGAGCAGCCAGGTGCATGCCAAACCGCAAAGCCCCCGGGCCTGATGGCATAACATACTAGCTGCTGAAGGTCGCCGTCTCAGCCAACCCGAACGCTTTCGAGCGGATGTTCAATAGGTGCATCACGGAGGGCCGCTTCCCAACCATTTGGAAAAGAGGAAAATTGGTCCTAATCCCGAAACCGGGCAGACCGCTGGATAACCCGTCTTCCTACAGGCCAATATGTCTCCTGGACGGCTACGGCAAACTTTTAGAAAAAGTAATCGTGGCAAGATTAAGGGAACACCTGTTGTCCAACGGCAGGATGGCTGAAAACCAATATGGATTCAGGCAAGGACGCTCGACACTGGACGCCTTGGGACGCCTAAAAAGGCGCATCGGACGGCAATGCAATTCACCATAAGCTGGTGGGTATGCTGGCACTCAACGTAAAGAACGCATTTAACTCGGCACCATGGCATGCAATCCTAGACGCGGCTAGAGATGCTGATACCCCAGCGTACTTGATCAACCTCCTAGAGACATACTTTTCGGAGAGATACATTGAAGATTCAAACCTAGATGGAAATAACCAGTTTGTGTAGACGATTTTTTGCGGCGTACCGCAGGGTTCGGTGCTAGGCCCAGACCTATAAAACGTCATGTACGACGGAATACTGAGACTTGATATGCCACCGGACGTCGAACTAATCGCTTTCGCCGATGACATCGTCGTTGTATGCACCTCACAAATCCCGTTCGTGCTAGAAGAAAAGTTGGAAGACGCCTTTCAGCGAATAAACCGTTGGATGATAGCCAACGGGCTGGAACTAGCGGCGGAAAAGACAGGATGCATAGTATTCACGAAGAAGAGGGTCAGAAATGAGATCATCATAATATTTTGTTTATAATTACAAAATAATAAGTGTGCATCAGATACAAAATATGTACCTACAATATAATATTTATTTATTTTAATAGTAGGTACTGTTTTCCTTTTAACTAATTAGTAAGTTTTGTTTGACTGTAATGTTTTGGAATAAAGGGTGCTTTAACAGTTTAACCTGGAAAATTAATTATTTAGCTTAAATTATTAATTATTGATGTCTACATAGTCAACGGAATTTTAGGTACACGATCGTTGTTTTATATTATAACGTATAACTTGTAAGTAATAACTAATAGTTAATAATTAAACACAACATTTTAACAATTCCGACCGATTGATACTCACATTGTTTTATTTCATTTATCGTATCCGCTCTTCACATATTCGTATTCATCGTGTTCCATTATCAATTAACAATTAATAAAATATAATAGGTAAATTGCAAAACAATATAATTTTTCAAAGAAGAAAAAATAACGCACGCAACGGCGAACAAAATTGGAAAGAAAATAGTAATAACTAATAACACTGTGCAGTGTAGAATAGAGACTAATACAGTCACATACGTCCATACAATCAGTGTTGAGACTTATCTAGATATTGCATCTAGATAATATTTATTTATCTTTTATCTTATCTAGATATTGCATCTAGATAATATTTATTTATCTTTTATCTTATCTAGATAATATATGTAAACTGAATTTTTTTTTTTTGAGAGCCCTGTATGCATGCAAGTTAATATTAACTTTATGTATTTATAATGTCCCGGACACCTACTGGCCGCTTTCCGGAGAAGTGAAGCGACGCACATATTTTGCCCACATTGAGACGGAGCCCCAGCATGCCCAGTGTATTGTGTGCCGCGTCGATTGACACCTGGAGCTCCTCCGGACCGTCGGCAATCAAGCAAAGATCATCCGAAAATGCAAGTACCCGGAGGTTGGCTTGGGGGTAGGGAACGACTTGCTACAGCCGTCCACCAAGCAAGGGTACCTCTCAACCACGTCCTCTGCCTCCTCAACCGCGATCGGACACTTGTGCCCCCCCGAGCACGATTTTGCTGAGAAGCAAAATTACGATCTAAGCCCGGGGCCATACGTATCACTTTACTTAAATAAAGTTGATACAATTATTTAACGGGTTTGTTTGTTGATGTTGTACATAAAAGATATTATATATTAATAAATTGTATACAATTTCATAATTTTAAATAAATAAATAACAAGTAAATAAATTGATATTTTTTTAATCTTGTAGGTATTTAACTAAGCGGCTATGTAAAAAATCCAAATGTAAGATATGCATAAACTGTAAAAAATGATACTGACAAAAAAAGGAAGGAGTCGGAATTGATCAATCTTAAAAATAGATTACATATATCTAATACATATATTCAAATAAGAAGTAGAGATCTATCCAAAACATCAAAACACAATATAGAAAAGGAGAATATATTAAGAGAGCAAATGACAAAGTACAAAAATAACCAAATTAGTAGACTTGACTTTATTAAGCTCGTATCATTTAAATATTTACCCGTTTAATATGGAGAGTATTATTTATTATTATTATTATTATTATTGACAATATTAATTATTCAAAAATTATTATATTATGTATTTTTCACTCAAAAGTTGACATTATATTTACTTATTATTATTATTATTATTATTGACAATATTAACTATTGAAAAATTATTATATTATGTATTATTCATTAATCATTATTATAAGTAGGGTAGAGGACTTGTAGCTCTAAAAAATCACCAAATATGCACTTAAATATACAAAACATGCATTAAAAATATGCACTTAAATATAAAAAATATGCATTTTAAAATGAATACTTTTGAATAAAAAATAAGAATTTTTCTGTAGGTACTTATTATTTTAATGAATAAATTTAATTTAAAACTTTATTAAACATCTTACAATTTGCAATTAAGTAGTTGAATTATTTGGGTTTTCTTAGCTGGATACTTCTTCAAAACTTTCACCTTTCAACTTCTTCAACTACTAAAAGACAATTGACAAAAAATTTTAGTTTCAAATGTTTAAGAAACACGTTGATGGACATGACTGCTATAGCATTCGCCAACTTTTGACCCCTTATTGGATCAGTTTAGTATATTAAGTTTCGAGTGTTCAATACTGATGAAATTTATATACAAATGATCAGTATCTAAAAATAAATCGTTTTTGCAAAAAAAAATACTTGACTGCTATAGCATGCTATTGCCACTACGACTTAATTTTTTTTTTTAAGATGGTCATGGGCATGAATGCTATAGCATGTTATTGTTTTTTTTTACCAAAATGCACTATTGATGGCAAACTATAATCTCTAATATAATTCGGTAGACCCAAGATCATAGCTAGAAATATTTCAAAGGATAAAAACTTTTGTTTATGCACAAAAATTATATTTATTAATTTATTATGGAAATATAATAGACATAATATTTTGTATTAGCTTACTAGCTGATAACTAAGACTTTCAACAAATCAATAGATGAAAAACAATTTTCAAAAAATATTTTATCAAACAAAAAAAAACAATTCAATTTATTGTATAAGTGTCCACTCTTAACAGTATTTTTGATGTAGATATCTGTGATATCTAATAGGTATCATACATTTCAAGTAGTAAAAATTAATAACAAACATAAGAATTTAAAATTATCAAATCATACTAAAAACAATTTATAAAATAATAGTAACAAAAACAAACATAACAATTTCAACTTGTATCAAATTTAAATGTCTTATTCTCACTTTATTATACTATTATTAAAAAATTAAAATTAATCTCATATTAAAAGTAAAATTTAATTAAAAAATTTAAAAAAAATAGTATCATTTATACATTTTATTGTTAAAAAACAAAATTAAATTGTTATAAACTTTTTAGCTTACCTGCTGTGATATTTAATAGTTGTAATACTTTTAAGTAGTAAAAACAATACTCTATATATTATAAAACTAATAATAGAATCATAAGAGTTTAAAATATATCTGAAAACAATTTTTAAAATAATAGTAACAAAGCAAACATAACAATTTCAATTTTTATCACAATTTAAGTGGCTTCTTCTCACTGTATTTTTCTATTATTAAAAAAAAAATAACCTCATAATAAAAGTAAAATTAAATTTAAAAAAATTAAAAACCAGGTTCTAAAATAGTAATTTGGATGAAAAACAGTCTTAGAAACCTAAGCAACACTATGATAACCTAAAAAACAAGGCCCTGGGCACAAAGGCGGTTTTTCAGGACAGTTCTTACACCTCCATGAAGTCTGTTTCACTTGTTTTCTGCTTGTACATTGTCTACATTTTAAGTAGTATCCTTTTCTTTTCCAACCTGAAATAATGTTCCCAATTTTTAGATTTAAAACTTTTATAATTATTATAAAAATACAATACCTGGAGGATGAGGTATTTTTTCTTGGACATGTTCCAATACCACTGAAGTGTTTCTTGGTTGGTTAGATGTCCTTATTCTGATGTTTTTTTTCTTTACTAATTGACTGCCATGTACAATATTGTCGGATAAATGAAGAAGTTTTGTTATTACAGATGAGTGGAAATCATTATAACGAAGGTTCACATTGTTTAATTTTTTTTTATATAAATAATATGCATTCCACATAGATATATCTAGCAAGTGAAAAATTACTTTTTTGTACCAGCGAATGGTTTTTTTTGGTGATGAATAATAACTTACCATCTGGTCACTTCTATCAATACCAGACATATTTTTATTATACTCAACAATATGTCTAGGTTTTATACTTTGTTGTTGAAAAAATCTATTAGATGTAGTTACCATTTCGGGATGATGACCAGTAGTTATAGAAAACACTTCTCTCTTATCCTTCCAACGACTGACATAAACTGGTCCTTTTTTTGCAAAACAATGATCTCTTTTTTTTAATTTTAAAGTTTTTTTTACAATTGATGTAGGATTGTTTTTTCTATTTGATCGAAGTGTTCCAGTGGTGTGTGTTCTTTGCTTATACAATCAGTTTGATAAATTAACTGAATTATAATAGTTATCCATGTAAAGATGATGTCCCTTATTCAAGTATGGTTTAACTAGTCTTAAAACCAAATCATTAATTTTTGAATTACCTGTTACTTCAACATTTTTCCCTTTATAAATTTCAATATTAAGTACATAGCCATCTGGTGAGCATAGCTCATAAAACTTAATGCCATATTTATGCTTTTTATTTTTAATGTATTGCCTAAATATAAGTCGTCCACGCCAAAGCAGCATAGATTCATCCAAGGACAAGGCTTCTTCTGGACTAAAACTGTCTTGAAATTTTTTTATTAGCTTGTTCATTAAAATTGTAACTTTATACAATCTATCTCTGGTGTTTAGGCTTACACCTTCTGAACAGTTCAGAGATCTAAAAATTTTTTCAAACTTTCTACCTGACATTGTTGCATTAAAAATTGGATGATAGTATACGGGATTAGAACTAAAAGCATTTCTTAATACTGGAAGTTTTAACTGACCTTTCAATAAACAAAGGCCAAAAAACTTTTCTAGGTCTGTACGAGTAAATGGACTTACATTTTTCATTCTTCCATTTTTAGTCTGTGGACGATTTAAAGAATTTATTTTTTTTTGACAATTATTAGTACAAGTAAGAACTAAATCAAAAATATCATCATCCCAAATTTAAAAAAAAAACATCAAATGGTGAAGAATCATCATTTATATCAACTTTTATCCCTGCACTGTTACTATCAAAATTAAAATCTTCAATGTCACCAAATTTGTTTTCTTCCCAGTCACTTTCTTCAGATTCACTATCACTACTGAAACTTTGAACACTTTTATCACTTACTGGTTCACTAACTGGTCTCAAAAATGCATTTTGATCGAAAGAAACATTGTTGTCGCTGGAATTGGACGGAGTAGTCGTATGGTCCACATCACTATCCGTTATTATTGAATTTCCATCACTTCTTTCAGATGCATCATAATCAGATTCAATATTTGAATCATCTGACATAGATATCCCTTCTAAAATTGAAAGTGATACAGCTGCTAGGTAGGTAGTTATATTTATTTGAAAGAGATTTATTGATTGTTATTCATTACCTTCATCGATCTCGTCAAGCATTTCCAAAATGTCATTCCCATTATTCATGATGATGATTTCAAAACACAGCTAGCAATGTTAAATTAAATATAATAAAAAAAAAATAATTAAAAATATGTTCCTATAATATACGTTATTTTATATTTTGAACATATGATAGCACAGTGACAGTGTTGAAAGAATAATATGTTATCATAAGATAACAAGATTTGCCGGACGAGCGCACGTGATATAAGTGTTTTTAAACATGTTATAAACCATATGAATAAAACAAATAATATCATAACCTAAAAATATAAGGTACAAACCGCGTTTTAGATTTCGAATGCTATAGCAGTCATGCAAACGTATTACTTAAAAATCATGAAATGCATGTGCTGTCCATCAAAGTGTTTTAACACAAATTTTTACCTTGGAAGTTGCATTGAACAATAAGATGTTTTTTCAAATTTTCAAACTGAAAACTTTTTCTATTGTCAGCTAACAGCACTTTAAACATTGAAAAAGAACGTTTAACATCAACGGAATTTATAGGAGCATATTTAAAATATGCTAAATCGCCAAGGCTCAAGTTTTCAGGTATTCTGACCATTGAAGTTTCTTCTCCAGATAAAATTTTTGAAATTTGAGTTAATGTTTGGTAACCTTTATTTTTCTCTAAAACAACATTCATTTTTTCTTGAATCATTTTTCCCACTGTACCGGGTACTTGATTCAATTTTAAAAAAACGTCTTCAATTATTTTCATGGCATCTGACAGTGGCATATTTTTTGCCTCAAGACTAGTCATAACGTCGGGGATAAATCCAAAATTAGATTTTATAAACACTAAATTTGCGGCTAGGCTAAGGTCAGCAAAATACTTTTGTGCGTTTTTTATAGAAATTGCCTCTTCTTTATCCAAAGAATTAACAATGGATTTCAAAGTTTCGTGGTGGTCACAATAATAACATGCGGCTTTAACCCACGTTCCCTACCTTGTAATTATAGGTTCCGGAGGAAGTGAAAGATCAGGTGCTGTACTTTTAAATATAATTACACGAGTAGGCGCTTTCAAAAAAA
Source organism: Nasonovia ribisnigri (assembly GCA_027563435.1). Classification (NCBI taxonomy): domain Eukaryota; kingdom Metazoa; phylum Arthropoda; class Insecta; order Hemiptera; family Aphididae; genus Nasonovia; species Nasonovia ribisnigri. The sequence goes on along the minus strand of JANEHU010000707.1, from coordinate 53,306 downwards.
TTTTTTTTACATTAGAAATTATTTTATCTACTTTTGAATAGTGTCCACGATTTTTTTCTGTTATGCGATGAAGCCCATGAACAATACACGTTACATGGATAACTTTAGGATAAAAAATTTTAATTGCATTTCCACTTTTTACCATATAAGGAGCCGCATCACTTAAATATAACAAGACGTCGTTATGTCGCACTCCCTCGGGCCACAAAATATGCATCGAGTCGTCAAATAACTTTGCAATAGTCGAGTTATTAACTTTAGGCAGTACTTCAGAGTTTAATAAAAATGTTTATCCTGGAGTATCCGTTTCGAGAGTACCAATAATGACGTTTGCGACAAAGCGCCCTAAAGAGTCAGTTGTCTCATCGATGGACACCCAGATTTTTTTGTCAATAACAGCATTCCTAATTTTAATTGATGTTTCATCGTAAATTTCATCTACTTAGCCTTTTCGTAATGTTCGATCTAGGACAAGTCGCCGTCGCCACTTCGCCGTCGCTACTTCGCCGTAAAACCATTTCGCCGTCACCGTTTTGACGTGAGGCCACTTCGCCGTTAAAAAAAATTAACTCATAACAAAGCATAAACTTGTAAATATTTTATAATAGTAATTAATTGATATATTTTAATCATTATAAGTATTTACATATAACGTTAATAACAATAATTTTATAAATATGTTTACAATACACATTTTTAAATATTCAATAATACTAAAAATATTTAATCTTCGTCAATAATTTATAATAGTAATAATAATAATAATAATAATAAATAAAAAATAAATCATTTTAAGCATTATAAGATACCTGCATAACATACGACAATATTTAAATATAATAAAAAGATCATTTCAAAGATATATTCTGAGAAATTCCTCGCAAAAATGATATTAAACTAAGGTTATTATAGTTACTCACAATTTTAATTAATCTTTTATCGACGTCTAAATATTTTTTTTATTTTTTTGTTGGACTTCTCCCCGCTTCCAACTGTGCGTAGTATGTATCATAACCTTCAGATATCGGAACATAATAAACTATTTAGACGTCGATAAAAGATTATTAGGTATTATTTATTTATTTATTTATTTGAAATACACGCCCGAGGGCATTTGGTACAGATTAATTAAATATAAAATACTAGTTTGATAAAGGAAAAAAAAAATATGCATAATATAATAAATTGTCTAACTATAAATACAACAATATTGAGTAAATAGATTTGCGCTCTGGTTGAATTAGTTAGTATACAATATATTTAAATATAAAAAATGGTTAAAAAGAAAGTATATTAATTTGGATCGCTTTTTGAGAGGAATGAAAAATATCCAGTTTTTTATGTAAGTTGTTACAAGAGACTAGTGCTCTGTTAATAGGGGAAAAAAAGCCGTATAGTGTTTTGTGAATAGAAATGTGGAAGGTCTGTCGGTTTCTAGAATTAAAAGTGGGGACTGATAAATTAATGTTGCTGAGCAGAAAACTGTCATTTATTGTGCCATGTAAGATTTTATATATAAATATGACGTCAAAATATAAACGTCTTGAACTAAGAGAGTTGATATTAACCAGTCTCCTAAGAGGTTCATAGCAGTGGTCCGTTATTATGCAATTATTAGGAATTTTAGTATTAATATATCTTAGGAATTTATTCTGAACTCTTTCAATTTTGTTTATCCATACAAGTTGGTAAGGGTTCCACAAAATGGAGCAATATTCAAGTATTGAACGTACTAGAGCAAAATAAAGGGTTTTTAATGATACAATGTTATTAAAGTCTTGAGTGTTTCTGATAATAAAGCCAAGTGATCGTGTTGCTTTTATTGTTATTGATTGAATGTGTGCTGTAAAAGAGAGTGAACTTGAAAAAATATTCGTCCCCACGGCGAAGTGGCGACGGCGATTTGTCCGTGTTCGCGTAATGTTGTCACGGCTGGAATTATTTTGCCAGTATATTTTACTAAAAATGATTTAAAAGATTCATTATTTAATTTATTAAACGGTATATTGGCCGATAACATCGCGGAACACAAATCTTTATTGAAGCACGATTTTTTAGTATCAGTTAGAAAATGCTGTTGAGCTTTTTTTATATTTACGTTTTTCTCTCTCTGGGCAACTAATTTCAGATGTTTTCCTGTAGTCAAATGTTGTGTGACATTAAACTTTTTAGCACTTCCACACTTGATATCACAAATTTTACAATAAAGTATTTTACCGTCTGTTGAGAACACTTCAGGACCGAATTCAGACACATAATTGTTTAATTGTGAAGATAAAGACACTTTAACTTTAGGCATTTTGTATAATAAATAGTAGGTAAATAGAACGCGTTTGGACGTATGGTCGATGGTCAACCGTTGAGAAACACAGCGATTACTGAAATATGAATATGTCCGACGTCGGCGATAGGCGTCCCCGTGGCCCGTATCGATATTTTGTGAGTTGAACAATATTATCTTACTGTCTATAAATAAAATTAATAACCCAACAATCAATCTAATCGGCAACTCTCGAGATGTGTTTCTAGGAAAAACATGCGTCTGTGTAAAAGCGTCTGCGTCTGTATAACCATATTAATATTATGATCAAAATTTTAAATAATTTTAAATCCAACGTTATTTTGGTTGTATAAATAAATAAATAAAAACGTTGACAAAAAATATTGATAAAATGAAAAATTATTTAAAATATGCATCTAAAAGTATAAAATGGAAGAATTTGCCCTAAAAACCGAAAAAACGCAAAATATGCATTTATATGCACAATAAAATTTCAAAACTAGCTTTGTGGAAGCATGAAACGTATTTGTTTCGCACTCTGCTATTTTTGTGACTGTGCAAAAAAAATATGCAAATGCTACAAGTCCTCTGCCCTAATTATAAGTATTAAATATTTTACAAGGGACTCAGTTTACCTCTTTGATTTTTTTACGAGGGACTCAGTTTACCTAAAAATATTTAAATGGGACTCAATTTACCAAATCCGATGTTCTGATTGTTGTTATTGTTGAAATATTATTTATTTGTTAATATATTATGTTATGTATAATGTTATAAATATTTTATTGGTCAATTTTTTTCACAGTTTTATTTTAAGATATTTTTAAATATTATATTCTATCAAAATAAAAGTTAAAATGTAGGTATAAAAACTATATTAACCTATTAAAGAAAATAGGTTTTCATAGATTTTTTTAAAAGTCGGGGCTGCTCACCTATAGCTGCGAATAGATTATATCTTAACTCTGCGGACGATATGTACTAAAAAAACTTTATTTCTCAACCAAACTCAATGAATTTATATTTTGCGCTCAATCTTTATATATACAAAACTTACCTTAACTTCAAATTTTTTTCCAGAAATCACATTTTGAATATAAATATTTGGCATATTTTCATAATTTTAGGTGGTTATTTTGTATTTGAACATAAGCGTATATAACTTTTATTTCTTACCTAAACCTTATAAAGTTGTATTTTTCTGATAGAACAGATTGTGTCAAATAGACAATAGTTATATGTAACTTTTATCACAGTAGTATTGATATATTTTTTTTAAATTACTTCGAAAAAATGTATATTGTGATATTCCAAAATATCGTAATTACAGTGGTTTTATTTTTGAACAAAAGCCTAATTTTCCTATTTTTCACCTAACCTTTATGAAATTGTAATTTTTTGATAGAACAAGTTATGACGGATAAAAACATATAATTTTTATCATAGTACTATACTTATTTTTTTTTTTTAATTACTACGAAAAAATATTTTTTATGGCGATCCAAAACATCATCATTTTCACCCCAAAATTTCGGTCTTATGGTTGATGGAAACTTTCCGACACTAAAATATGACTTAGAATACCATTTTTAACAATTAAAAAAAAATCAGATCGATAAGTGCAACATTAAAGAAAATAAGTTTTCACAGATTTTTATAAAAAGTCGGTGCTACTTACCTTACTTTCTGGAGTATACAAGGGTATTAAGTATTTGTAAGTTTTAATACTAATAATAATATAGTGATTACCGATCAATTTACATCTAATTGAGCTACTCCTGCTGTTGTACCTACAGAAGTTTGATCATTAGTGTTTTCATCCGTATCGCCTTGGGCGGGAGAGTTGAGCAGCTTTGCCAACACTGATTGTGGGTTTAATTATGAAACACTTCATTTCTGGTTGCAAAGACACTGTGAATAATGGCTCCTGAAAAGTGTGATACTATAGCTCTACAGGTCTTACTCAAGGCTGGTATCAAGAAGTTCCGCTACCCTTATAATTTAATAAAGATAATTGTCCTTCAAACACTGCGATATCAAAAGCAACATTGGTTACCCCTTTAAATTCAGTTAATTTCTTAGGGGGATATATGAGTTTACAGTAGGGAGCATCTTCTCCCATAGATCTATATTTATCAACTGCAGCCTTGAGATAAGGCAAATGCTTAGCTAATCCATTCCATGTCAACAAAACTGGATTTCTAGCAAGGATCCATTCTAACGTCATGCCAAATGATGTTAGCTCAGCCATACGATAGTAAACCATAGTAGTCATAGCTGCTTCACATAATGAATGTGACAGATTTGTCGATAAGCCCCTGACCATGTAAAATATCAATCTTTTCAAATCATGGAGGTTGCTAAGGTACTGGTGACTACTTCTGCGAGTTGCAAATTTGGTTTGTATTTCTCAAATTCTGTCATAGACTCCGCGGTACTGGCTCTCTTTGTATATGCTTTGACACGCTGTTTATACCACTGATTTATATTTTGCAAAGTCAATTTCTCAGTGATGAGGTTAAAGTAGATCCCGATTAAAGCATTAAGTGCTGATTGTTCTATAGCTTCTTCATCAGCGGCCATGTCTTCGCTATCTGCAGGTATAGCATTCCTGTTATTTGCCTCAAAAACTTTATTTTTCTGATACACCAATTTGTGCTGAATAATTAGCATTTTGGTTCATGCAACTTTCAGAACAATCAGCATTGTACAAATCAATGAAAATAACACTAACCAAAGATGTATAGCACTATAAGAGACTAAATGTGAAAGCTTACATGAAATCAATAGTAAAATATGACTAAGAATACTATTCTTCACATTAAAAAAAAAAAAAATTAGGTCGATAAGTGCAATAATATAAAGAAATTAGGTTTTTACTACTACTTTTTTTTTTTTTTATCTGAATCATCGACCCGGGGGGAGGACTTCCTATGCTTTGCTTTCCGGCTGGTCCGCCATCGTTTATTTACATCACATAACAATATTAATTAAATAACAGCATCTACATAAAATTACAATAAGGTTAACGTATTACAGATAATAATAATATTTACAAAGTTACACATGTTTGATACAAATTGTTGTCGGTACTATGGCTGATCCCTTTGCCTCTGTTGGTCCTCCTTTTCTATGATGCCCATGATCCGTGTAATGGGTTGCTCCACTGCGTGCCAATTTTCCCGACTAGATAGCATGATACCAACTATAGTCTCCGGCTTTACGTCCTCACTCACTGTGGACTCAAGATCCATTAGACTTCTCGCCCATCGTCCACACCTGAAGAAGGTGTGTTCCACATCATCTACAGGGTCCCCACATAACCGCAGCCTGGACTATCCACTTTCGCGAATCTGTGAAGATATGCTTGAAAGCAGCCGTGCCCCGTCAAGAACTGGGTCATGAAATAACCCGTTGCCCCGTGAACACGATTTGCCCAGCTGCGTACGTCTGGTACGTTTGGTGGCCTTCTCTCCCACCAATTTCATGTGCTCCGTGAAGCCAAGTTTGGAGCCAATTTCAACGCCTAGATGTAGTCTTTAAGCTCCAAGATCTCATTTTATAATAGGAATTGAGGCCGTCGGTATCGACGTTTAGACGTCATCATTATTGCAACGGTTTTACTCACCGAGATATTAAGACCATTTCTGAGCATCCATTCACTGACTAGGTATAGTGTGAAGTTCATTGATGCTTTTATGCCAGATCCAACTACCGCAATGCCATGTGCAAACGCAATGATCTCTATTCCATCTGGCAGCGGTTGCCGTAAGAGGTCGTCATAGAATAAGTTCCATAAGTCTGGCCCAATAACCGAACCTTGCGGTACACCACTAGTGACATTTATACCACCAACGTCCGTCAGCAGTAGCCTCTCTCGAAGGTAGTACTTTATGGTTCTTGCTAGGTAAGTTGGGGTGTTTTTGCTTATCAAAGCATCTCCAATTTTGGCCCAAGGTATCGTGTTGAAGGCGTTGGTGACATCGATTGAAACTAGTGCGCATAAATTCCTGCGTCTCCACGGTCTGGACTCGTTACGGTTTACTATAGTTAGTACCTTTTCCATCGCATCAATGGCTGATCGGCCGCGTTGAAAGCCGAATTGGTTGTCTGAAAGACCCTCTGGTATCCCTGCAAGGTGAGTCTCAAGGCGCCGCTTGATAACCCTCTCGAACATTTTCCCGATAACTATAATTAACTATAAATATATAGTTAAAGTTCCGCCCATCAAAACGTTTTCCATAGAACATAAGTATTTTAAATTTGTGAGACATGTAAATACAATTATATTTGTTTCCTTATATCATTAATTAGCAGAAAGTTTTCATTTTTGTTAGTCATATTATTTATATTTATTAGAACTGCGTGTACTTCATTAATATCCTTGGGAAGTGGTGGGTGATATTTGGTTTTTTATTATATAAATTTCTACGAATATATGAAATATCATTAGCCAGTAATTGTGTATCGTTTCCTTTCGAAGTTCTTTTCTTATTATTTTAGATGGCATTTCGTTTATATTGCTTTCAGAATTTCAGATATTTTTCATTTAATATTATTACTTGCTGTTTGACGTTCAATTGTAGAATCTGATTCATGAGTCATGACTGATGCAAAACAGATTTTTCTTGATCAAGAGTTTTTTCCTTCTTGAAGACCAATTTGGCCTTGCATGTTTTATTGACGCATTCCCATGTTCTATTACCACTAGTCTTTGATTTGTATTTAAATTTGAATTTAAAATTGTTTAACACTGTTAATATTTTGCCATTCTGGCTAAACATTGTTGTAATCTCCATGAAGTTGAATAAATATTAACTACTAACATTTGTAAGACGTAAGTAAGTACTAACTAGTCTTATCAAAAGTATAGGAACCGATATTACCGATATGTTTCGTTAAAACTTAAAAATACATTTCGATTTAACTTACCAATTTGTACGCAAGACAAATTAAACGATATACATACATGGTATCTACATTGGTACACATAGGCAAGTATATATGATTTTGATTTAGGTATACTAGGATATAGTATATGTAGAAGGTATATAAAATAAATTGCTGCAATTTGTATAAAGTATCTTATTGGTTTTGCCGCAAATTGTATAATCTTAATTTTTTTTCCGCAGTTTACATATCAACTTTTAGAAAAAGGTAAATTTTGCCGCAGTTTACATACAGCCACCGGTTTTAAGCCCTGCAATATTGAAAATATTAATTTTAGTGTTATACCTAAACTCTGTTCAAGAAATGTATTCTGCGGTGACTAATTTTCGTCGAGGCACAGTCAGTTACAAACACCCGTTTGTCACCCTTACCTAGTTAACTATTTGTACACCTGCTGTGTAATATCTCCACGCCTATGCACACAAGTCGGCCGCCGACTACATTTTTTAACTTAAACAGAGTATAGATAATTACCAGTTATGATAACTGGCATATTCTAAATTTGCAATTTATATCCATACATATTATTTTAGTGAAAAATACCATCGTGTAAGGATTATGAGACTTCGTTACAAAACTAAACAGTTACAGAGAATGTTATGAAACGTAATCAAACTCCCCATCAAATTCTACATTTTCTGCTTCCATATTTTGTTCATCAGCAGTTGGCTATTGCCTATTTATATATTTCTTCATAAAATAACCCATGTTTTTCGATTATACTATCTTCTACTTGTCTTAAGTTTTCAATTTTTTTGGGGCTTATTGGCACTTTATTATTATACACTGTCGTATATGCACTTTTCAGTGATATACCTCTACCGACAATTGAGTAACCAAAAGACCATAAATTAACCGGTTTCAATTTGGTTCTCAATATATCGATATCGCTACCTTACTTGTTTAGACCTTCAATCCTCAACGACCATAAATTAACCGGTTTCAGATCGGATTGAAAGAATACAATTAACGTAGGACTACCTTCACCGTTTAAACTTTAGAATCCTCAACGACCATAAATTAACCGGTTTCAGATCGGATTCAAAAGTACGGCAAAATTGTGTGACTACTCAAACAGAACAAAATAACTTTTGGTCGGAAACACTTTTATTAAAATATAAAACAAACATATTAAATAATTTTACTGTTCAAAATACTTAGCCCGTACCACGACCGCCACACGGGCGGCCGTCATACCCGCGTCCTCACCGCGAACACCAGCGACGACCGGACTCCTCATGCCTGCGCTTACGGCGGCGTTATATAGAAAATATTATTGTCGCCTCAGCACATCTTACTTCGCTGGCCCGACCTACTTCAATAATTTATAATTTTAAAATATCCCCACCCTTACAACATACATATTAAATAATATTATTTTGACGACTGTCTACAATATACGACAACACCTTGACTGTTGGCAATGTTATATTATTATTTGTTGCTAATTTTAATAGTTTAAATGTGTGTTTTGATAACCCATCGATATAGTTTCGTGTGATTACAGTACCTTTATATTTTGTATTATACTCGAAACTCATGTATGTAGATGGAGTAAAGGATTGCTTTTGGTCTTTTGGAACTTTTTTACCAAATGTCTCAACAGATAAACATGTCTTTTTATAATAGGATGGCCACCATTTTTAAAGTCGTAAACTTGAATCGTCTGAAACTTGATAACTTTGTACTTTTCACAGCATTCATTCACCATTTTGATATAGTCATCTGGCGCATATATACGATCGTGTTTTCTTATTTTTTTTTATTACTCCAAAATCTTGATCATTAGGTAAAAATGTATGACCTCTTACAGGGAAAAAGTGGTAAATCCTTTCAAATCATTGACTATCTGTCAACGCTAGCAAAAATCGTATAACGGTATTATTTTTGTGTTCGCCCAGACAACCATCACAGAAAAAGTATAATTCTTTTATATCCGAATTGATATTATTATTTATATAATCCAGTAACGTAGAGCACAGTCGTTAGACCCCTTGCAAGCTTCACCCTCATGTTACATGTAAAATGTAGATTCTTCGGTTTTCAAATTTTTAATCCCAAAACAATTCACCCATAATTGTCTTAAATAAAAAATGTCTTGTACAGGTATGTTAGGTAGGGGTAAATTTTGCATGAAATCAAAAGTAATTGCCATAACATCCTGTCTCTCTTTACAGAGTTGTTGTATAGATGCCATTTTATTATGAAATTTTTTAGCTCTTCGTTTGTGTACCATTAATGCTGCAACAAAAGTCCTTTTCACATTGTCTGCAAGAAAAGGACTCTTTATTTTTACATTGAGTTGCTCACATGTAATACAAGTATCTACTTGTGGCCTACCAAATCTAATAGAAACATTTTCTTGGAAAAATTTTAAATAATACTTGTAGTTAACATTTACTTGAGGATATTTTTTCACAAATATGCCATGCATTATTTTAATGTCTAAACGAGCATCAAGGTATTCGATTTCTTTTCCAAAAGAATGAGTTTTTTTATGGGAAAGGAAAGAATATGCTCATGAATTATGAAGCATATTTCAGGCGACTTGGTATTAGCTTTAGGATGTTTTCCTCTATTACCCTTTGGACTTTTTCCCAAAATGATTAAATCACAAAGTCTACGAACTCTATCTTCAGTTACACCATTTATACTGACAAATGCCTTTTTACATAGGTACCTTTATCTTATTATCAATAGTAGACAAGTAATAATTGAAACTGTATTGTCTTGCAGTGCCATTTCCAGTTCGACCTCGTCGTTGTTTTACATCATATTTTTCAATATTCTGTTGTAGATAAATATCTTGTTCATTTTTAGTCGAGAAGTTATTGAGTTTTTCAATGCAAAATTGAAAATCTTCGTCTCGAAACTCGGTGAAACAGACATTCTTACAGGCTACAACACGATTGCGCAATTTTTCCTTTTTTGACCCGACTAATTACACCACGATTGCGCAAAAAATTTGGAACACGATTGCGCCCCGATCCCTTTTTACCTGTTAAAATCACAACACGATTGCGCACCAAATGATATGTGTATATACTATATATAATAATTTATATACAACATAAAATAATGTATACATACAATACAGTTCATATAAAAATAATAATAATTAAATAATTGTATTGACATAGTCATAAGTCATATTTTTTCAGTTCATAATCGTAATAAAATAATAATAATAATTAAATAATTGTATCGTAGTATATATTTTTTATATAATTTTTTTTTTAAAAATTACATTTGGTGACTAGCACAAAAACGTGGTCCCATTGCTTGCAAATAGTCATTCATTGATATTTTATTATTTTTAAATTGTTCCCAAGTATCAATTATAAATTTAATATTGTTTTCGTAATTTATTTTTTTCATTACGTTTAAAACTATTTATTTTTAAATATGTTTCAGTTTGAATACCTAATAATATGTTTATTACTTGGAAAGTAGATGGATGCGAGGTATATTTGAACTTTTGATTCTTCAAAACTTTTTGGAATTTTAGGCATACTCTTACGACGGAAATCGTACATACTTTTTCTCCATAACCTCAAATCAGAATGCACAAGTTCGATATCATTTTCTGAATTTTGAAGTTCAGCTCGAATTATTTTATTCGGCCTTGTTAATAAATCATTTTCGCATTTCCTTTTGATACGGGAATTGATAATTTGCCTACCAACGATATTATCAGCAATTACATTATGATTATGATCATTAAGCATACTAATAACTATTGTAACATCATTATTAACAAGCAGACTAGCAGAACAGTTTTTATTAGTACAACGGTATCGGATACTACCACATTTTTTCAGTACATTAAATTCTCTGTATTTATATCCATCGACTAATATGCTCGGCTTGCCTTTTTCTGTTTGAAATTTTTTTTGGATTTTTAAATCCATTTTAATATTAAATTAAATTGTTAATAATTAAATTTAAATTGTTATTAATTGACACACGCTATTTAACACTATACACCTTACACTACATATGTTCACTCTATACGCGATACAAATTGCGAATGAAACATAAATACCAACATCCAACACCGATATGATGATATCGCTTATTAAGAAAAAGTTATCTTTATAGTTTATTATCTTCATTTATTGCTTTACACTGAGTCGACGATCAGATAAAATTATAAAAATAAAAATAAATACCAATGCTCACTCGTTCAGTTTTGTATATGTATATAATATCAACAAACAATTAATATTGAGTACCTATTGACTTTAATATAATTTATAATATTATATATTTCCATTTTGAAAAAGTGCATTTTGTGAATTAATAGTTTGAGTGCATGTATTATGTGTGCAAGTATCGACTTACGGCATTATTTTTATATGAACAAAATAAAATATCGACTTACTTATGACATATTAAATTTAGAAAAAACAATTTTTAACCAAGCCAACGATGATAATTTTTCATAGACCTAATTACTAGTTAAAACCATGGTTTAAGTGCTTGTATGTATACATTATTTTATGTTATATATAAATTATTATATATAGTACACATATCATTTGGTGCGCAATCGTGTTCCAAATTTTTTGCGCAATCGTGGTGTAATTAGTCGGGTCAAAAAAGGAAAAATTGCGCAATCGTGTTGCAGCGAAATTACCATTGATAGCTACCGGAGTTGCTATTTCCGCAGCACTAACAATCTCGTCGGTTATTTTTTTAACTGCAATATTAATGTCTGCTATTGTTTTTAATCGAGTTGAAAGTATTATGTTTTCTTCGAGCGTATTTCTGAATAAGTCCCAATTTGTTAGGCTAGTTGACCTACCCACTAGAAATAAGAAAACTAGTTCAACAAAAACGTCGAGCGAGACGAACATGGCATAGTACACGGAACCCAACGGATAAAACAGAATGGAACCGTGTTAGCAAAATTCTTCATGACAAAATCAAAGAAATGAAAAATGAAACGTTTAAAACATACTTGAGTAGTCTCACTGCGACGGATAATACTGAATATTCGTTATGGAAAGCAACAAGACACATGAAGAGGCCTCGTGTTCAGATACCACCTCTCCGTAAGGAAGACGGCACCTGGGCACGCAGCGAACAAGAAAAAGCCGAAATTACGCTCGGCATCTTGAACATGTATTTATGCCAAACACAATTGACTCTGAGCTCGACATTTTGCATTGCCAACCACTTAATGCAACACGTGAAAAAATCAAACATTTCTCGCCGTTGGAAGTTGCTAAAGAAATAGATAACAACTTAAACCCAAAAAAATTACCAGGCTATGATGAAATTAGTCCAAAAATGCTGAAAGAACTTCCAAGGAAGGCTATAATTCATCTTACACACATATACAACGCTATTTTGCGCATGGAATACATTCCAGAACAATGGAAACGAGCACAAGTGATCATGTTGCTCAAGCCAGGAAAACCGCCTGAAAATGTCACATCATACCGACCGATATCACTCCTTCCTAGTTTATCTAAACTTTTAGAAAAACTTCTGCTTAAACGCCTAAAACCGATTATAGAGAGAAAAGATCTTATACCAGAACATCAGTTTGGATTTCGCAACAAACATTCGACAATCGATCAAGTACATCGAGTAACTAATGTGATTAGTAAAGCTCTTGAAGAAAAAAAGTACTGCTGTGGAGTATTCCTTGACGTAGCCCAGGCTTTTGACAAAGTCTGGCACAAAGGATTCCTCATCAAACTGCGTGATCAGCTACCACATACTTGGTGTGCACTTCTTGAATCATACTTGACCGACCGTCAATTTCGAGTCATACACGAAGAAGCAATAACCGAATGGAAAGACATATCAGCTGGAGTACCGCAAGGTAGTGTTCTAGGACCTACATTGTACTTACTCTATACGGCTGATATACCAAACGATGACAACACAACATTAGCTCTGTTTGCCGACGATACGGCAATTTTATCAACACGTAATAATCAGCTCACTGCAACTGATAACTTACAGAAGTCAATTAACAGTATCTTTGCCTGGACAAGACGTTGGAAAATTAAGATCAATGGCGATAAATCGGTGCACGTTAACTATACGTTACGTAAAACCGAAAATATCCAAATAGTACTGAATCAATCACCAATCCCACAAAAAGATTCAGCAAAATATCTTGGAATGCACCTCGACTCTCGTCTAAACTGGAAATACCACGTCTATCAGAAAAAAAATTCAAATTAAAGAAAAAATGCGAAAACTTTATTGGTTAGTCGGACACCGCTCCGAGTTAACCATCGAAAACAAACGTCTACTGTACGTAGCAATTATAAAACCGATCTGGATTTATGGCATTCAACTGTGGGGTTGTGCCAGTAAGTCTAACATCGATGTAATACAACGCTGTCAAAACATCGCCCTTCGGACCATCACTGCAGCCTACCGGTTCGAAAGAAACAACGCAATTCACCGTGATATGATGCTGCCTACAGTAGCAGACGAAATCCAAAGGTTTGCTCGCAAGCACGAGACGAGGCTAGATCACCATGTCAATCCACTAGCCATCCAATTATTAGATAACTCCAAGGATATCAGACGTCTTAAGCGTCTGAAACCATACGACTTAGTTTAAGATTTTAAATTAAGGCAGGGGCCACTTCGTTGGAAGTGTCTCCATCAACGTGTAATATATATATTTTGTATCTAGTATGTAAAATATGTATAATTGTCAAACATATTTATAAAGACCTTTGGGTCGTTTAAATAATAAAGCCCCAGGGCATTAAAAAAAAAAAAAAAAAAATTGTATGTACTACGGTCATTTCTTTTAGAGTTATACCAAAAACCAAAATCAATTTTTTCGAAAATTAGTTTTCCATAAAAATTCCCGTTTTTTCCTTAATTTTTCATTTGTTTTTCACGGCGCTTTTGAAAACTACTGAGAAAATTTAACTTTTGACCCCCCAAAGTACCAACTAGATTCACTTTCCTTTCCGAAAAAGTACTATTGAAGAAAATCAAAGCATTTTTACTGTCCTAAAAGGTGACACAAAAAAAAAAATAAAAAAAAAAAACATACATCATTGTAAAATCAATACATTCATTGCTCCGCTCAGAATCTAAAATGGGAATATTTAGGTTTCGACATGATCGTTTTTTTTTTGTTTCTTGTTGAAATTAAAAACTGATGAAACCTTAGATTCTTGACATTGTCCTCAATAATTGTATCTATTAGTATTTTCTAGACATGATATAATTTAAAAAAAATTTTAGTTCAATTTATATTATACATTTTGTAATTGATGTGTCATTTCTGATCGCATTTAAAAATTATAACAAGTAAACTAAAAATTTTATTTATAACATGTATTTTTCATATTTCATAAATACAATTTGACTTTTAATCCATACATTTCAGAATCGTAATAATTAGGTACTATAGTATTTAATTTCAAACAGTCGTGAAAAGTAAATAATAATATATAAAAACTAAACTAAACATGATAAAATAAAAACTATAATAGCGACTTAGCCACCAATGAAATAAAGATAAAAATTGAAAAAAACAATTCCTAACAATGCTTAGGTATAGGTATAGGTATAGGTACTTACATATAATATATATTTTGTCTAAATGGTATTAAAAAACAATAACAACAATGGTCAATGGCAAAAGAAAAAACGAGTAAAATAATTTTCGTAATCGGTGGTCTTCCCCCCACCATCACCAACCATGGCAACCGAATTGAACTAATATAACCTCTCTAAATCTAAAACATATTATTTCAAAGAATGTGCAACAAATTAATTTTGCTACCTATAGGAATGTTTTCTTTCACATATATCCAACCCACCCAGCAGAGTAAATTACATTTTTAATGTTGTGAACTTTTTTTATGCTATAATAATGGATATTCGATTCCTTTCTTTTGTCCATCAATCATATGACACAAAGAAAGTTTGAGTGTTATGAGAATTGGAGTAGTGAGTTAAGCCATTTGTTATTAGTATGAAGCCATAGCCCCTAGCTAAGACTTAAAATGGTCCGGTGTCCTCGGTTTTGTAAATACATACTTTTCAATTTGAATAAACTAAAAACATAACCTTTTTTGTAATAATTGAATTTCTGTAAACCAAAAATAGCAGGAATTTAAAACGACCACGAATTAAATAATTTCACTAAAATAAAATAAAATATGAAAAATCACTACAATACTACACAACAGTAGAATGTGGACCTTCGAACATCAACACGCGGACCATCAATTGGGAACCACTGAGTTAGACGATAAAGCGCTTAACAGAGATTTATTGACTGTGGGTATTTTAAAATCTGAGTGAAAAAACGCGTAAAATTGAGTTTTTGATATAATTTGAAGGACTTTGGATTGGAATTTTTGGATACATTTAGTATTGGAAACATTGGCTACGTCCCATATATTTGGTTGCTGACCAAATGAGTCTCAGCTGGAGTAATTTATTCAGCAATAGCTTGGTAAAGGTAAGTTTTAAGTTTTAAGATTTTTTATTTTTTAGAATATTAAGGTACTCAATAATTTATTTTATTATTATAACATTATACTCCTAGCTAAAAAATATTAAAATCCAAAAGTAACGATCACCTTTTATCATTAAAAATGTCTAAAGCCACTAGTTAAAAGTTGTTATTTTTGTAACAAACGCATCAATAAATGTCTATAACAAATCTGTAAAATATAAAGACCGTACCTATAATATCCAGACATTCAGTTATGACCTGTTATGTGATGCAAGTGACGGCCACGACAACAGTTTATTATACTTTGGTTATTTTACGTTTTTTAAATCATTTATTTTAACAGTATAACTAATGAATAAAGTTCGAATTTTGTAGCAAAATAAATCGTTAAAAAGCATTTATTTGATTTAAATTTGAAAAATACAAAAAATCAAAATATTTTATCTTTTTTCTAATAATTAAAAACAGTCTATTTGATATAACTTCAATAGTGTATACAAAACCTGTATATTTCGATAGTTGTTTTACTAGTCATATTTAGACAATCAACACAAATTGCAATCAGAATGATACGAAATGAGTTTATAAATAATAATTACTGTTTTATCACACTCCCATTGATAAGAAAAGCATTTACTACAATACCTTAGCCAAATTCTAACCTCACAGTAATAAATAATAAAATGTCTTGAAAAATCGATTTTATCAAAATATTATTAACACGATGACCACGAGTTTTTCAAATCAAATTATATCATAATTATAGTAGCCGATAAGTGCCATATTATATAGACCATAATTTATAGATATAGAAACAAAAACGTTATATATTATTATGCAATTATAGGTTAGTCGTGTAGTGGAAATTGAGTTCAAGCAAAATAAGAGAATCTATTTAGCTGCCTGCAATACAAAAACACGGAGCATATGTGCTGAAGCCACAAGAAATGTAAATAACTAATATTTAACGTAACTGCGATGACTTGAACGAGTGTGTTGGTGTTGGCGGGGGAGGGGGTTCGGAGGTTTCGTACGGGAATGTGTCGATTAAAGTCTTTTCTTTTTCATTTGTGGAAATAATCAATTTATCAGAATAAAATAATGTAAAGTTAACAACGAACCACACGCTAAACACGACTGGCGTGTAGGGACTACAGACTGTATTACCTATTTTATCTATCCGTAATATTATATTATAATATCGCACAACGCAACACAACTAAAATATTTGCGTTCGGCTGAGAATGACGATGTTTACAACAACAATAATAATAATAATATAGGGTAGATGTAATATTATGGTTTTCTCATTGGTTGTCGTCGAATTGACTGTCGGGTGCGAGATCGTTGTGGTCCGTTGTGGTTTTGGATTTGCGCTCGTTCAACGTGGTCCAAGCACAATGGATTTGGAAATGCAGTCTCGTCTCTAGCGAATAACCAGAGTAATTTTTTCTGTAAAAAAAAAAGCTGAATAAGGCAGAAGAAACGAATAGGTCGGTTAAGGTAATGTTATTGTTAAGTTTCGGGGGCCGAAAACTTTTTTTTTTAAATTTGAAAAAATTAACTTTTTATTAGTCAACAATGGCCCACACTTTTTTGGTAGGTGGAAATCGGTTTTAATGGATATCAATATGAGGCAAACATTTTATAACATAAATATTATAGTATTATATTGTTTATATTATGTAAACACTAACTTTTGGTACAGACAATATACAGTTCCGGGCTGTAGTCGTTTGTCATCAGACGTTTACCACCAAACGATATTTTCTCTACAATAATATCCGCCAGTCCACCGCACCGCACCAATATACCGACCGGTGACCGCGGACCAAGCAGTTCGTTTTTAAGAAATAATATTTATTATATGTATTACATTATTAAGTGCAGAAAAAGTGTTGCCGTGTGGGTCGTGAGTTGGTAGTGTCACTGACACGTTTCGCGTCACTCGGATTCACCGAATTATAAGGCGCATGCGACTACTTATTATTCTGGATAATAGTATATGACATACGCTTTGGGCCGTGTACAATTAACGCAATTGATTTTACTCTTTTGTGTATAATGTATTAGTATTCTCGTGTTGCAATGTATGCTTTACGCCTTTAACCGTTAAACAGCGAGACTGCCGGGTTGCATAGAAAATGTATCTATTAATTTAATGTACCAAGCACGGGCCATTAAATCTTGTTTAAACGACCATTACCTCACAATTGGTTCATTAAATGTTCAGTTATCATTCGTACCTATATAATTTATTTAATCATAGATTTCTACTATGAGATCAACGTTCTGCACAGACCTCGCCACTTGCAACATTTATTTACTATTAAATATTTTATACATCTGTAAAAATGTCTAATTGTTTAGTGTAATGCTTATGGTAATTACAACAATTCATATTATAAATTACATTTTGCACATTTTTTCACTTGTGCCTACCTATTGATTATTATTTATAACAAATATTTTTTTTTTTTTTTTTTAACGGAAGACAAGAAAAATGAATGAGCATATTTTAGTGATTAAGATAGTTTTTACACTCATTAGTGTATGCACTTTGCCGTGTTATGTAACGGACCAGTAAACTTTTTAATTTTTATCTTGTTTTTAATTTAAAAATGTATGTATTTAATTGTACCTATTTATTGAATTAATAAATAATAATTGATACCTTATAAACTTATAAAATTATTTACTATATTTATTTTTCGGTAAAATATATTATTTAAAAAAACTTGATTCTGAATGGTAATTATTATAGGTTATATTATTTGCCATTTAGTAATATTTTAAAGAAAAAGAAAAAGCATCAATTGAAAAGTGAAATAAAATAATATTATGGTATATTTTAATAATTCTGCTACACATCACTCATACCTACCTAGCTATTTATTATATTATTTTTTAAACTATAATTATTTCTATAAGATTTAATAAAAATATTTTTTAATAAAGAAGAATTTATCACCGAATTTCGGTTATAAACGATTTCTTTTGTGACAAATAATAATGTTAATGTTTTCGAATCGTGACAAATAGGAAATGTGATCATGCAGCGACAAGATTCACGACCGTACTTTGCCGTTTCGAGGTAATACGCCGCCTTATCCAGGTTGCCTTTGGATTTGTACAAAAATGCCAGCTCCACGTGCGCGTATGGCACCAAGAAACGGTCCTCTTTGATTTTTTTCTCCATTGACACGACGGACTTGAGACACTCTTCTGCGTGCAGCGGGCTGTTCATAATGCGCAGGCACACTCCTTTCAGCAGACATCCGAGTGCCTTGTTGTCGTACTCGTATTCGCTGCCATATTGCCCTGTGTATGAGAAATAAACAAATATCAGTACTTGTATATAGGATATTATAGGTATTACAGTGGCGGCACCAGACTTTTTGACTATAGGGGGGAAATATTTGTTATTAATAATTGTTGGGAGAGGGTAGAATACGATGTTTTAATATTATCCTTACTTGGAAAACATATTTTCTCATACAATTAAACATAAATAAACCAGGGAAGTCGCTCGTACGTGCCGAGTATTCGAGTGTACCTCGCATTGAGTAGAAAATTCATTATATTATAAGCTACAACTGTATTATTATTATATAGATGTATAAAGTTTGAATTTAATAATAAATAATTGTATATGATAAACGGTTCTGAGTAGAGACTCCACTGTCGGCGTGGACAACCTATACCTACTTATAAAGGTATTTTGTCATATATTTATACTGTTATAAGTAATTTGTTTTTCTATTAGTAATACCGCTGAACTAACTTTGGCCAAAAACAAATCGCATAATATATTATATGGTAGGTAATTACTATAATTATACATAATAATACTTTACTATCTATTGCAAATTTTAGTGATGTTGACTTGATATTTAATTAAACGCGTAATATAAAAACATTAAAATAAAAGTAGAAAATTAATAATGTCTACAAATAGCACTGAAAAGCCAAAATATTTATATCATGGAAAGGAAATGCTAATTTAATAAATGGAAAAAAATTCAAATCTCGAAAACTGATTTATATTAAAAATCCTCGTTTTCTCATTATTACCTTTATAAAGTGTTATACAATAAACCAGGTGGCCCAACCCTTTTCAACTTGCGGTCCACATTCAACATTTTTATTTATATTGCGGGCCGCATATGCCGGTTTATTTTGATAAAATAAACACTATTAATATACTAGAACATTTTAAGATATTTTTAAATTGTTTGAAACCTTATTGAAATAACATTTTTTTCTAAATTATAATTTTAGATTCTAATCGGAGCGATGGATGTATTGATTTTACATAATGTGTTTTTTTTAGTTTTTTTTTTGTGTCTATTATCACCGTTTAGGACAGTAAAATTGCTTCGATTTTCTTCAACAGTATTTTGTTCGATGAATAAGTGAATCTAGTTGGTGCATTTGGAAAGTCAACATTTAAAATTCCAAATAGATGTCAAAAGCGCAGGGAAAAACAAAAGCAAAATTAAGGAAAAACGGGAATTTTTACGCAAAATCAGTTTTCGACATAATAAAATTTGGTTTTTAGTGTAACTCTAATAAAAAAAATGACCATAGATACATGACATTTTCACTGAATTATGATATTAGCACTTTTTATACATGATCAAATTTTCAATTTTTTTAGTTTTTTTCTATAAATGTCAATAAAATGTATTTTTGGGTCGAAAAGCGCGAAAAATGAATACAAGGCTCCTGATATATTGTTACAATAGTAGTTGAAAAATATTAAATATACATAGGCACAACTTTTTTATAAGCATTTAAAGTTCGATTTTTGTTAAAATTTATCATATTTAAAATTTAAAAATGATTTTGTAGTTAAAAATGTATTAAATGTTCAACTTTATAAGTAATAACAATATAAATATAATATAAAATATCCACACTGACAAACCGTCTAAGCTCAGAATCGTGTTTCGTATACAATATTGTATATATCATATGATATTATATTATTGAATTCAAATTTAATACCATTCATATACAATGACCCACTTGTAACCTAAATTTTACCATTTGTTGTTATTCTACTTTTCTGGGATAATTTTACGAATACTATAGCGATACCTGTCGTCAACGTGTTTTTACTGCAAATTTAGCTAAATAATCTGTATGATTACGAAGTGAAATATTCGCATTAAAAATAAAGCGTAAGCCGTAAGGGCATACTTTTACCTAAGACCTAAGACCGAACCTAATATTTGACGTGAATACGTCTGAATGGAATATGAAAATAAGAGAAACTTCGACGAACTTGTTAACTAAGTTTAGACGGTAAGTTCGGAGAAAAACTTTGTAGCTCTTAACTTTTAAGTGGCAAATTACATTTCATATAATAAATATTAAATTTAATATGATGGAAATGGTTTTAAACATGACATACAAAATAAGCTTTTCGAACTGTTCATTTTGCAATTTTAAAGCAGTAAAAATAATAAGTATAGAATAACTGCATAAAGTTTGAGTTGTTCCTTTTATCGATTAAACGTTGAACACAGATGGTACTTTAGATGAGTGATTATTGTGGAACTACTAGACACTAGTAGCTCCAAGAGTTCAACATAGTAAATTAATTCCATAAAGGATAATGATTGTAAGTTGAAACTATTATGATATTGTTGAACTTAAATAAGATGCAATTTGTTAAATAATTTTAATTAGTACTGACATCGAAGTGATTTTAAAGAGAGACACGTAGGAGGTATACACTTCGACTAAAATTTTTATATTTTTCTGAAATAAATAGATAAGATCTCAGGTCTCAGCTGCTTATTATAGCTATTCATTTCCAGCAACCAATGAGCTATTTTACATATTTTTAATTATAGTATTTAAATATCTGTATATCCACCGAATCCTTGCTGTGCACATTTTATCAATCTATAGTAGAATGATAATTGATTTTATCACGAATGTCATTTTATATATCATCTTGAATGATATAAATACTGATATAATTACACTATGCATATAATAATAATTGTAAAGTTTATTATTTAAAAAAAAAAGCCGTCTACCAACAAAGGACGATAAGATAATAATATATTATATTATACGAATATTATTTTAAATAATATTAATGAAACATTATACCTAATTTCAATGTATGTTTTCCTCATCTATATTCTCTTTACTTCTAAAAAATTTGTTACTCGTCAATAGACGCAAGACAGCCAAATCTAGTATAAAACCTCCAACTACCGAATGTCAGTCGTTTCAGCTAGACTTTGTAGCGCATTGTATATTACAATATTTACAAATTTACGTTGATCATAAATTGGAATAGTTCTAGGTAAATACGAGAATAAATTTACTTTACAGTTCACCTAATATTATAAAAACGAATTGTTACATATTAATTTTGTTTAGTCTACATTAACTTACATTAATGATATAAGCACTCGGGTTTAATACACCTTGCTTTAATAAAACATCTAAATAACGGATAATATATAGGTAATCACAAATCATTATACTTATATTTTCTATTATTACGATACTTATAAACTATAATATATCTAGAGCGGGGTAAGCCAACGAAAATAAATAAATTGCGTTACCTCCATACATAGAAATGCGGAATTATATATTTTTTTGGACTTGAAGTGGCACAACATTTCTAAGTGAACTGCAGTGATCTCTATTATCTATGCTATATTTTGACGTTCCACGCGACTAAGTACTCGAGTAATCTTAAATAACTCTTATATACGTATAGGTACATTTTATTATCTACTTAAATATTGTAATTTTATTAAGTTATTGGAACCAATGGTGGGGGAGGGTCCTTGTGGTAATTGCTACTTCTAATTTTTAAATTAGTATACTCAACATTATTAATTTAATTTATGAGTAATTTTACCAGCAATTTTTTTAATCTAAGCGTTAGCACTCATTTATTCAGAATATAAACTGTAATTATTATATAGAGATATATAATTTTTAAATAAAACAATATAATTATTATAGGAACATTAATTATATACTGTTTAGGAAGTATTATACACGGCATATTAGTTTTTTAACGCCTACACATAAAATAACAAAGCAAAATATAATGACTAAGTCCCCGTGCGTTTTCCACTACTTTAACCCGTAGCTGGTTATATCAATTACAAATGTTGTCAATGCCAAACTCATTTTATCGTCAATATTTTTGTTCAGGACTTCAGGATTGTAATTTTAACACAGTTATAATGTAACTGTAGAATTTTGAAGTGACAACGCTTTTGAAGTTCAAATAATTCCAAATTTTAATTAGTTTCTAATTAATCATATTATCAAAGGGCTGACGTTAACATATCCATAATACAATTTACCCTCTTAACTTTATCATTACCAAAAATATTGAACAATCAAATATATTTTAACTATATATAGGGCTGTCACAAATAGGTGGCGAAGTGTATGTGCACAGACACTTGACTCTGCAACCTTACCAAAATATTAAACATACAAAAAGTCAAAAACAAAAAATAAATTTACTCTTGAGCAACAATATATTATAATATGGTACCTAATATTTACTATGTGATTTACAACTTGCACTTGCGTGCAGCGGTGCATACGAACTATCCTATTGGTGAATAATCAGGGAAGCGTAATAAATTCATAAAATCAGGGAGACTTTTTTTTTTTAATAATTTTATTTAAACCATTATTAATGAGCCCTAGTATTAATGGAACTATATACCAATAGTCATCTTATGTATTTTGCACAAGTGTCTAAGAAGATAAAAAAAAAATTATGTTGTACCAATCCTTGAGCCGACCCTGAATACTCTATTTAGTAACACTTATTATTTGTACGTTCAAAATATGAAAACTGTTGTTCTATTTTTAAACTCACAAAATATTTTATTGACATAAAGACGGACGACACAATTTTTTTATCGTACCTATACATTTATTTATCTTTGAATTCGAATTTAATACATTCATATTGCAGTGATTTACTCTGCAATCACAAAGTACGGCCGTAAGGGTATTATTGCCATTGCCGTTGAACATTGGCACGAAAAAAAAGAATCAATCTGTATTGGATGTAGCCCATCTATGCCAAATCAAATAGTATTTATTTATCGACAGTCCTTCTATTGAGTAAACGAAAACATATCATGGCTACATAAACTATAAGTACCTATAACTTTCTAGAACGCGGGTTTTTATTCAACTGTAAATTGTTTTTATTTTTATATTTTTGGATTTTTGTCCGTATAAATGTATAATATATCTGTATTATTATATCTGTACGAACTGTAATGGTTATTAAATCTATTGACAACAAATTTTTTTGCATATTTTGACAAAATTTGATATTTATTATTGAAGTGTATAGGTAATTAAATTATGCACTGTTTTCAAAGCCGAATAAAGATGTAAAATAATATTTCATCATGTAAAACACTTTAATGATATATTTTTTCGACTACAAACCTATTTTTTTTTGGTACACTTGTATACATTTTATTGTTTTGAACAGGAAATTAAATGTCTTGTTAATAAGCTTGTAAAGCAATTTCCCTAAACAAATTATTTGTGTTCTGTAAAGTAGATACATAATTAAATTACTCAATTTATTTTTTTCAATTATTTTTATACCAGTTAAATTAATAATTATCAGATAAACAAGATTTAATTGTGTACATTTTTCTTACTATATAACTTAACAACAATTTTTTGCACGTTTGATATGGAATGCACAATGATATGAAAAATTGTGATAATTTTTAGTGCATATAAAAATCTGTGGTCATAAATAACATTAGATAGGTATAGTATTATAATACTTAAATTTGCAGGCTTATACGATGTCACTAACGTAAAATATATATTGTATAAGTATATGACAGAGATGATATACCACATGCGCTTAAAGTTCACTGTGCTGCTCATTCACTCAATTTAGCGAAAAGAAAATCTTGTACCATTCCTGAAATACGAAATTGTATCGGTTCAGCCTCAACAATTATAAATTTCTTTCGAAAATCTCCAATGAGATCTGAGGTTATAAAAGAATTTATAAAAAAACATATTTCAAGTACCCAACAAAATACCCTTATAAAAATGTGTGAAACGCGTTGGGTAGATTGTCACGAAAGTATGTTGAGATTCAAAGATTTATACAAAGTTATAGCTTATGCATGACATAATTTTGAAAATAATCATAAAATAGAAACATCATAACTAGCTTTTCAATTATCTAAGACTCATCGCTCGTCTCAATTTATAATAGCATTATATGTCATAGAAAAACTTATTGCATTTACATTGCCATTATGTAATGCATTCCAAAAAGTAAATTGTGATTTATCTGAATGTTGTAAAAATGTTGAAAATTGTATAGGTACAAGTTTTATCTTCTATTCGCATAAATGCCGATAAAGAATATCAAACATTGTTTTTAGAAGTCGAACAAAAGTTGAATATATTGGATGAAACTATTCAAATACCTCGAATAACTGGGCGTCAATTGTCTTGTAGTAATACGTCAGCTGAATCACCGGAACATTATTATAAACGAACAATATTTATACCATTTATCGATTATTTTAAAAATCAATTAATAAATTTTCTAAACACAATGCAGTTATTTCTGTAATACAAAAGTTGATTCCAAATATATGGTGCTGGTTGTCAATATTAGTAACTTTACCGGTATCAACAGCATCATCGGAAAGATTATTTTCAACGTTAAAAAGATTGAAGTTGTATTTAAGAAATAGTACAAGTGAAAATCAACTAACAGGATTTGCCCTCATGTCAATTCATCACAGTATTTCAATAGACACTGAAGAAGTGATTAATAATTTTGCAAACCTGCCTTGAAAATTGAATTTTTTGCTTTAATTTAATTTATATAATATTCTAGTTTTTATAAATTATTATTAAAGTAAAGTTAATTTATAATAATAATTAAAGATATTTTTTTTCTACCTCGTTTAATCAATGGTTTTAATCACAACTATAAAAACGTTTGAACTGGATGACTACTGAAGCGTTTTTTTTTTTGTATAACTTTATATGTTATAATTACTATGAGGAACATTTTATGAATGTACACGGACACACGTTCCGGTCGTCAAAACCAGTCATACTCAACTTGTGGCCCCACAACTTTTTTTATGTAGCCCACAAAAACTCAAAATCAAAAATCATACTAATTTGAAAATTATATTTCATGTTATTTGTCATACAATCCTATATAATAAATCATAAAACGTTGTATCATAATATTATCATCGTAACTGTATTTTTAATTGCTTTATTTGTATGCGTTGTGTTTCATCCCCACCCAAGCAACCTAATAACTCAATGTTGCGACCCGAGTAGTAGGTACGTAATAAACATACACGTAGGTGGTCCAAGCAAAAAAAAAGTGCGCCTATTCTAAACAAATCGTCCACCAAGTGAATCGGTCAAGACGTCACTCTATAGTTTATATAGTCAGAAAGGGCTGCTCGGTTGCAGAACACGTATATCACGTATATCATACAACCGGCTGCCTGGTATCGGAATTCAGCTGGCGCGATTAAATCCGCTACTAATTGACTTTAGACTTATACAGTATACAGTAACCATATATGACTGTATTGATTTAGCGCGGTACGTAAATCGGTTACATTACACGCACGCGATGGTCAGAAACTCTAGAAGCTCTCGAAGCTCTAGAAAAAGTAAAAAGTAAAAACCTATAAAGACTATAATTGTTTAGTCCTGACGAAATTTCTTAAGAAATGTCTATGCTTGTTCGGTTTAACAATAAATAGTACGTCAATATTAGCATTGTAGTAGTTATATATAGTAGGTAGGTTTAGGTTTCGGCAGAATACAAACATATTATATTGCAGTGTACCTATCATATTACTTCGTACGCCCGAAGTCTCATCATCGTTATTTTATTCGTAAAATTGTGAACGTCTTAAATCGCAAACTATAATGGAGTGAAGTAACGAAAGTCAATCGATCCGACAGTTTTGAACATCGGTGTAACATAATGTAACCCAACCTATATGGGTGATAATATTTTAAGAAAACCCTGTACCTACCAACTTTAATTTGTTCACGTCGCTAATGCTAATCGCGACTAATTGCTTGGGGTATCTTAATTATTTAATATTTTAGAAACTTAATTTTCAATTTGAGATTTAAAGTCATCTACACATCACTTCCTTTTACGAATTTCAAATTCTAATTTGTTGTAAATGAAAAATGTAGGTACCTAAACTATATTTAATTTTTAATTTGATTCCTTTTAATAATACTTGCTCAGTAACACCGACCGTCAGTTTTAGTGATCATATACTTACTCACTAACACCTACCGTCGGTTTACAGTAGACCACAAACTTCAATTTTGGATGTGGATGGTGAAGCTTGGAGAAAATCTGAAATTACCACTGAGGGGTTGGCGATATACGATAGCGTTCAATCCCGATGGTAGGTAGATATCTCAATAAATAATACATTCAGGGGTCTCCAATATATTGTTTTCTAGTGGGCCATAATATGAAAAATTAAAACACCAAGGCCAAAACACTTTTAATGACATTTTACAATTTTTAGTTTTATAGATGTGCAATGTACATAATAAACAAATGCAAGTTTTTAACGGTTGATATACCTAAGGGTTATGGCAAGCCACTGTTTAGAGAAGTGTAGAAAAGAGTAATTTGAATAAGTATAGTGTAGTGTCGTACTATGTTCCCTTAACTTAAAATATATATATTATAGTTATGTTTAATATTGAATGTAAAACTCTAATATTTATGTATTAAGGTGCATTTACAAACGCATATTTACGCTATTTTGTTTGTACAAATTTGATTTGCGAAATAAAACGTTGTAGTAATAAATCTATTGAAGTAAACGAATATTTAAACAAAATAATGATTTGTACAAATGGCTTCTACAAAAATTCTACCGGTGACTGAAATTAGAACTGTGGTTGGCAAAAATTAAGATGGACGTATAAATTATTTGTTTTTTAATTTTTTATTACTTATCATTTATTATTATACATGTATATCTTTGGAATGTGGTATTATATTTATTTAATATTACCACAGACTATAGAATAAACAATATAAATAGTAGGAAAACATTCAGTCAATTATATTTATATATATTTTGTTATTATTTAGTGTAAAAAATAAGTTATTTTGTTTAGTAACCTAGGGGGTAATTATTCCAAAAATCTTCAAAATATGCACGCATTTATATTCTAAGCAATCACTAAAATATGACCAGAATGAAAAAAAGTTTGATCCTCATCAAATAATGTTTTTCAGTACCGTTTTTTTTTTAGCCTCCACTGCCATGATTTAGCTCTTCAAAATAATACTGAATTCTGAGCGAAACGTTGACTGAATTTATTGGTTTTACAGTGCATGATGTGTTTTAAAATAATTGTTTCTAAAATATAGAAAAAAAAATTGGATCTAATCTGTATTTGTTGGGTAAAAAGTTAAAACTAGTCAGAACTTTACAATGGATTATTAGGAAAAATAGTTGAAACTTGAAATTTTCACGAAATATAAAAATTAGCATTTTCTATATATTTTCTAGTCACATTCATTTTTATGATGTTTTTTATAATATTAGTTGTATTAAATAATAAAATATAATAGGTACTTACCAATGTTTCAAATTCTTAAAAATATTATTTTCTATAATTTTTGTTATATGTGATTTAACTATAGATTACTCAAAAATAATAAAAAAAACTTGAACATGTTTCTGGATGTTGTGCGTGGGTCTGAGAGAGAAAACAAACATTGAGCTGACATCGTCTTAATAATAATATATTCAATATTATTAATACCTATTTTTATTTTTTATAGAAATAAATGTTTTATTATATTTGCAATAAATTACTAGGGAAGTATGTTGTGTTTCTGTTAAAAATGTTTGTATTGGTATGTGTTTTTCAAGTGTGAAGGAAAGCCCAAACGGGTCTATGATTATTATTTTATAGTACCGGAATTTAAGCACACCCCTCTTGATTCACCATGATCTCCGCCTACATATACACTGCATCGAGTTACAGCAAAAATAATGCTAACAATAAGTGATAACAATAACTTATAGACGAATAATAATAAATTGGTTTATAACTGTACCAGGATTTTTTTCAAGGTCCTTTGTGTTTCTGTCGATGAGCCTGTACAAATTGTCGCACAATGACTTGCGTTTTCCGAACACATTGAACAAGTTCCACAAGTACAGCAATTCAATGGCGGGCATGAACAGCCGGTTGTTCTGATTGGTAAACCTTTGAGATCTCTTCACGGCAAATTTTTCCATTGGTAACGATTTCCCCGCGATCCTCTGTTTGTATTTGGGCACGTCACTGCCGTGCACATAAAAAATAATAAATTATATTATACCCATATAATAAAATAATAGGTAGGTACTTATAATAATTTGAACGAAACCGGCTTAGGCTTTGAACCAAAACTCATTTTTTAGACTTTCGTTTTGTTTTTGTTTTTATAGGTTTCTCGGGTATTGAACGTCGAGAGCTTGTTTTAAATACGTAATAATTATCGATTTATTCAGTGTTGAAGTAGGTATATATAATAAACATTTTTTTTTATTTTGCTATATTAAACACGGCATCTTTATTATTATGTGGCCACTATTCAATATTTTTTCATATTATTAATATTTTTGTTGGTGTCTTGTTAACGAAAAACTAATATGAATATTAATAAATTTAGGTAATAAGTCGAACAATTCGACAATATTAAATTAAATTAAAATAGCACCTACTCAGGTACTTATTATGGTAATAGTATATTTGTAACGTTTATGGCTCCTGAGGCTTTTTTTTAATATTACACTGTTTGAATTGATTTCGGTTCAAAGCCTTGACAATGAAATTTTTAACAAAAAACTTAAGCTTCAATATTATAACGATATGATCATGTCGTGCAAGGTGCTCGCTTACGCCATTAGCTGGTTGACCGTATTGAGCTCATCGCGGGATAGACAATTGTATCCTCGCATAAGCATAATGCATGCGCGCTGGTAGTTGTATGTAGTGCGTGACCACTTGCTCTGCTCGGCCAATTTTGCCGCGTACATTTCTGCCCGTTTCCAGTTTAAGGCAACGCTAAAACGTAGATATCAGATTATTATGTATATACCGCGATTCATATACCGGTACCATGGTATATGAAACGTATTAATATCTAATTTATATATAATTAATAACAATATTATATCCGTTAAATTGTGTCAAGGTGTCGAATCACGAAACAATTGTTGGCCTAGGATTTTGTTTAGCACCGGGGGAAGAGGGGGCAAAACTTTTCAAAATAATATTTCAAAAAAATATTTATATTATAAATAATATTAAATACAATATTACAACAATTAGAGCTAAGTGCCCCCTATACGTATTACTTATTTCAGTTATTAGTATAAAGGAATTTAATAGTATTAGATAATTATAAAAGTATTAATGTATTAGGTAGGTAGTATAAGTTACTCTTAAATTTTATTTTACAACTATATTTAACATATACAGCACAGCTAATACATTATGGGGGTTAGTTCTCTCTGCCCCACTATAAATCTGCCACTGTTACAAAATCAGATAAATCCGTTCGTACACTGGAATCTAATAGGCCGCTGTTATTTCATTTCAAACAATTTAATAATGTTTAATAAACCTTGATGCCGGTTGACTTTTTTACCAGTAAACACATCATCTCGTAAAATATTAACATTTTTAAAAAAATATGTAAGATTAAAAAAAAGGTATGTTATCATATTTGTTCCAATTATTTACTTTTTTTAATGACAACACGCATTTTTAATTTCATATTATTTAGCAGTATATGTTTCTAATACATTAAGTATATTATTATACGAACCAATTGGCCCAGCACAGTTCCCAGTAGCATATGTGATGGAATTGCGGCCACGAGTCTTGGGACTCCACCGAAGCCGTGTACCACTTGATCGCGTCGTCTACGTCACCGCGCATAAACTCCAGACGCCCTTTGAAGTACAAGAACCACGCGCCGTTGGGATACAGCTGAGCCGATTATGTAAATGTACAAAAATATATTATAACGATGGATGAATATTAAATACTTGTGTATATTGTGTATATTATTTAATAAAATAATATGATAGGCTTTTATACCTTCTTTAAATAACCCCCAACTGGTTTCCGAATACGCGTAGCGTACTAGGGTATATAAATCCAATAACTGCGGTTCACGGATTATAATATTTAAAGGTTGTTTCCAATTAAAATATTAATAGAAGAATAATTGAAGAAAAAAATTCAATTTTATAAAATATGACAAATACATGCGTTAAAGATTTGAAACAAAAATGTTTAAATTAATTAATTGTTAGGCAGATGATTTTTTTGAAAATGTATGTGTACATATAAATTAATATTTGAAAGAATAGATGCTAATACTGAAATGTATACCAGTACTAAGAATAAGTCCTTAAAAATGGTTTCATAGAAATATAAAATAGATGTAATAATATTGGATATAGTATTTATTATATACTCCCACAATTTTACAATTTTTTTCAATGTTAAAATATTAACATTAGTTATACTAAAATATCCCCAAACCCAGTATTATGGACCTATTATCCTTAGTACACAACGTTAAATAACTCAAAACTACTCGTTTAAATTTCAATTTAGATACATTGACATGTTCAAAAATGCATCCAATTTATAATTTACAGGAAAAAAGAGTGATTCTTATTTACTAGATGAATCACTCTGTATAATATGTGTACAATACAAGAGCGTTCTATGGTTAATGATACCTAAGACTCTTTAATTCGATTAGGTATGTAGGTACAGTTTTTATTTTGTGAATATATACGTAGGTATACACAATATGTATGTATTATACCAGCTACTATGATAAATAATACAATAAATTTGGTGAAGGAAACGAAACCTTACCGTCAGCTGTTGGCGCAGAGCTGCGTCGCAAAACTCCAAGTCACCCTCCTCCTGACTGAAAACGTACACCACGACCAGGTGGTACGTGAGCATGGTCAGCACGCACAGGACGTGCCGCAGTCCATGTGGCACCTGATAACACAATTCGAGTTCGCCGAGGCCCTGTTCCTGAGGTTAGATTCTATTTTTAATAATCACATTCAGGAAAGCGACAAGTAGTATACAGTATACACGTAGGTATATTATAGTTATGAATAATTTAGGAAAGAGAGAATGTCTGCGGTTACATTATTTCTGATGATTTAATTGGAAGTCATATGATCAACAGGGAAAAAGTCAAAATCCCTATATTTTAGGAAACGCAATAATCGCCACATTTCTGTATGGGCTATAATGGCTTTTTCATTTTTTTTCATAGAAAGTTAAAAAAAATTACAAAAATCAAATATTTTGATACTGAATGGAAACTATGTAAAAATATATTTTCTCAAAAATAGCGTATAATAAATAATAATAAGAAAATGGTCAAATTGACTTGTTCCTTTTATCTGCGCACTGTCCATTGAAATCATAAAAAATAAATAAAAAGAGTTACTTGTTTGTCATCACCCCGTTACCAAGCCATATACAATTTATACCACAACCCACGGGTGACTTTACGTCAGCAGTCTTTAACCTAAAATCTAAAATTTTGATATTCACGATCGATATTTTTCTGTTTCTCTATTTGTGTATTATTTTAGTCTTATATGTGATCCACTGATCCATTTATGGAAAAAGAGTAAAATACTTCTTATGAAATTTGAAATTTTATATTATTATATTTTAATCATGTTAGTACCTATTGGGCTATGTTATCAGTTTAGAGCTTCATTTTATATGTAATTTTAAGTATGTACATACTGCATGTATTACAAACGTTATTAGCTTATATTAAAATATTGTTAAAAATTTATTTTACTGTATTATTTCCGGCAATATTTAATACTGATATTCAATTTGTACAACATAATTTATCGTTAAAACAAATTAAATACGTAACATTTGAATCGTTAAAAAACTTTCTAATTGTTTTAAGTACGTACGCATAACTATGAAATATTAACTATTAACTATGCTACTGTAAATTCTAAGCAATTTATTATTATCTATTATTGTGTATAGGAACTTTTATTAAAAAGTTTTGTAACGATAGGTACATAAAAAATATCATAGTTCAGTTCCAAGGGCGGATCCAGGGGGGGTGAGCACTGGTGGAAAGTGCCCCTCCCCCTGTTCACAAAATATAGTATAATATAATTTTTCATTAATTAGTAATAATCAACATCGTAAATATGTTTTTAATTTAAGTGGCCCCTCCGTACACAGATTCTGGATCCGCCCATGACAACGGATGGTCACCCGGTGGCGGAGTATGGTTTATTGTACCTATACAGCATGGTAACCATATAGTGATTAGATAATTTGCCTCTTTTAGCTGCCATTCCAATCACAAAGCAATTCACACTTGCGTTTAGTATTCATGACATATGTCCTACCAATTCCTTTATTGTCAGTAGTTGTAACTTATAAGTTATAATAATATAATAATATGTTATCATGGCCCATGGGAGTCCAACCGAAAGGCACCACTTATATAAACGAAAAAGTGACGTTATCGTGGTAAATTTAGTTTTTACCTCGTTTATATACGTCAAGTTCATCCAAAACACTATATTATCTATTTATCTGTAACGCACAGTTTTTTTATCGGATGCGAAATATGGTCGGCAAAAGATAAATAAATAACGACACACGAGATAATTTTATTTCTGGTTTCTTGCTGCTGTTATCTGGAATGTGCCAATGTAAAAAAGAGTGAATCAGCGGTGCCTTTCAACTGCAGAACTCCCAGTTCCCACGGATTATATTATTATAAGGTACATTTTATATTTTATATTTATAAATTCATAATGTATATTGTAAACGGCGTTTCTAAGAAAATGATTACTTTGCTTCCGGAAAACCCGATGAATTCCAATAGTTTGATTATTTTTGATGGCAGTAACGAAATCATCTATACACACAGGGAAAAATAAAAAATACACAATATAAATTTAAATTCGTATACGTCATATTACATTATAAATGCATAAAGTATGTGTGCAGTGTGAACGTATAAAAGCGAGTAAGAGGCGATAGTGCGATACCTAATATACAACGAACAAAACTGTCGAGTCTCCCATTAAATAATGACATATCAATACAGGGTGATTCGCCATAATTCAGTGTGAAATCCATTTTTTCCTCTAATGATGAATTTATTCAAATCCAGATTTTTGGAATTTTGAAGTATAAGTACTAATGAACCGTATTTTCAAGTATTAAGATCTTTATATCATTTTTAGGGATCAAAATTTGAATTAGTATTTTTTTAGTTCCCTAGTAATATTATCTATATTTTTAGAATAATAGTCCATAAAAATGATTTTACAAAAATATAAAACAAATGTAATATTGGATCTTATATACATTTTTAGTTTTTATCTATTATAAGCTGTTGAAAGATTAATATTAATTACGTAAGTTTTTAAATAATCATAGCCCCAATATCTTGGATTTTACTCATTACATAATATCTATTATCAATAGTAAAAACAGTCAAATAACTCAAAAATTACAACTAATTATTTCAATTTAGATGCTTTAAAGTTTATTAAAAAGTCATCTGATTAAAAATTTACAGAAAAAAAGTTGAGTTTCATTAAAAAGAAGAAATTGGTATGCTACAGGACACTCCTTAAATTCTATTAAATTCTAAGTATTTGAAAATATGGCTCTTTAAGTATATTTACAAGTTCCAAAAATCAGATGTTTAATACATTTATTATTGAAGGGAAATGGTGGTGAGTATACTTTGTTAATAACTCTGTATAGTATGATCAATGATCATCTATATTATTATATTTATCTATGTGCGTATATTCTTTATAGTTTAT
This sequence comes from Nasonovia ribisnigri, assembly GCA_027563435.1. Lineage (NCBI taxonomy): Eukaryota > Metazoa > Arthropoda > Insecta > Hemiptera > Aphididae > Nasonovia > Nasonovia ribisnigri. The sequence continues at coordinate 18,652 of JANEHU010000707.1, read as the reverse complement.
TACACGTAATACTTACCAGATTAAAAGCCCCAATACCTAAGCGCACGCCGCTCTCGAAATGCTCTTTGTAAGACTTCTCGTTTTCGGACCACGCGCGCGAGGTAAGTATGACATTACATTCTCTAGAAAAAAAACATCATAATAGCATGCGTTCTAAATATGTATTAATTTAAAAACTAACAAACACACACTAAGACGCGTTCTAGGCTTTTACATGTACTAATTTATTAGTCCAGTACAGGGACTATAATTATTATCAGACCGTAAATATAACCAGTTTTGTGCAAAGCCCGGAATATTGTGTTAACCACGAAACCAGAACCTTTGTTTTAAACTTATAATAAGAGTCCAAGACTAGAAATCATATTATTTTAGTATAGGTAGGTACGCCGAACAATAAAAACTTGAATTATATTAATTTGAAAGGTTACATAATATAGTATTCTTTCTTTTTATGTTTTTTACGTACTTAAATGTAAAAAATGTATAAGAACATTTTAGATTGTTTTTTTTTTACAGTGATAATTAATGTTTATATTCCTATTTATATTACAAATCATTATAGAATATGAATCAATATGTTATAAAAAAGGGGTCAAGTGGATGTCACTCCGCTGTACAGTAGGTGACAAGTAGGTTACTGTATAATGGATGGTATTAAATTTGAATTCAATGATATATCATTGTATATGAAAAACGATTCTGAGCGGAGACGGTATGTCAGTCTAGGATATTTTAAATTATATTGATATTGTTATTATACGGTAGCTGGTAAGTTGAATTAATATTATTCATATTATTTAATTATTAACCTAAAATTATCAGTGATGCTGGAAAAATATCATAATATTATATACTTTTACTCGTTAATATTGATTTTAATATGTAATTTCGTCCAAATTTGAACTTAAAATGTCTGTAAAAAATAACTGTGCTAATATATATTTTAGATTTTTTGATCACAGTGTATACTATTTATTAGGATCTTTGTTTTAAATTTTCAATCCTCAGTTATAAAAACTGAACATTTTATAATTGTTTAATTATAATCATTGATCATTTTCGAGATTTTGATGAATTTTGACAAACTTTAAATGCTTATAAAAAAAATGTGTGCCTATGTATTTTTAATATTTTTCAATTGCTATTGTAACAATATATTAAGAGCCTTGTATTAAATTTTTATGATTTTTGACCTAAAAATAAAAATGTATTGGTATTTATACAAAAAAAAACTAAAAAATTTAAATTTGAAATGGTCCGTAAAAAGCTCAAAAAAAGTATCTACAGTTATTCGGTTTTGAATTACAAGAAAATAAGAAAATCGCTACATGAGAAATCGAGTGAATATCCAATGTTATAAAAATATGAACTTCAAACGCTCATAAAAATTTTATTTGACTTGGTATTAGATATTTTTTTTTTTGTTAAACTTAGACAAACTTATGAGAAATCATGTGTTGAATTTTCTTTTTAAATCTAAGATTTGAAAATTCAAATTAAGTAAGAGTTAATTACTCACTCAAAATAATTTGCACATTTTCGTGATTTTTACGTATTTTGTCAATATTTGAACTTTAAATGCTTATAAAAAAAATTTGCGACTACTGATTTTTAATATTTCTTATATATTATTGTAACAATATATTAGGAGCCTTGTATTAAATTTTCAAGTTTTTTTACTTAACAAATAAAGTTTTATAAAAATCTATAGAAAAAAAACCTAAAAGAATTGGAAGCTGAAAATGTCCGATAACAGCTCAAGATAAATCAAAATATTTTAAAAATGTTATGGTGTATAAAAAATGCTAATATAAACATTCAGTCAAAATTGCATGTATCTGCGGTCATTTCTTTTAGAGTTATACCAAAAACCAAAATCGATTTTTTGAAAATTGGTTTTCCGTAAAAATTCCCGTTTTTTCCTTGATTTTTCATTTGTTTTTCACGGCGCTTTTGAAAACTACTGGGAAAATTTAACTTTTGACCCCCCAGGGTACCAACTAGATTCACTTTCTTTTCCGAAAAGGTACTATTAAAGAAAATCGAAGCATTTTTACAGACACAAAACTTAAAAAAAACACATCATTGTAAAATCAATACATTCATCGCTCCGCTCAGAATTTAAAATAACCCAAGTGCAGAAGATTAAACTTGGAAATATAACTTTAACCAGAACCATGAACAAATCGTAACAGTTGAAGAGTGCTTAAGCGAATATAACCATTATTAACCGAAAATATTTAAGACGTTATATTGTCTATCAAAATCCAACAATATGTTATAAATTATTAAGTTAAATATGACATTACTGAACTAGTAGGCCGTAGGCGCATAGGAGTCAGGAAGGTAAATAATAGAAGTGGGTCTAACTCCAAAGTATGGTCTCCAACCGAACCTTTTTAATTGTACTTGAACCGAAAATTTCGTTCAAACATCTGTACCATATATTTATCAAATTTCATTATTGAACTAAACCCAAATTAAACTTTTGAATTAAATGTCAAATAAAACTTTATAGTCCAATGTCAAACCAAAATAACGACTATCGAGTAAGGAGTAGGACTAAGGACCAATTTTATAAATGATAACTATTTATGAATATTGGATAACAATAATCAATATATATTAACTTTTAATATTGTTTAGTGTGTTACTAACTTCGATTATATAAATAGTACAAAGCCAAAATAATGATTAAGTCTATAAATAATCGATAACCGGACAGTATCGTGTGCTTAATTTTACTTTTGTAACATTAAAATTAAAAATAACAATAATGCAATTAGAATGAACATTCAACACAAAACACTCTACATTAAAAATAAATGAAAAATAAACTAGTAAAGAATATGGGCATGTAGTATATTGTACTATGCTATAGACAATAAACCAAATACAAATTAATTACGCCTTTTTAATGTTTAACAATAGACACCGGGAACATTTTTGGCTGGAACCGTTTGACGTGTGGTTTTTTTAGAGTTCAACCTCTTTTTAAGTTCAAACTAATTTTAGAATTTTGAACTTTTTGTTTGAGTTTGATATTTTTAAAGTTTGATTCGACTTTTGAACTTCGAGCAGTCTGGCCTACCTCTAGTAAATAATATAGGTATTTATCAGTATTAGGTAGGGTACCTCCTTTATCACAAAACTAGACGATAGACTTAAACGTCTTGGTCGTACGATACGGGTAACGAGATGAACACATACTTGTACGAATTGTAGCAAGATCGTATTTTAATGCCAGCGCGGATGAAACTGACTAACGTCTCATCTTCGATGAATGTCAACAGCGCTTTGAGTAACAGTGCTTCTGCGAAACACAGTTCGGCGTGCAACTCGTCTGTACAGGTAATAAAATTAATATTAATTAACAATAGATGTCTTACGTAAAACATTAACAGTTTCAGTATACTTCGAAATAATTTAAAGGTACTGCGCATGCAACTGGTTCAATATTATATTCTACAATGTTCACATAAGACATTATTTTGTATTATTCACGATATTCACTCTCTTAGGTATAAATATGTATTATTTTTGTTTTGTAGCAAGATAAAAGAAATTAAATCACTTGAGATGATAACAAATTTCGATGAAAAACAATAAAAAAAAACACCATTTGACATAAATGTATACTGTAGTATAACACCAACATAAATATAATATATGTACACATATACACTATCAATAGGTAGGTACTTAGTAATTGGTTTAATGCAGAATAGGCAATAAATGTAATAAAGGAATGAATATATCGTGACAAATGACGATAAATGGAATTTTAACTACCCACCGTGCATAATGTATTATATGTATACGATTATTAATCTATAATGATGTTACGCCGTTACGGCAGTGGAGTATATAAGAAATAATTTCTGTGGAGAGAGGGGGGGTATTATAAATTTTTTTTTAATTTAATTATTATTATAAATTAACTTTATTTTAATAATAAATTATAAAAACTAGAACTATGTTTTTTTCAATATATCGTATTTAAGCTTATCGTCAGATATTTTTGCATTAATATATAAACCAATATCATAAATTTCAGTTAATTCAGTTAAATTAGTTGTATCAGTATTACTTTCAATTTCGGTGTTATTAATAATATTTTATGAACAAGGAATGTCATAACTATGATTAGGCTCGGTCACAACTGTTTTATATTAAAAAATGTAATAATGAAGATTGTGATGTGATACTTGAATAATTGATAGTTGATGCTTACTAGAACTTGATACCTGCTTGTTGGATCGTTACAGAAATATTATTTTTTGTAATGACTAAAATATGATACACAATTACACAGGCTCGCACAAAGCACTAAATTGGACCATGATATACCGAAACAACCAAAGTCAGAAAACAAACTAAATTCTGTTCATCACGTCTTATTGTTTGTAACTCGTAATAATTAATAAGTATATTATCGAGAATTTAAGTGGTCGTATCGACATACGATGAACTAAAATACTAAGATATTTAGATATTATATATTATGACTATCGACGATCGTCGATGACGATGACGGTCCGTCATTACCTTAATTACCTAGTAATACCTATTTCATATAAATTAAGTGAACAATTTTTGGATCATCCCGTGTTGCGCTGTTGAGTTTTAGTTAATACATTGATTAAATAAATACGTATGAGTGCCGTACCAACAAAAAACAATTGGGGGGGGGGGGTGAGCCCCTAATAGCTACGCCCTATATACACCACTGTGTTAAGGTATATTATGTTTTGTTTGGATAATATATGTTTTATGTAGTAAACTAGTAAAACTCAACTCTAACTAAGTACCTACCCAATAGCAACAGTATTGTATGAATATATAATATAAGGCATAAGCATATAACCAGCAAAATTCAGCTGATTTACAAATAAGATGTTCGGTAAACTCTAAACGGGCTGTCACCCATAAGCAGAGAATATGACTCAAATGCAACTCAAAGTGCAAAAATAGTACTAAGTTATATTATGTTATCGACAATATTTTTCACACGAGTGATTTTATGGACAATTTACAAACTTATTTGTAAGACAATTTAATATAGTGCTTACGTATTTTATAGGATCATTAAAATATTAAATTAAAAATAACCTAGTAAAACCTGTTAAACTTATTTTCAAAAACGTATTACATAAAATAGAATAATTAATACCAATAATACAATTAGTTTATTGTGTCTATGTGACTATGTTTATACATAATACATTGCCATTAATTGAGTAGGTACCTTAAAATCAATTTTAAAATTTAATACTAAAAGTTAGCTATTAATTAAAGTATATTGGGTTTTAACTTTTAATTATACTAAATAATAAAATGAAATTTTGCGATTTTATCCCATTGTTGAGGTACAAAACTCATATTATCAATTTTACGCTTTAAGTCCGCCTAATAAATAATGCAATTTGTGCTTTTCGACACCACCGGTTAAACGTCTTTTTGAAATTAAAACCATTTTTATTATCAGTGTGTATACTCATTGATCGCGTTTTCTTGAGTGTATTGGTAATAAAATATTGATATAATATTACGCAACTTAGTCGTGTTATATGTTTTATATATATTATACCCTTCGAAAATGTCATGATCAATAAAAAAAAATTAAGTTAGAAGAAAGTTTTTATTCAATATTAATGATAAACTATATAAGAGTTCTGTTCAAATGGATCATAAAAATGATACTTTTTCAATAAGTTTTAAAAATACTTATCTTTTGCATTTAAAAGAGCACATTATAGTGGGAATTAGTGGTAAATTATTAAACTTAGTTTTGAGATTTTTACGACTTAAATAAATAGGTAGAAAATCACGTTCAATATTTAAATCGCTAATGGTTACTTTAATTAGCTATAAAACTACTATTGTAATAATCCATACATTTTGCTAGATTCAACTTTTTTTTTATCAATGAAGCATTATATGTTAAAAAGGAGTAGATACTTATAAAAGTATGTGTCTAAATTGTTTCTAGGATTTAGTCATTTAGAATTAATAATTTTAGCAATAACAACGATATTAAATCGGTTTTAAATACGTGTTAATATAAATTTAATGTATTATGTTGTAGTGTATGTTATTTTGTAATGCATGTATAAGTATACAATATTTGATAGGGTTTAATTTACAGAATGTATAACGAAAGTATAACCCTGGTCGTATTTATGTGTAAAATTATCAGATCAAACTTGCGATACGTCCTTTTTATAATACGTCTATACGTGCCTTAGAAATTTTTAGTTCCCTTTAAAATAAAGATCTTATTGCACTAATATTTTCGTATCTATAGGTACTACATATATATGGAAAATCGATAATCGTGCATTTTTTATAACGAGTGGTCGTGTACACTGTACATTTATACATATTATTTTTAATAATTTTAAATTGAAAATTAAGATTTAACTTCAATCAAAAATATAGGTACTAGGTAACATTAGTTTTTGATTTTTTATTCAATTTGAAATTATATATGCTATATAGGTGACCGTGGTCACACATTATAGTAATTTTCAGGCTCACGAACTCCAAACGCTCTGATCATCTGCTGCAGCAGTCAAGCCCGGATTAAACCATTATGAGGCCTCGGGGCCTAACTTTTTAATAAAACCCACTTTTAGTATATAGGTACATAAAAAAATGTATTTAACTTTTACATATTTTAAAAATTCTTAAATAATTTCATAGTTTCTATTGTGATTATCTGCAAATAATAATTTTCAGATAGGTTCCAATATAGTTAAGACAGATGCATAATGGAACATCAATATTAATAAACACCAAATTAATGTTAACTAATGTTCCACCGATACAGCCTTCAGCGATTCACAAGGAAAACCAGCTTTCTTAAGGAACATAATGTAGTTTATATACTTGATTTATTATTTTCCCTGAATCTAGGATAATCTGTAGTGAGCTAATAAAGTTAACATCAACGTCTCCACGATTTAAATTAATATTTTATTTTTATTTCGTTAATATTGTATTTTTCTGATTTCCTGATTAGTACGCTATTTCAAAATTATTTTAATAACTTATTGCAGTACCATATATTATGTATGTGCGTACAGGGGTGGTAAGAGGATCCACTAACTAACCCCTGGAAATATTTTCTAGTCATGCCACAGCATTCAAAAACGTATTAATATAAATAGCATACCCGGTGTGTACGAGTCATAGTTAGGCTTTTTCATTATGTTCCCGATCGATTGCGTCAGAGTGGTTTTTCTGCGATACGAATTGCACAAACGGATACTGGATTTCAACGCCGCTGACGCTTTCTGTATGCTTGCCTGCATCAAGAATTATATGTAATAATAAAAAAACACGATATTTTTATTATTTTAGGTGAACTATTTAATATATATAACAGGTGTTATTTTTCTGCAACAGAGTGATTCATCAAGTATGCGCATCTGTAGGTTTCAATAAATAATGAATTTATTTAAATTCTGAATTTGGGAATTTTTAAGTATGGATATTTTTAAAACATTTTTAACAATTTCAGATTTTTATACCATTCAAGGAGTCTTGTGGCGATACCAATTTTCACAAATCATCAGCTTAAGAGGATGTCTCACATCCATATTTCTGGCCTATAATATAAACCAGAAGCTACTCAGTAACTCAGAAGCTACTCGCTGAAATGTTGAATTAGGTATATAAATAAAAGTGTTCAAAAAAATCATCAATACAATTTACAGTAAAAATAGTTGGTTTAAAAATTAAGTTTATATGTGTAAAAAGTCCAAGTATTTCAAAATATGGTTAACCTTAAGTACTTAAAAGTAGTACTAAAGTACTTACAATTTAACAAAATTAAAATTAAAATTTGATTAAATTCATTATTAAAAAATAATGGCGGTGAGCGTGTTTGGTGAATCATTCTGTATACAATAAGCTATTCTGTTCAATGCCATAATATGCGGTATTAAGATCGACGTCATCAATTTGTTTTGTGCCTATACACTTTTTTACCGGTCTGAACATTCTCATCGTGCAAATTGTGTTTGGTGTATATAATTAAAAGTGTATTATAAAAAAAATAAAAAAAAAGTTAATAGAAAGATTGTACAAGTAACATAAATACAGATATTAATAAATACAACTAATTATTATTGCAGGGGACAAGGCCTTGACACAAACTAGACCTACAGAATCATATCGCGGTTTTGATTTTATTTTGTGCACACAAGGCCTTGACAAATAAACAACATATTTTTAGTGAAAACACAAATTAATAGAATAGATATATGTTAAGTATGTGATTCACATAGTATAAAAATTATAACAACATAAACCTGTTCAAATGTGAGTAAAGCTTCTAGAAACAGAAAAATTGATCTTCCAATGGTGTGATACATGCTCGTTCCAACCCTATAAAACCATAATTAAAATTATAGATTAAACGATTGACAAACATTTTAATTTTTAAGCACACAACAATACAGTAGTCGATACAAATTATAATATTACAAAGTATAATTTTCATCAGATACACATTACATACTTAATAACGTCGTAGATAATACGGTGTAACATATATTATCATAATAAACATATCAACATTTATCGTGTTATACTATTTAACCATAGAAGTCCCTACACTAACACATCCGGTATGGCAATAATGGTGATATTTTTAAATTTTAAACAGAACATCGTTGAAACTATAGGTAGAAACATATATAATAATAATACCATGGGCGTCCATTGCAAAACAACTAAGTGAACAGAATATATTTTTCAAATTATTATTTAAATCTTCTTTTCATGCTACATAGTATTATACCGTGAACATTTCAAATATTTATCAATCGTTTTTCATTCTGTGGACAGAACCTACAACTATATCATATTTATAAGGAACACTTAATTTTTAAGATAAAATATCAATAATAACATGTAAAGTTAAGAGTTCCAAATGCGTAGATTATTATTACCTATCGTTTATTTTTTTCGCCTGTTTACACAGCTGATTTATTCAAAAATGTTACAAATATTGTGGTACACATTATAATGTCAACGCTATGCCAGTACAACGTAGGAATACAAATTAGGTATTAAAATCGACTTTATATGGAAATTAGTGAAAACCCATTAAAGTACCATTTTTACACTGCTTGCCAAACTAGTATTAAGGGCCAAACGTAGATGAAGGGAGCCTAACAAAATGTAATTTTTTTTTTTATTTTGGAACTTGAGTCTCACGATAAACACGATCACAACAATACTGGTCTACGCAATAGTGACCTGTACGCCAAGATACTCAAGAATTTTCTGAAAGCTTGCACGTATAACGAACATAATGTAAGTGCTATTGGAATTAGTCAATGGGATTTCATGAAGGAACGTGCAGTTTCTAAGTCACGGCAGAAAAAAATGCTGTTGCGTATATGAATACCTTAATAAGAAGTACTGAAAATAATTACACTATCATTTACGTTTTAAAAGTTGTTAAATGTACCTATAGGTATGTTTAATATTTTTATTTTGCGGACGCAAACCCGTCATAAATAATATTATACTGATATTATAAAAGTGTTTAGGTACAAATTATGCGGATTTACCCATATGGCCATATTGATAACGATACGTGTACAATTGGATAGCTGCAACCGTCGAGTGTTAAAGTAGATACTGATTATAGATATTATATTTAACATATTTTACTTTTTTCTTAAATATAGTGATAAATATATAATTTATGAATATATATTTTTTTTGGATGTGTAAAAAGGTAGGTAATATAAAAAGCGGTCCCATAAAACTTCCTTCTAGTTAGCAAATTTGTTAACACGGCACTGCGTTACAAATAACTGCTATATAGCAACATTATTTGTATATACCATAATACTATATATAGTGTATAATAATTATCAATTAATTATTATTCATTACTTTATACGTAGGTAGGTATATACTTTATTGTTATCACAGCCAAATTAAAATATCAAACTGAGTCAAATTATTTAAAACGAATTCGGTACGATCCACGACAAAAACTGCCTATGCACTTAATTAATATAGGAAAACGGTAAAAAAAAGGTTCTCTCTCAAAACTTTTCTATTGCTAATACTTTTAAACAATTACCACAAACAACTATAATATTTCGGGGAAACAAAATTAAATTTTTGTTTTTGTGTTACTTATATCTGTAAACAAATCTGCAGAAGTACGTACCAAGCCACTTATAGTAAAATATAAGGTTCAGATTTTAAATTAGGTATACATAAATGTAAACAACAAAATTTTCAAAAAAATTAACCATTACAAATAATTTACAATCAAAATGAGGTTGCTCATTTGATAAACAGAAGTTTATATCTTCACAGGGCATTCCTATTATAAGTACTTGATACGAAAAAAATCAAGAATTTTATAATATGTTCATTGGCTATACTTAAAAATTCCAAAATCAGAATTTGAATACATTTATTATCAAAGAAAAACATGCGTGTAAGCAGCTTGCTGGTGAATCATCCTGTATAATTGTATAGGTACGGAATGAAAATAATACACTTTATGTATTACACACCAATAACGGCATTAGGCGCTGACGTGTGATTACAAAAACGGGCGAAGAGGATGAATAATATCTATTTTTCAGTAAAACAAGGTCTACAAGGTCCAAGAATAGATTACGGTTTAATGCAATTGCAAGTATAGAATTCGCTATGAAATGGCCCACAAGGTAATTCAACAAGTTTGTTGTAGTGCAATTAAAAAAAAATACATATTATTAAAATACAAATAATAAAATATATTAGGTATACGCTAACACGGTGCCGTTTTTACTCATTTGTATAACGACCATACATTTCATCGTACACTTACAAGGTGATCCATAACTTAAAAATCTACAGTCGTCACTCATTATTTCAAAAACTTAGAAAAAATTTAGATTAACTTGATGTCATCACTAAAAAGGCTTTTGAGTATTTTACTCAAAAATAAAAAACTCCTGATAAATTCTAAAAGCATCGGTAAACAAAAAAAAAAATTAAAGAAAAAACGGCATTTTTAAGCAAAGCCACCCACCCAGTCGACGATAAAATCATTTAAATTTTTTAGATGTAACTCAAAAGTTAATAACTTTAGATACTTTAAATTTCAAAAAATAGTTGTTGTATGACAATTTTCTATGCATGATAAAATGTTTGTAATGATAAAAATTATTTTTAGACTATTTAGAAGTGTGAAAAATTTTCAATTTTTTTTTAGTTTTTTCCATAAATGTCGATAAAAAATATTTCATTGAGTCAAAAAAGCTTTAAATGTAATACAAGGTTCCTAATGTATTATTATAATAGCAATTTAAAAATGTAAATGTTGACAAAATTCATCAAAATCACAAAAATTAATCAATTATTTTGTAGATAGCTACACATGTATAGGTGTAATGATTGAAAATATAAAAGAAGGTTACGAATAAATAGCCCATACAGTAACAGAAAAACCTAAAAAAAAATATAAACATAGTTTTTTTTATAGATATTTTGATTTCAAATTAGGCGAAATTAAATATTTAAACAAAGAATAACAATTTTAGTTATTTTGTAGTAGGTAATAAAAAAAATTATTCATGGGTACCTACTAGAAACTTTAAGGGCCGTTCTTAGTTCTTACAATGTCGGGTTAAGTGTCGGTTAAGACTAACCGTCAGAATTATATCGGTAATACAGAAGAAATTCTTCCGGTTAGCGTTATCAGACATTTTACCGGGCATTATAAAAGCGGCCCTAATAGTAGATATACTATTATATTGTGTACGCCCAATAAGATTTTTATATGAAATTTTTCGTCAAAAATTAATTCAACCTCTACTTTACTACTATTATCTAATAGTAAAATAAATTACTTTAATAACAATAATATCTGACAAGACCGTCTTTCTCAGAACAGTCTTTTTTTTTGTATATGATCATTGAATTAAAATTTAACACATATCCATTACAGTGATCCACACGACATCTAATATAAAACAGAGTGGTACCCACTTGCTGACCTTTTTTTTAAGTTTATTACTTTTTTAAATGTCAATATACATTTGATTTCAAAGCAAGATACTTTTCAGAATATACAGCCATAAAAATCTAATAACATACAAGTAGTTATAGGCGATATAGGTAGTTAATTAGTTATAACTTATAACTTATAAGTACCTACTACCTATAGTACCTATACTGCTGTACCTACAGGTATTTAAAGTTTAGACAAGTCAAGTAGAGTGGCACAGAGATACCCCACAAAATGGTGTTATTAAAATAATTGAAATATTGTAATTGAAGAACGTACTAATGTATTCAAAAAAGAGTAATTGCGTCAGTTAAACACTTATTATCTACATTCCCTCCCATTTTACCACTACACTTGATGAGGTATCCGATGGACTGTGTTCCTTAGATAAATCCAAATTCCCTGATAAAATTTCTGGATTCTTTCTTTCTAGTTTATCAAACTCTATATCGTATGAAATTTCCCTATGATTTAATAAGTCACTCGAGGAAGGAATATATTTTAATTCTAATTGGAAAATCACCCCTATTTTTAAAAAAGGTGATAAGTCTAATGTAAAGAGTTACCGAGCAATATCAGGCCTCGTACAGATTAGAAAACTTTTAGAAAAATTAGTTCTTAAACACATCATTAAACTTATTAATAGTATTTTTGACGACAATAATCAACATGGCTGTAGACCAGAAAAATCTATCATGTAAATCTACATATACTCTATCTTTACAATAATTCATACTTGACTCCTTTAAAAATAATTGCCAAGTCAAAGTAATTTATACTGACTTTGAGAAAGCCTTTGACCTAGTGGATTATAAGTTCATTATCACTGCCTCTTAACCTCACAAGTAATTCATACCTTATAAACAGGTACCAATTTATTAAAGTTCTTGGTTTCGTATCAAAATCAACATTAGTCCTATCAGAAACTGCCCAAGGTGGACATTTATCCCCTATCCTATTTATCTTATTTATTAACGGTTTCTTATTTATTCTGAAAAAATGCCACTTCCTATTTTTTGCAGATGATTTAAAAATGTATTTTCGTGTTTCTTCAATCAATGGCTTTTAACTCTCCAAGAGAAATTAAACATTTTATCTAATTGGTGCCGAGCTTGGGGAGTGAGTTTAAATACTAATAAGTGCTATTCAATGAGTTTTTACAGGTCCCGTGAGCATAAACAATTTATTTATTGCATAAATAATAATCAACTCAATTCAGTATCATCCATAAAAGATCTAGGTATAATCCTAACCCACAATCTTAATTTCCAGGACCATATTGAATATGTGGTATAGAAATCACTACGCGTAATTAGGCTCTGTAAAACGCCACTCAGCCAGTTTTAAAGATTTGGAATCTTTTACATTATTCTACTCCACGTAAGTTAGATAAATCCTAACCACTAGGAGTCCTTACACTAAATATAATATTAATTGTATCGAAAGAGTTTGAAATCGTTTTTTAAAGTGTATAGCTTTCAAATTTAATATAACAACCGACCAGTATGACTTTACGTCGGTATAAGATCCCTTCTTAACATACTAAGTCTAGCTACTAGACGTGAACTAGCAGATATTTCTTTTATTTATAAATTAATCAATATTTTAAGAGCCATGTCGCTGTGTAACAAACTTTCTACAGATGTCAATTTTTATTTTTCTATTAAGCATGATTCATACAATATATTTTAATAACACTGTGTAATATCAGAATATATTAAATTTTATTTTGGTTTATATTCTTATTCTAATTAATTTTATGTTTACTTTATATTTGTTTAACGTCCAACATATCATAGCAAAACTACATGTACCATTGGGCAATCCCGTTTTATTCGTTTGGAATAAATTATTATTATTATTATTATGTAGGTACATCAAGCGCGCGTGGGTACGAGTTTAAATTTAATACGAATATGTACGTAGCTTATAATTGGATAATAATATGTGTTTATAAATTAACTTAAATACGCATATTACGTACGGCTATAGGTACCTATAGTATTATAGCAATGTAAAAACTGTATGTGAAATTATTCAAGAAACGAGCCAATATTTCATGTAGATTGCGCAATGTCAAGGTCAGCTTAAATATAATATATAGGTACAAATATTAAATAATCATTTTTGAACATAATAGAAAAAAATGAAATCTTGTATAAAATGCATTTCCTATACTTTTAATCCCATTGATTATAAAAACAATACAAGCATTTAAAATGATTAATGATATTACATTTTTCCTTCAGCACGCTCATAATATACATTTTTGTTGTACACGTTATTCGTTATATTTTATCAAACATAATATTTTTAAAAATAAATTTTTCGTTCTCAGGAAACATAATATATACCGATTCAATTGTCCTGTTGTTTTTATAGTATGGAAAGATGCAGCCACATAATCTATTATAAGGTCCAATCATTATAATATAGTACAATAGATTCTTATTATGTCAAACGTCGATATCTCGAACTCGATTTAAATCCCATTAAAATAATTACCATTACATTGATATTTAATAACCTAACACCCGATATCTCAAAATTTAGTCAGTTCTGTTTGAGTTTCAACATAAGAAGAACTTACTGTACTACTAAGTTTACGCTTGAATTACCAATATTTCAAAAATTGAAGTTGAAAACACACATTTATTTCGGGCTTATTAAAAATTGTACACATATATATATATATATATATATATATATATATATATATGCCACGGTGTAGATACCTATAAAAAAAATACACTTACACGTAGTTATTACAGCTTGTAAAAATTATGATTTTAAAAAGTAAATGTAAAAAGAATGATCACAAAAAATGATTAAGGTCACTGCCTAAATAATAGATTGTATATAGGTACTAAAATAAGTAAGTACCTAGGTGCTTAAAAATATTTAAAATAAACAATCTCAAAAATGGTAAGCCCCTCCACCATCAAATAAAAAAATACGGCCTCCCCTTGAAAAAGTTCATGTTTTTCACTTTGTTAAATACTGTTCCTGTGATGAGTATATTTTTCTATACGACTTTAAGAGAAACAATTGGTTTTGGTAAGTGGTTTTAGTATTATACTGTTGGTGTCGTATCTTAAAGTAGAAAATGTACGTACTTACTAAAAAATGGAAAAAAAGCTTGAAAATAACATTTTTAAAAACCCTCGAAATAAGCAAAAATAAGCTTTTAAATTTACTATTTGAATATTGTAATAACTAGATATAATTTTCCCTAACGTTCTAGCTGGATTTTATGTCAAGCCAAAAATATAAGCAAATTTCTAAAAGATAAATTCTAAGTAAAATTTCGCACAGGATATAATGTCTGAGAAAAATATTCTTATTAGAAATGATGCGTATCTATTGTATATTTATCTCTCTACCAAGCTACATTTAAATATGGTATAATTGCTTGGGGTATTAATATCCATCAAAATAAAATCGTTCGTACATACGTCTTGATAAAAATACTTTACATGGATTTACTATATTGTTATATGTATAGTTAATAATTTGTAATATGTACCTATATATTTATTTTCATTCTTCTTTATAAGATATAGGACATAGGTACAACATATGCAATATTATACAGTCTTGTTAAGTACCTACCTACTTGAAAAAAGTACTCAAATACATTTTAAGTGAGTAATTATTCTGATACGTACCTATTTTAAATACTTTAAAACAAGTGCTAATATTTTTTAAATTTTCTTAAATATCAATTAGTATTTAAAATCAAATACTTTTTAATTTAATTTAATATATTATTTAATCATTTCTATAAAAAACTAATTTAATCACATAAAAAAAAATTACATGGAAAGTCTTAACATTAAACCTACATATATAAATAATTCAAATTTGATGAAACATTTGTTTTCATTCATACACATTACACATAGTTTCGTTTCAAATAAACAGATGATCATTTTCCAGGGTACCTATATAGGTATAACCATCAATTCAATTTAAAATACCATTTTATTTCTATACAACACAACCTATAGAAATTACTTGAAGTATGCTGAATCTAGAATCTAGGGTAAGTTCCTACTATCACTCTTCGATTTTATAATAAAGTTGGAAATATCTTATAATATAAATAAGCAATTCTAATGTATTTCCTCACGATTAAAATATTAATTTTTTTATCACATACGTCACCAAATATTCAAATAAGAAAAATAGATGGGTAAGTTGGTCATTCATAGTTATCAAACAATTAGGTCCCTCCACAAATCTAATGTATTTCTCTACTCTATAATGTAACGAAAATTACAATAAAAATAATAAGTATTTATAAGTATCTATAAGCTTTTTTATGGATTTGCACTCTAATATAGACGGTATCTTGTTAAACTAAGAACTTAAATATATTCCATCGTATTTCTGTCCAAAGCTTTTTCTTCAACAGTCAACAGTTTTTTTATAAATTAACCCCAACAAAACAAATAATGCTTTATTTCGACTGATGGACTTAAGTAAATTCAAAGAATTAACTCTAATTAAGGTATCCAAGTAAGGACTTGTTTATACGGATGTAACTTGTATAAAGAAAATAAATGTATACAACTAATCTATATACGTCTATTTATAAACGTAATAATATTTTTCTTATCCTAAATAATGTTACTAACAATATTATAATAACATTTATAATTACGCTGTATATTCATAGATACATTAGTTTTATGAATATAACATACATTATGGTATTAAAGGGAAGTACATACCATGGTTCCAATATATGTTGAGCTTCGTCAAATTTATTGTTAAAGAACAAATGTATAGCAATTTTTGAATCCGATAAAGCAGTATTCAAGTCCATTTTACAGTGCCTGAAAATAATAAGACTAATTTTAAAAAAAGCTGCATAAAAAATTTAAAAAAAACATTGTTAAGTGAAAGTACATATAGGAATATTACTCGCTTATTATTTAGTTATTAGTAATTTTTGTTGTGTTTTAATATTTTAATTCTGGCATCCCCGGGTAAAAAGTAAAAACGGTAGTTGGTAAACATAGTGCGAAACACCTTTTTTGTGGTAAACTAGGTCCAGAGTTTGAAAAAGTTTAAAGTAAACTGATTCCCCCAAAAATCACGTTTTCCCTATCACTTTTACAGGACCATGATTGTCCGTGTTAACATGCGTGGTAAAAATAAGCTTATTTGTTTTCTCAATTTTTTTTAATAATTATTTTAATTCATAATATTGTCATATTTATATAAAAATCGATATTAAGTACATACATAATATATTAGGTATAATTATTAACAATATTTATTTTGTTACTTTTTTATGAATAGGGTAAAATTGTATACATTTTTTTAACAATTTTTTATTTTTATTTTCTTCTTTTTAATAACCTCATTACTACATATTTTCATGTATGCATCTATTTGAATGTCTTTGAATATATCAAAACAATTATAGATGATTGGATGTGAGAAATTATAATTCAAAGTTAGTTATTTTCCAGTTAGGATTTCATAAAAGTTTTTGTTTTCATTGCTAAAATTAGAAATTTTAATAGAACGTACCCAACAAGTTTTTCTTACACTATAAAAAAAAAAGTTCACTGGAAAGTCACGCTATAAAATATTTTCGATTTTTGTTAAATTTTTTTTTAACTTTTAAAATTGATTATTTATATAGAACGTATATATATGCTGACCCCAACGTCTCAGATCAGAATTGTTTTTCATATGCAATGATTTATCATTGAATTAAAATATATAACACATATATTACAACGACATGCTCGACAACTACTATACAGCAGAGCGGTACCCACTTGTACATCTTTTTTAAATTCTTCATCCTCGCATTATTTCTGATATTTTTTAAAACATTAGATACCTACATTATCTGCCAGCGACATGGCTTCAACTAAATCAATATTTTTAAATTGAATAAGTTTACTAAATGGTAAGTTTATGCTAAATACTTTGGCCAGCCGATACGTTGCTAAAATAAATTAAAATTTCATAATAGGACACAAGAGTTGATAAGCTCCTGGTGACGAATCTCTTTTCACAATGATTATTTTTAAATGTTAGCATATGTTTAATCGTTATTAGTTTAGCTATTTGAGACCATATTTCTAAATATTATTCAATATTCTATGTTATTATGACCATCGTAGAAAAAAAAATTATATAGGTACAGCCATAATTGATACTAATTTCCTTCAACCCGGTTGATGCCTGGTGGGAGACTATACTAGGTAGGAACATACTACATAGGTGCCTATAGGTACCTATGAATTAGATTTTTAGATTTTGAGCGATAAATGAATAGTTTTACAATGATTTAAGAGTTTTTATTTTAATTTTTGAGTCTGACATAAACTTTAGGAACAGTAAAATACTTAAATCTTCAACTTGTAGGTTGGTTTTGGTAGAAAATTGTGCGTATAGTTGGTAGTTACTACTTGGAGAGTAAACAAAAACTATCAAGTTAATTTCAAAATAATTAGGAAAAACAAAAAAAATAATTTAGGAAAATGGAAATTTTAAAATAAATTTTGTTTTTTATTGAAATTAAAAAATTATATTATTTAAGAACAATACAAATTTTTTTATGAATAAAAATCTTTTAATCGAATT